>JAAONU010000013.1:13779522-14328111 GCA_012932295.1 Cyclina sinensis
GATCAAATTGGCCGCCCCAGGGGTCAATTGATTTTACATAAGCTAATATAGTGAAACTTTAAAAAATCTTGTCTGAAACTACAAGGCCCTGAGTCTTAAGATTGTGGTACGTAGCATTTCTAGTGGACCTCTACCAAGTTTGTTCAAAATATACCTCTGGGATCAAATTTGGCCCCCCCGGGGGTCTTACATAGGCTTATATAGGGAAAGCTTCGAAAATCTTCTTGTTTGAAACCACAAGGTCCTGCGCCTTAATACCAAG
This sequence comes from Cyclina sinensis, assembly GCA_012932295.1. NCBI lineage: Eukaryota > Metazoa > Mollusca > Bivalvia > Venerida > Veneridae > Cyclina > Cyclina sinensis. The sequence goes on from JAAONU010000013.1 coordinate 13,779,785, forward strand.
TTTGTTCACAATTATGCCCCTAGGTCAAAGTTGGCCCTGCCTTGGGGTCAATTGATTTTACATAGGCATATAGGCATAAAAAAACTTCTTGTCAGAAACCACAAAGCCTAGAACTTAGATATTTTTAATGGAACATCAGTTAGAGGTCATCTACCAATTTTCTTCAAATAAAGCCCCTTGAGTGAAATTGGGCCCTGCCCTGGGGTCACTTGTATTCATATAGATTTATATAGGGAGATTCTTAAAAAAGCTTTTGATGTTAGCTCAATAGCAGACCCAAAGGCAAAGTATCAGGCGAGGGATCTAGGGCCATCATGGCCCTCTTGTTCCATTTATTTCTCTGTAAAACTTTAGGACCCTAACATGGTGTCAGTAATAACCCTTGGAAAAGAGTGGCTGATTTCCAGTCAGAGGCCATTTCAAGTTACAATCATGTCAGGAGAGCAAGTCTCCAGTGAATTTCCACATTAAACACTTCCTGTGCTAGTTCTGGTCTCGATCAAGGAAGCTGACAGTTATCTAATAGGTAAATGTATGTTCTTTCAACTTGCTTCCCAATTTATGTATATGTAAAAACTTTTTCTTAAGGTCTGGAATATATATATTGGTGTGTTAATTCACTGTATAAATTTTACCATAATTCACATGAGGCAAACTATGGCTTACACTGCAGAGAAAACATAAAAAGACATAATATTCATAATAGCATTACTCTATTATTAATATCTTTTGTCAGTGAAAGTAGTGTATATTAACAAACAGTAACTAAATAATAATTAACAAAGATGAATAATAGAAACACATCTAGAAGAGACACAACTAAAATACAAGAGTTAAAATTTCAGGTATAAAAAAGTAATGGCAGAGTGAAAGCTGCCTGAATCACAGCTGTAGCAGTTTGAATAATGGGTATGCTAGACAGCCTGAAGATAACAATGTATAATTCCTTTTTTTACCTATTTCTTTTAAAATATCAATGTCATTCCTCAAGTGCTTACAAAATGTCATTCTTGGCCATTCCTGATATAAATATTTACACTATCACCAAAACTGTTTATGTGAAAGATGCACAACATTTGTTAAAAGGAAAAGATTTTTCTTTCATGGTACTGAATGGACCTTATCTGTTGAAAAAAATCTAATACAAAAAGATTTTTTTTAAATGTCTATTGACATAAATTCTCATAAATGCCTGTCATTAACAGATAATAGGAACTTGTAATTTCATAATACTCTTCAAAAAAAATCTAGAATATCCATATTGCAACAACACTTTTTGTTAAAATAATTACAATGTCTAAAATGAAGGGCTAGAAAATATCGGAAAAAGATCTAAAAAGTTGATGACATTAATCGTCAAACAAATTCACAAGAAGGGATGTACCAGTGAAGAATTATAATGCAATTTTAAACTTCAGTTATCAATAAACAAAAAAATATCAAAAGAATGTCAAGTTAACAACTTCTTTGTAAGGATTTAGAAACATAAAATGCAGCTTACATTTAATTTATCCTCAAAGGATCTAGAAAAATTGTGTAATTAGTAAGAGCATCAATTTGTCTTGTGCACATATACATTCAATTCATTTAAACATGTTCGCTGTTACTGAGAATTTGAATAGTAATTGTTCTTAAGACTTTGAATTACAGGGACATGTTCCCTGCATAATTGTTCTAAAGACTTTGCATTAAAGGAACATGTACCCTGCAAAAATTGTTAAAGACTTTGCATTAAAGAGACATGTACCCAGCAATAACTGTTCTAAATACTTTGCATAAAAGAAACATTTTCCCTGCAATATTGTTCTAAAGACTTTGCATTTAAGGGACATGTACCCTGCAATAATTGTTCTAAAGACTTTGCACAAAAGGGACATGTACCCTGCAATTATCATATGATATACTGCACATCTGTTTTATTGAATAGTTAGTTATAGAATGAAAAATGATTGATAATTTAATGTAGAAAATGTGTTCATAATTTCTTCTTCAGGCATTAAGACATACAGAAAGCATTCAGATATCCACCAAAAAAACCTGTACAACAACAACTACATATAAATACTTATTATAATTTTTCAGATTATCTGTTGTAATTAGAATGTTTTTACTGACACCCTGGTGTTGGGTAATTATTCATTCATATAATTCATATTTACATGATTTAAAAAAAAAACCAGAATACTTTTGATTTTATGGTATGCCTTCTTTAACAAAACTGCTCTAAAAGGACCATGTGCATGTGACAATCTTATCTGGCAAAATATCTTGGTTTTGTATTCTTAACAAATATTCTTCATTCACAATTCCAAATGTTCGTATTTTTTACTTATGAAACTATGAAAAAAGATAGCTTTGATATGTTTTCATTAGAAGCAGTCATCAAGGAGGGTTTACAATGTAAATATAAGTTGCAACAGCTTGTTTCCCCCAAAAGATGTAAAAAAAATATGTCAATCTCCCAACAAGGATTTAACATTTATGGCAGATAGATTATTAGAACAGAAGTACATAAACACAATTAACATACATGTAATAACTATTCTATACATAACATCACTGTCTATTTAAATATTAAAACTATGTTTAAATTCACATTTCAATCACAAAGTAGCTATGTTATCACAGATAAAACAAACATTATGCATTTTCTACATTAAATTATCAATCATTTTTTCATTCTATAACTAACTATTCAACTAAAACAGATGTGCAGTATATCTATGATAATTGCAGGGTAACATGTCCCTTTGTGCAAAGCTTTAGAACAATTATTGCAGGGTACATGTCCCTTAAATGCAAAGTCTTTAGAACAAATATTGCAGGGAAAATGTTTCTTTTATGCAAAGTATTTAGAAACAGTTATTGCTGGGTACAATGTCTCTTTAATGCAAAGTCTTTAGAAACAATTTTTGCAGGGTACATGTTCCTTTAATGCAAAGTCTTTAGAACAATTATTGCAGGGAACATGTCCCTGTAATTCAAAGTCTTAAGAACAATTACTATTCAAATTCTCAGTAACAGCGAACATGTTTAAATGAATTGAATGTATATGTGCACAAGACAAATTGATGCTCTTTACTAATTACACAATTTTCTAGATCCTTTTGAGGATAAATTAAATGTAAGCTGCATTTTTATGTTTCTAAATCCTTACAAAGAAGTTGTTAACTGGACATTCTTTTGATATTTTATTTGTTATTGAATAACTGAAGTTTAAAATTGCATTATAATTCTTCACTGGTACATCCCTTCTTGTGAATTGTTTGACGATTAATGTCATCAACTTTTTAGATCTTTTTCCGATATTTTTCTAGCCCTTCATTTTAGACATTGTAATTATTTTAACAAAAAGTGTTGTTGCAATATGGATATTCTAGATTTTTTTGAAGAGTATTATGAAATTACAAGTTCCTATTATCTGTTAATGACAAGGCATTTATGAGAATTTATGTCAATAGACATTTAAAAAAAATCTTTTTGTATTAGATTTTTTTCAACAGATAAGGTCCATTCAGTACCATGAAAGAAAAAATCTTTTCCTTTTAACAAATGTTGTGCATCTTTCACATAAACAGTTTTGGTGATAGTGTAAATATTTATATCAGGAATGGCCAAGAATGACATTTTGTAAGCACTTGAGGAATGACATTGATATTTTAAAAGAAATAGGTAAAAAAAGGAATTATACATTGTTATCTTCAGGCTGTCTAGCATACCCATTATTCAAACTGCTACAGCTGTGATTCAGGCAGCTTTCACTCTGCCATTACTTTTTTTATACCTGAAATTTTAACTCTTGTATTTTAGTTGTGTCTCTTCTAGATGTGTTTCTATTATTCATCTTTGTTAATTATTATTTAGTTACTGTTTGTTAATATACACTTACTTTCACTGACAAAAGATATTAATAAATAGAGTAATGCTATTATGAATATTATGTCTTTTTATGTTTCTGCAGTGTAAGCCATAGTTTGCCTCATGTGAATTATGGTAAAATTTATACAGTGAATTAACACACCAATATATATATTCCAGACCTTAAGAAAAAGTTTTTACATATACATAAATTGGGAAGCAAGTTGAAAGAACATACATTTACCTATTAGATAACTGTCAGCTTCCTTGATCGAGACCAGAACTAGCACAGGAAGTGTTTAATGTGGAAATTCACTGGAGACTTGCTCTCCTGACATGATTGTAACTTGAAATGGCCTCTGGACTGGAAATCAGCCACTCTTTTCAAGGGTATTACTGACACCATGTTAGGGTCCTAAAGTTTTACAGAGAAATAAATGGAACAAGAGGGCCATGATGGCCCTAGATCCCTCGCCTGAATACTTTGCCTTTGGGTCTGCTATTGAGCTAACATCAAAAGCTTTTTTAAGAATCTCCCTATATAAATCTATATGAATACAAGTGACCCCAGGGCAGGGCCCAATTTCACTCAAGGGGCTTTATTTGAAGAAAATTGGTAGATGACCTCTAACTGATGTTCCATTAAAAATATCTAAGTTCTAGGCTTTGTGGTTTCTGACAAGAAGTTTTTTTATGCCTATATAAGCCTATGTAAAATCAATTGACCCCCAAGGGCAGGGCCAACTTTGACCTAAGGGGCATAATTTGAACAAACTTGGTATTAAGGCGCAGGACCTTGTGGTTTCAAACAAGAAGATTTTCGAAGCTTTCCCTATATAAGCCTATGTAAGACCCCCCGGGTGGGGCCAAATTTGATCCCAGAGGTATATTTTGAACAAACTTGGTAGAGGTCCACTAGACAATGCTACGTACCAAATCTTAAGACTCAGGGCCTTGTAGTTTCAGACAAGATTTTTTAAAGTTTCACTATATTAGCTTATGTAAAATCAATTGACCCCTGGGGCAGGGCCAAATTTGATCCCAAAGGTATAATTTGAACAAACTTGGTACAGGTCCACTTGACAATGCTATATACCAAATCTTAAGGCTCAGAGCCTTTTTGAATCAGAAAAGAAGATTTTCAAAGTTTTCTCTATATAAATAAGCCTATGTAAAATCAATTGACTCCCCAGCGGGACCAAATTAGACCCCAGAAGTATAATTTGAACAAATTTGGTACAGGTCCACTAAACAATGCTATATACCAAATCTTCAGGCACAGGGCCTTGTGGTTTCAGACAAGAAGATTTTCAAAGTTTTTCCTTTCTGTTGCCATAGCAACCAGAGTTCTTGATGGAATTCCATTCTTTGAACAACTTTGGTATAGTTTCAAGCAAGGACTATCCCAGGCATGTTTCGTTAAAGTTGGCTTAGTGGTTTAGGAGGAGAAGTCAAATTGCTGACGACGCACGCCAACCCACACATTGACAATGATCCCAATTGCTCACCTTTGAGCACTTTTTGTTTAGGTGAGCTAAAAATCCTTTTCATAATCGTATAAAGCTTTGATCTTTAGCATTCAGAATATATAATTCTTTCTTTTATCTAAGTTCAAATCTATTATATGGTTCTTTCCTTTTTATGCAGTTATACTCAGGTGAGTCTTCATGACCCTCTTGTTTAAAGAATAATGTTAGTAATGACTATTTTAACAAGAGCCATGTTACACATGGTTAATCCCCCCGCTGGGAAGAAGCTACCTGGAGGTTGTTCTTTCAAACACTCAATGTAATAATGTTTGAAGAAAATCCACAAAAAATAGGCAAGGTAGAGTTATTGTTCATGCAAACTGCACTTCCTACCAATGTTCTATGTCAGTGTATTAAGTTTGAAGAAAATCGCTCAAGCACTTTTGGAGTTATGCTTCGGACAAAGTTTTCAATTAAATCTGATAAAAGGGAATAATTCTAAAAGTAGGCAAGGAAAAGTTATTATTCTTTCACACTGCACCTCCTCCAAATGTGCTCTTTCAGTATATGAAGTTTGAAGAAAATCACTCACGTACTTTTGGAGTTATGCTCCGGACAAAACTGGAATGGACGGACGCACGGACGGACAGAGACCATTTCTAATATCCCCTCCGCCTTTGGCGGGGGGATAATAAGTTCAAGAAATCAAGAATTAGATATACATGAATATGCTGGGATTTTTAAAATGTAAACAAGTAAATCTGATAAAGTGGAATAACTCTAAAAAAGGCAAGGTAGAGTTATTGGACTTGCACACTGCACTACCTACCAATGTGCTCTGTCAGTGTATGAAATTTGAATAAAATCCCTCAAGTAGTTTTTGAGTTATGCTCCGGACAAAGTTTTTCAATTAAATCTGATAAAAGGGAATAATTCTAAAAGTAGGCAAGGAAAAGTTATTATTCTTTCACATTGCACCTCCTCCAAATGTGCTCTTTCAGTGTATGAAGTTTGAATTAAATCCCTCAAGTAGTTTTAGAGTTATGCTCCGGACAAAATTTATCAAGTAATTCTGATAAAGGGGAATAACTCTAAAAATAGGCAAGGCAGAGTTATTGCACTTGCACTTTGCACTACCTACCAATGTGCTCTGTCAGTGTATGAAGTTTGAATAAAATCCCTCTGGCAGTTTTGGAGTTATGCTCCGGACAAAATTTATCAAGTAATTCTAATAAAGGGGAGTTACTCTAAAAATAGGCAAGGTAGAGTTATTGGACTTTCACACTGCACTACCTACTAATGTGCTCTGTCAGTGTATGAAGTTTGAATAAAATCCCTCTGGCAGTTTTGGAGTTATGCTCCGGACAAAATTTATCAAGTAAATTTGATAAAGCGGAATAACTCTAAAAAAAGGCAAGGTAGAGTTATTGCACTTGCACACTGCACTACCTACCAATGTGCTCTGTCAGTGTATGAAGTTTGAATTAATCCCTCAAGTAGTTTTGGAGTTATGCTCCGGACAAAATTGTTTCGGACGCACGGACGCACAGACGGACGAAGGGCATTTCTAATATCCCTCCGCCTTTGGCGGGGGGATAAAAATTTTCAGAGAAGGAAATGAAGAAGGAAAACAACAATATCAAATATTTATTAAATCAGTAGAAAATCAACAAAAATAATTGTGTCATCCAAAGCAAAATTTCATACAAAAATATAATCATACAAAATTTAATGATAGTGTGCTTAAACACTGCTTATCATGAATATGCTTCTAAGGTAGATCACCTTTCATAATTTTGCATCTGGTAAAAAATTAACAATTATTTACCAGATATGTTGTCACTACAGTGAATGTTAGATCACTAAATACTTTTTTTGTGGTAGGAAGTCTTGCTCAATGTCCATACAAGCTTGGTCCAGATAATGATGTTGTGGTTCTTCACAACTTACAAGCAAACGTATCCAAAATATTAATGATAGACATATTCTTTATCACAGAAACTGGGTCCATTCAATGGCTCTGCCGGATAACCTCGTCTGCAATTACACAGCAATTATCCATCAAATTATTCAGTATGATTTTAAGGGTCATTCCAGTAAACATATATCTATTTAAGGAAAAAAAAGAAATCCTGACAGGGGGTAGTCTTTTTTTCTTAAGAAGGATTATTTCTTGATTAATTAACTTTGAAAGGAGGTTTGTCCATTTTGGAAGTGCCTATGTCAATGTTTTACTGGAATGGCTCTTACAAGAAAGTAAACATTCTAAGAATAAAATTAACACAAAATCATGGTTACTCAAGAATAATAATGCATCTGTGTAACCACTGATGTAAAACAAAAGCTGTCGTAGGACAGCACGCTCCACTATTCTCAGTACTTGACATTAAAGGGTTATAAAATCTTATAAACTCAAAATTCACAAAAAATTCTTGACAAAGTTACCTCCTCTTGTGACAGTCTAAAGCCATGATGATAAAAAAATGTTTAAAGTTAATCTGCAAGGGAAAGGTGACTAGTGCTACCTTGCCAAAAACTTTAACCAATTTCTAAGTCAAAAAGGGGTCATAATTCTTACAAAATGCTTGACACGGTTATCTCCTCTAGTGAGCAGACTAAGCTCTTGATGGTAAACTAGTATTGTAAGTTTCAGGGCTATATCTGCAAGGGAAAGGTGAGTAGTGCTACCTTGCCAAAAATCTTTAACCAAATTTCTAAGTCGAAAGTGGCCATAATTCACAAAAAATGCTTGATACAGTTACCTCCTCTTGGTAGCAGAGTAAGCCCTTGATAGTAAACAAGTATTGTAAGTTTCAGGGCTATATCTGCAAGGGTTAAGTGAATAATGTTACCTTGCCGAAAAACTTTAACCTGAACCAACGCCGACGCCGGGGCGAAAACTATAGCCCTCCTTATTCTTCGAATAGTCGAGCTAATAAATGTCTAAACAAAACAGACTTAAACTTTTCTAACCCAGGATAATTTCTAAACTTTTTCATCTTAGTCCTTAAGACTATAAGTTTTAAAAAGTTGGTTACATTACCTTACAAGTCGACATCTATGCTCATTTATTCTTGGGGCTGCAAGTTTGGTATCATTTACATCAGCAGGACTCCAGAGTCTCTCTGCAATGGCAGATGCTCTTGGCCTTTCAAATTTAATGCAAAATTTAAATAAAATCAGGCCACTGATTATGAATGTAAAGGATTAAAGTGGAAAATAAACTGATAAAAAAATTCGACATATTTACCAATATACAGGTGTTCTTATATGTTTTATCGGGTCTTTACAAGTACAGACAGATATTCTTGATCTATTTCCATTATTTGAAATCATTTCTCACCAGAGGGGTATGTTTTGCAAATTACACATTTGCATCCAATGACTGTCTCTTTTAAAGTATGACTATTGCAGAGTAGAAGAAATAGTTAAGATTCCAACAATGGGACTCAACTTGTGAGTTCCCAGCTAAAAGACTTACAATAAATAAAGGACATTAAGTTTATAGATATGCACTGGTAACAAGCAAAGTGACAAAGGCCAAACTGGAATTATTGTTGTGGAATTAGCGATTATTTAGGTTATAAATAAAATTCATAAAATACTGACTTTTAAAAAAAAACTTAAGAACCATAAACAAATGTCAACAAAGTCAAACAAATTTTACCATAGTCTTGAAAGAAGGTTGGTATCATCAACATATTCACCCCAGATACACCCTTCCCCACCCATAACTAAATCTTTCTGGGTCTGTGTTCCTGAAAAAAAACATACACATGAATAAAAGAAAAATTCACTGCTGCCATAATACATACATGTAAACATCGATCTACAACTCCTCAATTAGCAACACAAAATACATAGTTACAGCATTACCAGTTTGTTATGATTTAATGAAATTTATGCATTTAGCAATTAATACTGATTGAATACAAATCAACTGACAGTTTCATTATTTTGATCTTGTCATGGCTAGTTATCAGTCTTTAAAATTTAACTTTTTAGTTTAGAAATTGCCTTTTTTTGATACATGTATTATTCTTGTTCACAACTAAGTCTGATACATTCATCTGTGTCTTAACATGCACAAAATCAGAATAAGATTATTAGTTCAGTTTCTGTTATATACATTCTGAAACATAGAAGGCCAGACCACTTGATGCTTCTTGCAACTTTACCTGTTATGAAAGGCTGCCACTATGCTCAGGTAAGCAAAAACAAAACAAAAAAGAAACAAAAGAGCCATGATGGCCCTATATCATTCACATGAGTACAAAACTGAAACAGCAAGGCTTATGAAAGAATCAAGGTAAGTTCACATGATGTTGAACATGCAAAATAGTACATTTGGTGCAAATTTCATGGAGAGAAAATAGGTAAAAGTACAAGGTCAATGTCACCTTAAGTCAAAGCTGAAATATGATTTCTGACAAGAAGATTTTTAAAGATTTTGTATTTTAAACATGCAGGACCATTTAAACAATCTTGAAAGAGGTCAACTACACAATGCTACATGCCAAATTTCAAGACTGTTGACAATGCAGTTTCTAAAGGATGATTTCTAAAGTTTTTCCTAAATAACTAAATGTAAATCAAGTGACCCCTCAGGTGGGCTCAATTTTGACCCAAGGGACATAATTTATATACTTTGGAAGAGATTCACTAGATGATGCTACATACTAAATTTTAAAAGCTGAGGTCCTAGTGATTTCTGAGAAGATTTTCAATTTTTTCCCTAAATATCTCAAAGAAAAGCAGGAGGCCATTTTTAACCCTAGGGAAAAAATAATAACATCTTTGTAGAGATAAGTTTAATGATGCTACAAACCAAATATCTAAGATTTTCCTATAAGAGTCTTTATAAAACTAAGCGTCCCCCAGGGCAGTGCCATTAATAACCCAAGGTGTATAATTTGAACAACCTTGGTAAAGGACCTCTAGATGATGCTCCATGCAAAATATCTCAGCTTTAGGCCTTAAGGTTTCAGACATAAAGGTTTTCAAAGTTTTTCCTACAAATTCTTGGGCGGCCAATTTGACACTAGGGACAAAATTTGAACAATTTTGGTAAAGGACCTCTAGATGATGCTCCATGAAAAATATCTCAGCTCTAGGCCTTACGGTTTCAGACATGAAGGTTTTCAAAGTTTTTCCTACAAATTCTTGGGCAGCCAATTTGACACCAGGGACATAATTGGAATAATCTTGGTAGAGGTCTTCCAGAGGTTGCCTTAAACCAAATTTCAGAACACAAGGCCAAGTTGTTTCAGACAAGAAGATTTTTTCTTTGGCTGCCACAGTAACTATAGTTCTGTTGGAATTGAATTCTCTCAACAACTTATGTAGACCTTCATGCAAGAAAGACCCATGCAAATTTTCCATCAATTTGGCCAAGCAGTTTTAGAGGAGATGTTGTTTAAAGCAAAAGCTGATGATGCACGACGGGCGACAGATAGAGCCCAGTCACAATAGCTGTCCATGAGCAAGTTGTGCTCATGTGAGCTAAAAAAAGAAGTTCCATTTTTCAAAGTCTTCAAGGGATTTTTTTTTTTCTGGCATACAGTTCTAGTTATAGATAGTATTAGAGGCATCTTTTAATGAACATGATCCTAGTGTCCCATGATCCTAGTTCATATATGCAGCAAAATGCAGGACTGTAAACTTCTTACCATTGAAATCATGGGGATCAGCCATATAGAAACCCGGCCAGTCTTTTAATGATATGCCATCCAGGTACCAAGGTGCTGCTAACAATGTCTTATAACCAAGGGAGGTAAGTTTGTACATTTCGTCTTTATAACCAGATTTCCAGGCTTCAACTACAGTGTCAGGTACAACCTAGGGAAACAAAGTGGCAAGAGAAAGGAAGAAGTTGATTGGAGTGAAATGACCAGAGAAGGGCTTATATGCAGACAATAGGATTAGCAAAAACATAGGTCAGCTGGGGCAGGAGCAGAACAGGGTTAGTAGTCTTACCATTAAAATCAAGTGGCTCAACATTATAATATTTCATCCAGTCACTTCCATATGATATGTAGTTGGTGTACCACGGTGATGACAATATTGTTTTATAACCAAGGGAGGTAACTTTACTCATTTCAGCTTGATAACCTCCCTTCCAAACTTCTATGACAGTATCCTTAGCCACCTAGATAAGTATAAAATCTAGTGTATTTTCTAAAAAAAAAAAACACATAAATGCCATGAAAAATCTAAATACACCAGTGAAAGCTGCAGTGTCAAAAGGGCCAAAAGAATGGTTATGCAAAAACACGTCTTACTTTAGACCTTGTTTGACGTCCAGCTTAAATAACATTGACTATATCTTCTTGCAATAACCTAAATCATTAAGAAAATCATTTCAACTCATTTTATAATCCTCAAAGTTGTCATTAACTGAAGTCAAGGCAAGTTATAGTATGTCTTAATTTGCCTGTTAATCCTTGGTGTGACCTTTAGGCTATAAAACTGAAGCTGAACCATACAAATACTTTACCATATTTTTGCCCCAAACAGGTGGAAACTTTTTTTACACATTTATTCAGATAATAATACACAGTTCTACTGTTCTGCTCATCAACAAACTGTTGTGATTATAATTTATGTAAAAGACAAGACCTAGAAAAGTTTTAATCCAGCTTTCGACCATTATTTCTTAGAGGTAGCACTAATTGAACTCTGGGGAAAATGTCCCTTTGTTCAAACAGAGGTTAAAGTACATGTATCTTAGGTTATTTAGATATCAGTAAAACTAAAAAAAACAACATTGTTCATAAATAAACTTCAAAGAATGCACTCAGCTATTTATAGTATGCTTTTTACCAACTTCAGCAAATATTATGTTAAACTCATGTTAAATGGTTTTTCAAAGTGTAAACTGGGAATTACCAAGGCAAAGATTTGACACAGAAACATATATTTCTAAATATTAACAACAAACCTTTGCTCCATTGTCAATCACTTCTTGCCAGATGATATAACCTTTGTTCAAACCATTCACAATATTCAGTAAACTGTAAAATAAAACAGCAGATTTATTTACCTTCACCCTTCTAGTAGCAACAGTATTCAAACCTTAGTAAATTTAATAATTATTTACCAAAAAAAATCTACAAAAATACCTGACTTTATTATTGTAATTTATAATTGGACAAAACAGTAAATGTATGTTTACCTCCTTATGGGTGTGTACATTAGTGATACACAATTACACTGAAACATACCTAAAAATGTTAAAATGAACTATATTAATAAAAGAATTTTTACTGCCCAACTTTTTTTAAACAAAATGAACTAACTTTTGCATATAATATTCTTCAAGTTTTGCATAATCCTTGCCAAAACCTTTATCTGCCATGAAAGCTGTGACATCTGGATTACTTTCCCTGTAAAATGAAAAGCATGAGAATTGAACCTAATTTCAAAATAACTGTGAAAAATAAAATCTAGTTACATAATTTTTTATGTCAAAGCTAAGGGCATAAATTAACTTTTCAAGACAAGTGACCTTTGAGAAAAGGCTAATATAATGTTAAGAAGAGGTCTACTCGGGGCAGAGCATTATATGCCCGAAAGGTGCTTTTTTTTAGTTTGATGCATTTGTGATATAAAGGAGGAAACCTTAGGCTTTGGAATTTAATGATTTGCTTTAAATTTTGCTTTTTTTGTTTTTGATTTATAAAATTTTGATTTTTAACATTTTATAATATTAATTTTAGAGTTTTATAGATCTTTATCATATCTGAATTTTAGGTTTTATAATTTGTATAAATGTCAGTCTTTCAAAGTTATGATGTTCATGCTGCGATGAATGGTTGTCAAGTTATAGTGCAGAAATATTGTTTTGTTGATTGTCACCTTGGCCATTCTATGTACTTACTCCGAACAGTATAGGGGTCATGTAATCAATAATGGCAATCATCCTAAGAAGTTTACAGTCTGTATGGGAAGTAGTTGCCAAGTTATACAGCAGAAATACTTTTCAGTATTTAGGTCATTGTGATATTGACATCTGACCTGTATTTTACATATTCAAAAAGCGTAACTAAAATTACTGGACATGTTTTTTTTCAGCTTGATTTTCATTTGATACCTGATAAACACAAATGGATATATATGCAATCATGAAGTTGAGTTTTTCCCACGTATTTCTAAACAAAATTGTGTCAACTTTAAGATTCAAATAATAAAGAATACAAGTTGGATTTTACTGACTCTTTTACTACAAAAAAACTTCAAATAAATCACACAACATGTGCATGAAAGGATGTAGATGAGGTTTATTACATACCAACAACCGAAGGCAACCTCATCTCCTCCAAGATGTACATAATGATCTGGAAACACCATAGCTATTTCCTGGAAAAATTGCTGTAGAAACATGAATGTTGTATTGAAGGCTGGGTTGACTGGACCATAGTTACCTGTCCATTTACCACCACTATAACACTTTGTCAACAGCTCTGTAATTGCTTTGCCCCAAGACTGTGTGTGGCCTATACGAAAAACAAGAGATGTTTATAAAACATATATGCCCCCTAGCACCTTATCTCTAGAGGCAGCCATGAAGTTTTGAGGAGCTGGGACCAAGTGTTCTATAGTTATTGATCGGAAACCATTTTGCTATTCAAGGACACTGTGACCATGGCCTTTGACCTGGTGACCTGGAAAACTAAAGGGCTCATCTACAAATCATGAACAACTTATATATTGAAAAACAAGAGATGTTTGTAAAACATATATGCCCCCCTAGCCCCTTATATCTAGAGGCAGCCATGAAGGTTTGAGGAACATGTGCCCAAGCATTCTACACTTATTCATCGGAAACCATTTTGCTTTTTTAGGTCACTGTGACCCTTGACCTTTGACCAAATGATCTGAAAAATGATAGTTGTTATCTAATGATCATGACAAACCTACAAACTAAGTCTGACCAACCTGGGCCTAAGGAATCCCCTAGATATTCAGCAGAAACTGTTTTGCTTTTCAAGGTTACTGTGACCTTGACCTTTGACCTAATAATCCTAAAAGCTACAGGGGTCATTTAATTGTCATGACCAACCTATCTAGGAAGTTTTGAGGAGCTGGGCCCAAGGGTTCAATAGTAATTGATCAGACACTATTTTGCTAATCAAGGTCACTGTGACTTTTGACCTGAAAAGCTATAGATGTCATCTACTGGTCAATCTATATAACAGGTTTGAGGAACCTGGGCCCAAGCATTCTATAATTATAAATTAGAAATCATTTTGCTTTTCAAGGTCACTGTGACCTTAACCTTTGACCTGGTGACCTGAATAATGGTCATCTATTAGTCATGACCAACCTACAAACTAAGTTTGAAGAACATGGGATCAAGGGTTCTTTAATTATTGACTGGAAACCATTTTGCTGTTCATGGTCACTCTGACCTTATCATTTGACCTGGTGACGTAAAAACCTGTAAGGGTCATCTACTAGTCATGACCAACCTACACACTAAGTATGAAAAACCTTGGACTAAGCCTTCCTTAGTTATTGATCGGAAACGGTTTTGCTTTTCAAGTTCACTGTGACCCTGACCTTTTACCTGGTGACCTGAAAAACTAACGGCGTCATCTATTAGTCATGATCAACCTACATTCTAAGTTTGAACAACCTAAAACCAAGGGTTCTATAGTTAGTGAAGGGAAAATGTTTTGCTCTTTAAGGTCACTGTGACACTGACCTTTGACCTGGTGACCTTAAAAACTGTAGGGGTCATCTACTGGCCATGACCAACTAACATACTAAGCTTACACAACCTGGGACCAAGGGTTCTTTAGTTATTGATCAGAAACCATTCTGCTATTCAAGGTCACTGTGACCTTGACCTTTGATTTGGTGACCTGGAAAACTACAGGGGTAATGACTACTACTAGTCATTACCAACCTACACACCAAGTCTGAGGAAGGTGGGTCCAAGGGTTCTCTAGATTTTGATCAGAAACCAAAGTGTCTACCGACCGACCAACATAAACAAAACTGTATGCCCCCTCATCTTCGATGGGGTGCATAAGAAATTATCAGCACAGATTGTAACCCTTCCAAAATCTACCAAAAAGCAGCTTTAAGCTGCACTTTGCACAATAAAATTTAAGCTGTGAGTTTTAAATATATATGTTAATGTGGTCAATTTAATACGACGGTTAATTGTATGATAAAACCACAGCTTTTAACAGTGTCTTTATCATTAATGTGAGAGGTTACATAATCATTTTTTAAAAATTAAGTGCCTCAACAGTTCAGTTGTTTCTATTTTTGAAATATAAAACAGGTCCCCCCCCCCCCAAACCCTCCCCCCATTATCA
This sequence comes from Cyclina sinensis, assembly GCA_012932295.1. Lineage (NCBI taxonomy): Eukaryota > Metazoa > Mollusca > Bivalvia > Venerida > Veneridae > Cyclina > Cyclina sinensis. The sequence continues at coordinate 13,795,440 of JAAONU010000013.1, forward strand.
ATGCCTTGCAAGTTTCTAGAACTAATGAGACCATTAATAAAATAGTTTCTGAAAATTGTAAATATGTGTCTAACAAATTTCTCATAAGATACTTCTAAAACAAGCTGGAATTATGTAGCTCTATCCCGTCATAACAAGCCTCTTCAAGCTTACTACAGAAACTGCTTTAGGTAAATCTGTTAAATAGACATTATAAAACTTAAAACAACATTTACCTGGTGAATCAAATTCAGGAATAACCCTTATGCCACGAAGTCTAGCATACTCAATTATCTCTTTTACATCTTGCTGGGTATAAACATGTGTAAAGGCATTGTACGCACCCTGTCAAAAAGGCAAATACTGATTAAAGGAATCTGTTTGGACTAGAATAGAATCCCACATGAAAACATAAAAATTGTAATAACAAGAAAAGTCACTAAAAGATGACTATGCCCATGAAGTGGTGCTTTGACCTCTGAAGCTGAGGACCAGATAATAAATTGTAGATCTTTCAAAAGAAGTAATTTTTTTCAGATTTGACCTCAAGATCAAGGTCATTTAGCAGTCAAGGCAAAAAACAAATACATATTTGAAAGATTTATCCCAAAAGGTTGTTGTCTGCAAACATGAACTAAATCTGTTAAGTAAAAAGGAAGTTATGACCAAAATCAAGTATTTTTTAAAAGTGGATCTTCAAGGTCATTCAGGTGTCAAGGTCATATAAAGAGGTGACACTGGTAAGGTCTTGCCAAAAGGGGTGTTGTGTTCAAGTATGAAATAAATCCATTGACTAATAAGGAAGTTATGGGCAACGTTATAGTCTTCTGACAATTGGACATTTGAGGTCAAGGTCATTCAGGGGTCAAGGTCAAACAAATATAAGTCAGTGGGAAGGTCTTGCCTATAAGAGTGTTTTGTTCAAGTATGAAGTAAATCCATTAACTAATAAATAAGTTATGGGCAATGTTTAAGTTTTTTGACAGAAAGATAGACGGAAGTCCTAACAAATTGGTACTTAAATGGCTCATCTATTGTTCTTCCCAGTGTTCTTTTAGCCAGGTATGAGCATTTATAGTCAGCCACCTAAGAGCTTATGGAATGCATAGCATCAAAGAAAATTTACAGTTACCTATTGTTCCCATAGCCACCTAAGTATCTATTAGCATATATGGACGGATGGACTGATTGACAGACAGACAATTCAAAACTATCTGCCCTCCTTTGGCAGCATAAAACCATTACCAGTTTTAGAGAACAGAAAACAATTGGCTTTAAAAAGAAAAAAAAAAGCTTGGAATTTACATATTTTCACTTTAAATTCAGGTGGGCAAAATGTCCATGATAATATGTAAGGCAAAAGCACTACTGTTTAGTTTTAAAAACTGGCAGGAGCAATCTATTGGTCTGTGTTTCAACACAAGCACATGTAAATCAAACTTCATATTCTTTGGAAGTCCAAGGTTTGACTTCCTGCCACATAACATGCCTGTGACAAGCCACACATAACTCATTTGAACAACTGATAGGCACAAAAACAGGAATTTTGCTGAACCTTGTCTCTTAAGAGACTGGTTCCTTTGTTCCTGGGGCTGGTAGTACTGCACTCATGCACTGCAACTGAGTTGTTAAATAATATTGTGGCAAGAATCATCAATATGCCTGACAATCAAGATAAATGTTAAAAACACTGTCGATTCAACATTTCTATAGAGGAGTTCAACATTACTCTGTAGGAGTAAATCATAAGAAAATTGATAATGTTTGTTTCTCAAAGGGTATTCATCTGTGAAAATAAAACTGGTCTCTAATTTTTCATGTTTACCTTGACCACTGGTAAAACTTTTAGTAAATTTGCATAAATAAAACTAAGCATGAAAAGTTATTTACCTTTATACTCATCTCTGGGAATGTAAAGCTTTCATAAGGAAAAGACTGGTCATCTACTATATGCCAGTGGAATACATTCATTTTGTTTTGTGACATTATGTCCTGCAAAAGCAAAAAATGTTCAAGCATTGTATTAAAACTGACTATTCAAACCATCTTTTTATCAACTGTAATACAGTTAACAAGATGTTGACCATTTTTATGACATGTTTTTAACTACGCCCTTAATCTAAAAGAAATTAAAACCAAAACATTCTGAAGGGTACCTTTGGTTTTTGCCAATTCTCTAAGGCAGCCTGTAGGTGGAACACTTATGAGCTATGATATTACAAAAAATCTATGTGTTTAGTAGTATTAAAGGATCTCTTACAGGTTCTTTGAATAGTACAAATATTTGGAAATAATAAATCCATTACCAGGGACCAGTCACTGATATTTCTACAGAGTTAGACCTTATTACATACCAAAACTTCAACCTGTGAATAAACTGTTCTAAAACAACAGAATCAGGTTAAATATCACTATTGTTTTTAAAATGATAATTTTACTTCTACTTTTCAATTTTTTTTCCCTAACATTGACAAAAGTTTGCTCCAGACATTATTTGGTATCAATAAACTGGCTTTTTTTGTTTATTACAACACTACACCACAAATGAGATGATATCAAAAATATATACCAAGTTCTTCTTTAAAACGCCAACTGAAAGAAAATGTCTTGAAGTATCAAGTAGTAAACCTCTGTGCTGAAATCTTGGGGAATCTTCCACAGTTGTCACATGAACTACAAACTGCAAGAAAAGGATAAAAGTATATTTGTATATTCTTAACATTGTTTGATTTGAACACAGGTAATAGTCCTTTAAATGACTGCATTCACCACATCACCATATCATGTTTAACTTTTAGAAGTTTGTCCATGAATTCTCTTTTTTCAGAAAGAATTTGTACTGCAGAAGTTTAAAAATCCTTTTATTTGAAATATACTATATTCACACTGATTTGGAAACAATTCTTGCAAATTATGTCCATCCCTGTCCTTGATGGTTCAACAAGTACTTCATGATGATAATTAAAACAACTTTAAATTTAATGATGACACGAAGGGTGGGCAAGTGGTCCAGTCATGAGTGGTAACACACAGGACATGTAATCCTGGGGTCACAAGTTCAATCCCTCGCTCCTTCACTTATACTGCAAAGTACTAACTGTCTTTAGTATGAGACATGAAACAGAGGTCCTATGTGTCTTAAGTTACACACACTTCACTTGTTAAATAACCAAGAATGTCTCTGCAATGATATTCCTTCTGAATTTTGCTCTTTCCCCAATAACCTGAAAAAAGCACTTTTTGAAGATACAATCAAATGGGAAATCAGATCCAACAATCAACAAAGTAAAACCAGAATTTTTATTTACTAAGCTAGATCTCTGCGAAGAGTTTGACATCGAGATCAAAGTAAATTTTTTTTTAAATCTTACTGTTCCAGCACTATTCTGATAGATGAGCTGACTGAATGTTTCTAAACCTCTTAAAGCACCCCATACTTCAGATGCATTCAACACTGCCATTCCTTTTTCTGTTATCTCTAAGCTGTCTGAAATGAATGAGTAAATAAACATAATAACTAAAAAGTTACTGAAACAAGCTGCCATGCATTTATGTTTGAGTGTACAGTTGAACGTTTTGAGGTAAAACATAATTATACATTACATGATTATTAGATTAATATCTGTAGCTGTCTGGTTATCTTACTTTTGTTGGATGCTTTATTGGGCAGTGCTATCTGCTATGTTTCTTGTCATATCAAATGCCTGTGTCAAGCCACACATAGCACAACCGAACAGCTTTTGATAGGCACAAAAACAGAAATATTGCTGGACCTTGTCTCTTAAGAGACTGGTTCCATTGAAAGTTTGCCATATCATAATCATTCCATTTTTGTCCATTACATTTTTAGCAGCAACTTGTTACAATAAGCTACTGTTCTGATCTTTTTTTCAAGACTTATGGACCGAATCTGGTACTATACTTCAACTAACATACATGATTCATCTGATGTCAAACTCGGGTACTTCCTGCTACTATCATCACAGTCTGAGAAGACATTAACTTGTAAAGCTGACAACACAGTCGTATCTCCTGCTTTCGGTTTCCTTAAGTTTTGGAGCTTTTTCAATGAGGCAAACTTGAGTGTTGTTGAGCTGGAACCAAATATTAGCCTTTCGTAGCGAACAAATGCTTCCTGGAGTATGTCACATCTTTTTGCGACCATGAACAGGAAATTCTCTCGATCAACATTAAGCTGAGATGCTGATGTTGTCATCTTCTTTGGAGCTGGCCATGGTGATCCTTGGGTCTGTGTCAAAGGCTCTGACTTTACTTTTACATATTGTATTTGACTATTGCCATAGATTACCGGAAATAAAATTAGGAAAACAACTCCCCTCAATGCAGACGCCATTTTAAAAAAAGATAGTCATGTGCTCGGTTTACTTGATTCATTCTATGCAGTTTTGCAGCACTTTTTTTAAATCGAACAATATTAATTTCATTTAAGTAAACAATTAAAGCGACTGACTCACAGATAGGCCAACAGAGCATATTAAGAAAATGTTAATAAATATAGAAATCCTGGTTATTATTGTGAAGAACACATCTCAACTAATTTACTGTCGCATATTTTGTTAAAGACACACGTATAAAGTTATTCTGCGGCCCTGCGTCCCTATTTGCGGCCCTATTTGCGGCCTCATTTGCGGCTCTAGTTTTATCACCTTTTGTTCTGTAATTGTCATAGTATAGGCCTTTGTTACAACAAATAATAATGAGTGGATAATAATTTATTACATATATTTCATGTAAATATAATATATAATGAATGAAATATACAAAACATAATCTAGCAGAATTAAATTAAAAATTATATAAACTATGGAATAAAATACTTTATCATCATGTAAATATTATTTATAAAGGATAAAAGTAAAATCTACTCAACATAAGAAAACCTTTCCACAATGTATGCGCACGACCTGGAAAAAATAGAAGAAAAAGATACTAAAACTTATTTTTTACAGTATTTTTTCCAGTTCAATTCTATCCCACATACATAAAAATGGGATCGACACACATTAAATAGACGCGATAATCCGATGATTGCATTATCGGATATCGGAATGTATATGTTTATTGGGTTGACGCGTGTTTTTTGTTGTTGTTTTTTTCACATAGAAAGCATCAACATTCAACATACAATTCATTTCAATTTTTATTTTGCCAATACGTTGTTACAATGTATGGCGGTAAATATTAGCATACATGAGAAAAGTATGACATAATTTATCACATCAACATATTTACAATACATTCGAAAAGTCAATTATTGTATAATGATGTTCATCAAACAAACATATAAAAGTTAAATCAGTACTATTGATTATAGTGCTAATTTTGATATATAAAGGAACATGCGCCTTTTCATCTTATCTATGACATAAAACAATACAATAAGAAATCAAAAACTTTGTTTCAAATCAAACAGAATTATTGGTTTTTTACAATTATAGAATAAAAACAAATATTTGCCTATCATTATGATATATCAGATACAATACATTAAATGCAGATACGTTCATTGATTTGACTCCCAGTAGTAAAAATTTAGATTTTATATGCGTAAATAATAATTTCATACATTATATATATCTAATATTTACATGAAATATATGTAATATGTTATTATCCAATCGCTATTATTTGTTTTTACATATACTATGACAATTACAGAACAAAAGGTGATAAAACTAGAGCCGCAAAAATGAGGCCGCAAATAGGGCCGCAGGGCCGCAGAATAAGGATGTCCAAGTAAGTTTGGACATCCTTATTCTGCGGCCCTGCGGCCCTATTTGCGGCCTCATTTTTGCGGCTCTAGTTTTATCACCTTTTGTTCTGTAATTGTCATAGTATATGTAAAAACAAATAATAGCGATTGGATAATAACATATTACATATATTTCATGTAAATATTAGATATATATAATGTATGAAATTATTATTTACGCATATAAAATCTAAATTTTTACTACTGGGAGTCAAATCAATGAACGTATCTGCATTTAATGTATTGTATCTGATATATCATAATGATAGGCAAATATTTGTTTTTATTCTATAATTGTAAAAAACCAATAATTCTGTTTGATTTGAAACAAAGTTTTTGATTTCTTATTGTATTGTTTTATGTCATAGATAAGATGAAAAGGCGCATGTTCCTTTATATATCAAAATTAGCACTATAATCAATAGTACTGATTTAACTTTTATATGTTTGTTTGATGAACATCATTATACAATAATTGACTTTTCGAATGTATTGTAAATATGTTGATGTGATAAATTATGTCATACTTTTCTCATGTATGCTAATATTTACCGCCATACATTGTAACAACGTATTGGCAAAATAAAAATTGAAATGAATTGTATGTTGAATGTTGATGCTTTCTATGTGAAAAAAACAACAACAAAAAACACGCGTCAACCCAATAAACATATACATTCCGATATCCGATAATGCAATCATCGGATTATCGCGTCTATTTAATGTGTGTCGATCCCATTTTTATGTATGTGGGATAGAATTGAACTGGAAAAAATACTGTAAAAAATAAGTTTTAGTATCTTTTTCTTCTATTTTTTCCAGGTCGTGCGCATACATTGTGGAAAGGTTTTCTTATGTTGAGTAGATTTTACTTTTATCCTTTATAAATAATATTTACATGATGATAAAGTATTTTATTCCATAGTTTATATAATTTTTAATTTAATTCTGCTAGATTATGTTTTGTATATTTCATTCATTATATATTATATTTACATGAAATATATGTAATAAATTATTATCCACTCATTATTATTTGTTGTAACAAAGGCCTATACTATGACAATTACAGAACAAAAGGTGATAAAACTAGAGCCGCAAATGAGGCCGCAAATAGGGCCGCAAATAGGGACGCAGGGCCGCAGAATAACTTTATACGTGTGTCTTTAACAAAATATGCGACAGTAAATTAGTTGAGATGTGTTCTTCACAATAATAACCAGGATTTCTATATTTATTAACATTTTCTTAATATGCTCTGTTGGCCTATCTGTGAGTCAGTCGCTTTAATTGTTTACTTAAATGAAATTAATATTGTTCGATTTAAAAAAAGTGCTGCAAAACTGCATAGAATGAATCAAGTAAACCGAGCACATGACTATCTTTTTTTAAAATGGCGTCTGCATTGAGGGGAGTTGTTTTCCTAATTTTATTTCCGGTAATCTATGGCAATAGTCAAATACAATATGTAAAAGTAAAGTCAGAGCCTTTGACACAGACCCAAGGATCACCATGGCCAGCTCCAAAGAAGATGACAACATCAGCATCTCAGCTTAATGTTGATCGAGAGAATTTCCTGTTCATGGTCGCAAAAAGATGTGACATACTCCAGGAAGCATTTGTTCGCTACGAAAGGCTAATATTTGGTTCCAGCTCAACAACACTCAAGTTTGCCTCATTGAAAAAGCTCCAAAACTTAAGGAAACCGAAAGCAGGAGATACGACTGTGTTGTCAGCTTTACAAGTTAATGTCTTCTCAGACTGTGATGATAGTAGCAGGAAGTACCCGAGTTTGACATCAGATGAATCATGTATGTTAGTTGAAGTATAGTACCAGATTCGGTCCATAAGTCTTGAAAAAAAGATCAGAACAGTAGCTTATTGTAACAAGTTGCTGCTAAAAATGTAATGGACAAAAATGGAATGATTATGATATGGCAAACTTTCAATGGAACCAGTCTCTTAAGAGACAAGGTCCAGCAATATTTCTGTTTTTGTGCCTATCAAAAGCTGTTCGGTTGTGCTATGTGTGGCTTGACACAGGCATTTGATATGACAAGAAACATAGCAGATAGCACTGCCCAATAAAGCATCCAACAAAAGTAAGATAACCAGACAGCTACAGATATTAATCTAATAATCATGTAATGTATAATTATGTTTTACCTCAAAACGTTCAACTGTACACTCAAACATAAATGCATGGCAGCTTGTTTCAGTAACTTTTTAGTTATTATGTTTATTTACTCATTCATTTCAGACAGCTTAGAGATAACAGAAAAAGGAATGGCAGTGTTGAATGCATCTGAAGTATGGGGTGCTTTAAGAGGTTTAGAAACATTCAGTCAGCTCATCTATCAGAATAGTGCTGGAACAGTAAGATTTAAAAAAAAATTTACTTTGATCTCGATGTCAAACTCTTCGCAGAGATCTAGCTTAGTAAATAAAAATTCTGGTTTTACTTTGTTGATTGTTGGATCTGATTTCCCATTTGATTGTATCTTCAAAAAGTGCTTTTTTCAGGTTATTGGGGAAAGAGCAAAATTCAGAAGGAATATCATTGCAGAGACATTCTTGGTTATTTAACAAGTGAAGTGTGTGTAACTTAAGACACATAGGACCTCTGTTTCATGTCTCATACTAAAGACAGTTAGTACTTTGCAGTATAAGTGAAGGAGCGAGGGATTGAACTTGTGACCCCAGGATTACATGTCCTGTGTGTTACCACTCATGACTGGACCACTTGCCCACCCTTCGTGTCATCATTAAATTTAAAGTTGTTTTAATTATCATCATGAAGTACTTGTTGAACCATCAAGGACAGGGATGGACATAATTTGCAAGAATTGTTTCCAAATCAGTGTGAATATAGTATATTTCAAATAAAAGGATTTTTAAACTTCTGCAGTACAAATTCTTTCTGAAAAAAGAGAATTCATGGACAAACTTCTAAAAGTTAAACATGATATGGTGATGTGGTGAATGCAGTCATTTAAAGGACTATTACCTGTGTTCAAATCAAACAATGTTAAGAATATACAAATATACTTTTATCCTTTTCTTGCAGTTTGTAGTTCATGTGACAACTGTGGAAGATTCCCCAAGATTTCAGCACAGAGGTTTACTACTTGATACTTCAAGACATTTTCTTTCAGTTGGCGTTTTAAAGAAGAACTTGGTATATATTTTTGATATCATCTCATTTGTGGTGTAGTGTTGTAATAAACAAAAAAAGCCAGTTTATTGATACCAAATAATGTCTGGAGCAAACTTTTGTCAATGTTAGGGAAAAAAAATTGAAAAGTAGAAGTAAAATTATCATTTTAAAAACAATAGTGATATTTAACCTGATTCTGTTGTTTTAGAACAGTTTATTCACAGGTTGAAGTTTTGGTATGTAATAAGGTCTAACTCTGTAGAAATATCAGTGACTGGTCCCTGGTAATGGATTTATTATTTCCAAATATTTGTACTATTCAAAGAACCTGTAAGAGATCCTTTAATACTACTAAACACATAGATTTTTTGTAATATCATAGCTCATAAGTGTTCCACCTACAGGCTGCCTTAGAGAATTGGCAAAAACCAAAGGTACCCTTCAGAATGTTTTGGTTTTAATTTCTTTTAGATTAAGGGCGTAGTTAAAAACATGTCATAAAAATGGTCAACATCTTGTTAACTGTATTACAGTTGATAAAAAGATGGTTTGAATAGTCAGTTTTAATACAATGCTTGAACATTTTTTGCTTTTGCAGGACATAATGTCACAAAACAAAATGAATGTATTCCACTGGCATATAGTAGATGACCAGTCTTTTCCTTATGAAAGCTTTACATTCCCAGAGATGAGTATAAAGGTAAATAACTTTTCATGCTTAGTTTTATTTATGCAAATTTACTAAAAGTTTTACCAGTGGTCAAGGTAAACATGAAAAATTAGAGACCAGTTTTATTTTCACAGATGAATACCCTTTGAGAAACAAACATTATCAATTTTCTTATGATTTACTCCTACAGAGTAATGTTGAACTCCTCTATAGAAATGTTGAATCGACAGTGTTTTTAACATTTATCTTGATTGTCAGGCATATTGATGATTCTTGCCACAATATTATTTAACAACTCAGTTGCAGTGCATGAGTGCAGTACTACCAGCCCCAGGAACAAAGGAACCAGTCTCTTAAGAGACAAGGTTCAGCAAAATTCCTGTTTTTGTGCCTATCAGTTGTTCAAATGAGTTATGTGTGGCTTGTCACAGGCATGTTATGTGGCAGGAAGTCAAACCTTGGACTTCCAAAGAATATGAAGTTTGATTTACATGTGCTTGTGTTGAAACACAGACCAATAGATTGCTCCTGCCAGTTTTTAAAACTAAACAGTAGTGCTTTTGCCTTACATATTATCATGGACATTTTGCCCACCTGAATTTAAAGTGAAAATATGTAAATTCCAAGCTTTTTTTTTTCTTTTTAAAGCCAATTGTTTTCTGTTCTCTAAAACTGGTAATGGTTTTATGCTGCCAAAGGAGGGCAGATAGTTTTGAATTGTCTGTCTGTCAATCAGTCCATCCGTCCATATATGCTAATAGATACTTAGGTGGCTATGGGAACAATAGGTAACTGTAAATTTTCTTTGATGCTATGCATTCCATAAGCTCTTAGGTGGCTGACTATAAATGCTCATACCTGGCTAAAAGAACACTGGGAAGAACAATAGATGAGCCATTTAAGTACCAATTTGTTAGGACTTCCGTCTATCTTTCTGTCAAAAAACTTAAACATTGCCCATAACTTATTTATTAGTTAATGGATTTACTTCATACTTGAACAAAACACTCTTATAGGCAAGACCTTCCCACTGACTTATATTTGTTTGACCTTGACCCCTGAATGACCTTGACCTCAAATGTCCAATTGTCAGAAGACTATAACGTTGCCCATAACTTCCTTATTAGTCAATGGATTTATTTCATACTTGAACACAACACCCCTTTTGGCAAGACCTTACCAGTGTCACCTCTTTATATGACCTTGACACCTGAATGACCTTGAAGATCCACTTTTAAAAAATACTTGATTTTGGTCATAACTTCCTTTTTACTTAACAGATTTAGTTCATGTTTGCAGACAACAACCTTTTGGGATAAATCTTTCAAATATGTATTTGTTTTTTGCCTTGACTGCTAAATGACCTTGATCTTGAGGTCAAATCTGAAAAAAATTACTTCTTTTGAAAGATCTACAATTTATTATCTGGTCCTCAGCTTCAGAGGTCAAAGCACCACTTCATGGGCATAGTCATCTTTTAGTGACTTTTCTTGTTATTACAATTTTTATGTTTTCATGTGGGATTCTATTCTAGTCCAAACAGATTCCTTTAATCAGTATTTGCCTTTTTGACAGGGTGCGTACAATGCCTTTACACATGTTTATACCCAGCAAGATGTAAAAGAGATAATTGAGTATGCTAGACTTCGTGGCATAAGGGTTATTCCTGAATTTGATTCACCAGGTAAATGTTGTTTTAAGTTTTATAATGTCTATTTAACAGATTTACCTAAAGCAGTTTCTGTAGTAAGCTTGAAGAGGCTTGTTATGACGGGATAGAGCTACATAATTCCAGCTTGTTTTAGAAGTATCTTATGAGAAATTTGTTAGACACATATTTACAATTTTCAGAAACTATTTTATTAATGGTCTCATTAGTTCTAGAAACTTGCAAGGCATTGATAATGGGGGGAGGGTTTGGGGGGGGGGGGACCTGTTTTATATTTCAAAAATAGAAACAACTGAACTGTTGAGGCACTTAATTTTTAAAAAATGATTATGTAACCTCTCACATTAATGATAAAGACACTGTTAAAAGCTGTGGTTTTATCATACAATTAACCGTCGTATTAAATTGACCACATTAACATATATATTTAAAACTCACAGCTTAAATTTTATTGTGCAAAGTGCAGCTTAAAGCTGCTTTTTGGTAGATTTTGGAAGGGTTACAATCTGTGCTGATAATTTCTTATGCACCCCATCGAAGATGAGGGGGCATACAGTTTTGTTTATGTTGGTCGGTCGGTAGACACTTTGGTTTCTGATCAAAATCTAGAGAACCCTTGGACCCACCTTCCTCAGACTTGGTGTGTAGGTTGGTAATGACTAGTAGTAGTCATTACCCCTGTAGTTTTCCAGGTCACCAAATCAAAGGTCAAGGTCACAGTGACCTTGAATAGCAGAATGGTTTCTGATCAATAACTAAAGAACCCTTGGTCCCAGGTTGTGTAAGCTTAGTATGTTAGTTGGTCATGGCCAGTAGATGACCCCTACAGTTTTTAAGGTCACCAGGTCAAAGGTCAGTGTCACAGTGACCTTAAAGAGCAAAACATTTTCCCTTCACTAACTATAGAACCCTTGGTTTTAGGTTGTTCAAACTTAGAATGTAGGTTGATCATGACTAATAGATGACGCCGTTAGTTTTTCAGGTCACCAGGTAAAAGGTCAGGGTCACAGTGAACTTGAAAAGCAAAACCGTTTCCGATCAATAACTAAGGAAGGCTTAGTCCAAGGTTTTTCATACTTAGTGTGTAGGTTGGTCATGACTAGTAGATGACCCTTACAGGTTTTTACGTCACCAGGTCAAATGATAAGGTCAGAGTGACCATGAACAGCAAAATGGTTTCCAGTCAATAATTAAAGAACCCTTGATCCCATGTTCTTCAAACTTAGTTTGTAGGTTGGTCATGACTAATAGATGACCATTATTCAGGTCACCAGGTCAAAGGTTAAGGTCACAGTGACCTTGAAAAGCAAAATGATTTCTAATTTATAATTATAGAATGCTTGGGCCCAGGTTCCTCAAACCTGTTATATAGATTGACCAGTAGATGACATCTATAGCTTTTCAGGTCAAAAGTCACAGTGACCTTGATTAGCAAAATAGTGTCTGATCAATTACTATTGAACCCTTGGGCCCAGCTCCTCAAAACTTCCTAGATAGGTTGGTCATGACAATTAAATGACCCCTGTAGCTTTTAGGATTATTAGGTCAAAGGTCAAGGTCACAGTAACCTTGAAAAGCAAAACAGTTTCTGCTGAATATCTAGGGGATTCCTTAGGCCCAGGTTGGTCAGACTTAGTTTGTAGGTTTGTCATGATCATTAGATAACAACTATCATTTTTCAGATCATTTGGTCAAAGGTCAAGGGTCACAGTGACCTAAAAAAGCAAAATGGTTTCCGATGAATAAGTGTAGAATGCTTGGGCACATGTTCCTCAAACCTTCATGGCTGCCTCTAGATATAAGGGGCTAGGGGGGCATATATGTTTTACAAACATCTCTTGTTTTTCAATATATAAGTTGTTCATGATTTGTAGATGAGCCCTTTAGTTTTCCAGGTCACCAGGTCAAAGGCCATGGTCACAGTGTCCTTGAATAGCAAAATGGTTTCCGATCAATAACTATAGAACACTTGGTCCCAGCTCCTCAAAACTTCATGGCTGCCTCTAGAGATAAGGTGCTAGGGGGCATATATGTTTTATAAACATCTCTTGTTTTTCGTATAGGCCACACACAGTCTTGGGGCAAAGCAATTACAGAGCTGTTGACAAAGTGTTATAGTGGTGGTAAATGGACAGGTAACTATGGTCCAGTCAACCCAGCCTTCAATACAACATTCATGTTTCTACAGCAATTTTTCCAGGAAATAGCTATGGTGTTTCCAGATCATTATGTACATCTTGGAGGAGATGAGGTTGCCTTCGGTTGTTGGTATGTAATAAACCTCATCTACATCCTTTCATGCACATGTTGTGTGATTTATTTGAAGTTTTTTTGTAGTAAAAGAGTCAGTAAAATCCAACTTGTATTCTTTATTATTTGAATCTTAAAGTTGACACAATTTTGTTTAGAAATACGTGGGAAAAACTCAACTTCATGATTGCATATATATCCATTTGTGTTTATCAGGTATCAAATGAAAATCAAGCTGAAAAAAAACATGTCCAGTAATTTTAGTTACGCTTTTTGAATATGTAAAATACAGGTCAGATGTCAATATCACAATGACCTAAATACTGAAAAGTATTTCTGCTGTATAACTTGGCAACTACTTCCCATACAGACTGTAAACTTCTTAGGATGATTGCCATTATTGATTACATGACCCCTATACTGTTCGGAGTAAGTACATAGAATGGCCAAGGTGACAATCAACAAAACAATATTTCTGCACTATAACTTGACAACCATTCATCGCAGCATGAACATCATAACTTTGAAAGACTGACATTTATACAAATTATAAAACCTAAAATTCAGATATGATAAAGATCTATAAAACTCTAAAATTAATATTATAAAATGTTAAAAATCAAAATTTTATAAATCAAAAACAAAAAAAGCAAAATTTAAAGCAAATCATTAAATTCCAAAGCCTAAGGTTTCCTCCTTTATATCACAAATGCATCAAACTAAAAAAAAGCACCTTTCGGGCATATAATGCTCTGCCCCGAGTAGACCTCTTCTTAACATTATATTAGCCTTTTCTCAAAGGTCACTTGTCTTGAAAAGTTAATTTATGCCCTTAGCTTTGACATAAAAAATTATGTAACTAGATTTTATTTTTCACAGTTATTTTGAAATTAGGTTCAATTCTCATGCTTTTCATTTTACAGGGAAAGTAATCCAGATGTCACAGCTTTCATGGCAGATAAAGGTTTTGGCAAGGATTATGCAAAACTTGAAGAATATTATATGCAAAAGTTAGTTCATTTTGTTTAAAAAAAGTTGGGCAGTAAAAATTCTTTTATTAATATAGTTCATTTTAACATTTTTAGGTATGTTTCAGTGTAATTGTGTATCACTAATGTACACACCCATAAGGAGGTAAACATACATTTACTGTTTTGTCCAATTATAAATTACAATAATAAAGTCAGGTATTTTTGTAGATTTTTTTTGGTAAATAATTATTAAATTTACTAAGGTTTGAATACTGTTGCTACTAGAAGGGTGAAGGTAAATAAATCTGCTGTTTTATTTTACAGTTTACTGAATATTGTGAATGGTTTGAACAAAGGTTATATCATCTGGCAAGAAGTGATTGACAATGGAGCAAAGGTTTGTTGTTAATATTTAGAAATATATGTTTCTGTGTCAAATCTTTGCCTTGGTAATTCCCAGTTTACACTTTGAAAAACCATTTAACATGAGTTTAACATAATATTTGCTGAAGTTGGTAAAAAGCATACTATAAATAGCTGAGTGCATTCTTTGAAGTTTATTTATGAACAATGTTGTTTTTTTTAGTTTTACTGATATCTAAATAACCTAAGATACATGTACTTTAACCTCTGTTTGAACAAAGGGACATTTTCCCCAGAGTTCAATTAGTGCTACCTCTAAGAAATAATGGTCGAAAGCTGGATTAAAACTTTTCTAGGTCTTGTCTTTTACATAAATTATAATCACAACAGTTTGTTGATGAGCAGAACAGTAGAACTGTGTATTATTATCTGAATAAATGTGTAAAAAAAGTTTCCACCTGTTTGGGGCAAAAATATGGTAAAGTATTTGTATGGTTCAGCTTCAGTTTTATAGCCTAAAGGTCACACCAAGGATTAACAGGCAAATTAAGACATACTATAACTTGCCTTGACTTCAGTTAATGACAACTTTGAGGATTATAAAATGAGTTGAAATGATTTTCTTAATGATTTAGGTTATTGCAAGAAGATATAGTCAATGTTATTTAAGCTGGACGTCAAACAAGGTCTAAAGTAAGACGTGTTTTTGCATAACCATTCTTTTGGCCCTTTTGACACTGCAGCTTTCACTGGTGTATTTAGATTTTTCATGGCATTTATGTGGTTTTTTTTTTAGAAAATACACTAGATTTTATACTTATCTAGGTGGCTAAGGATACTGTCATAGAAGTTTGGAAGGGAGGTTATCAAGCTGAAATGAGTAAAGTTACCTCCCTTGGTTATAAAACAATATTGTCATCACCGTGGTACACCAACTACATATCATATGGAAGTGACTGGATGAAATATTATAATGTTGAGCCACTTGATTTTAATGGTAAGACTACTAACCCTGTTCTGCTCCTGCCCCAGCTGACCTATGTTTTTGCTAATCCTATTGTCTGCATATAAGCCCTTCTCTGGTCATTTCACTCCAATCAACTTCTTCCTTTCTCTTGCCACTTTGTTTCCCTAGGTTGTACCTGACACTGTAGTTGAAGCCTGGAAATCTGGTTATAAAGACGAAATGTACAAACTTACCTCCCTTGGTTATAAGACATTGTTAGCAGCACCTTGGTACCTGGATGGCATATCATTAAAAGACTGGCCGGGTTTCTATATGGCTGATCCCCATGATTTCAATGGTAAGAAGTTTACAGTCCTGCATTTTGCTGCATATATGAACTAGGATCATGGGACACTAGGATCATGTTCATTAAAAGATGCCTCTAATACTATCTATAACTAGAACTGTATGCCAGAAAAAAAAAAATCCCTTGAAGACTTTGAAAAATGGAACTTCTTTTTTTAGCTCACATGAGCACAACTTGCTCATGGACAGCTATTGTGACTGGGCTCTATCTGTCGCCCGTCGTGCATCATCAGCTTTTGCTTTAAACAACATCTCCTCTAAAACTGCTTGGCCAAATTGATGGAAAATTTGCATGGGTCTTTCTTGCATGAAGGTCTACATAAGTTGTTGAGAGAATTCAATTCCAACAGAACTATAGTTACTGTGGCAGCCAAAGAAAAAATCTTCTTGTCTGAAACAACTTGGCCTTGTGTTCTGAAATTTGGTTTAAGGCAACCTCTGGAAGACCTCTACCAAGATTATTCCAATTATGTCCCTGGTGTCAAATTGGCTGCCCAAGAATTTGTAGGAAAAACTTTGAAAACCTTCATGTCTGAAACCGTAAGGCCTAGAGCTGAGATATTTTTCATGGAGCATCATCTAGAGGTCCTTTACCAAAATTGTTCAAATTTTGTCCCTAGTGTCAAATTGGCCGCCCAAGAATTTGTAGGAAAAACTTTGAAAACCTTTATGTCTGAAACCTTAAGGCCTAAAGCTGAGATATTTTGCATGGAGCATCATCTAGAGGTCCTTTACCAAGGTTGTTCAAATTATACACCTTGGGTTATTAATGGCACTGCCCTGGGGGACGCTTAGTTTTATAAAGACTCTTATAGGAAAATCTTAGATATTTGGTTTGTAGCATCATTAAACTTATCTCTACAAAGATGTTATTATTTTTTCCCTAGGGTTAAAAATGGCCTCCTGCTTTTCTTTGAGATATTTAGGGAAAAAATTGAAAATCTTCTCAGAAATCACTAGGACCTCAGCTTTTAAAATTTAGTATGTAGCATCATCTAGTGAATCTCTTCCAAAGTATATAAATTATGTCCCTTGGGTCAAAATTGAGCCCACCTGAGGGGTCACTTGATTTACATTTAGTTATTTAGGAAAAACTTTAGAAATCATCCTTTAGAAACTGCATTGTCAACAGTCTTGAAATTTGGCATGTAGCATTGTGTAGTTGACCTCTTTCAAGATTGTTTAAATGGTCCTGCATGTTTAAAATACAAAATCTTTAAAAATCTTCTTGTCAGAAATCATATTTCAGCTTTGACTTAAGGTGACATTGACCTTGTACTTTTACCTATTTTCTCTCCATGAAATTTGCACCAAATGTACTATTTTGCATGTTCAACATCATGTGAACTTACCTTGATTCTTTCATAAGCCTTGCTGTTTCAGTTTTGTACTCATGTGAATGATATAGGGCCATCATGGCTCTTTTGTTTCTTTTTGTTTTGTTTTTGCTTACCTGAGCATAGTGGCAGCCTTTCATAACAGGTAAAGTTGCAAGAAGCATCAAGTGGTCTGGCCTTCTATGTTTCAGAATGTATATAACAGAAACTGAACTAATAATCTTATTCTGATTTTGTGCATGTTAAGACACAGATGAATGTATCAGACTTAGTTGTGAACAAGAATAATACATGTATCAAAAAAAGGCAATTTCTAAACTAAAAAGTTAAATTTTAAAGACTGATAACTAGCCATGACAAGATCAAAATAATGAAACTGTCAGTTGATTTGTATTCAATCAGTATTAATTGCTAAATGCATAAATTTCATTAAATCATAACAAACTGGTAATGCTGTAACTATGTATTTTGTGTTGCTAATTGAGGAGTTGTAGATCGATGTTTACATGTATGTATTATGGCAGCAGTGAATTTTTCTTTTATTCATGTGTATGTTTTTTTTCAGGAACACAGACCCAGAAAGATTTAGTTATGGGTGGGGAAGGGTGTATCTGGGGTGAATATGTTGATGATACCAACCTTCTTTCAAGACTATGGTAAAATTTGTTTGACTTTGTTGACATTTGTTTATGGTTCTTAAGTTTTTTTTTAAAAGTCAGTATTTTATGAATTTTATTTATAACCTAAATAATCGCTAATTCCACAACAATAATTCCAGTTTGGCCTTTGTCACTTTGCTTGTTACCAGTGCATATCTATAAACTTAATGTCCTTTATTTATTGTAAGTCTTTTAGCTGGGAACTCACAAGTTGAGTCCCATTGTTGGAATCTTAACTATTTCTTCTACTCTGCAATAGTCATACTTTAAAAGAGACAGTCATTGGATGCAAATGTGTAATTTGCAAAACATACCCCTCTGGTGAGAAATGATTTCAAATAATGGAAATAGATCAAGAATATCTGTCTGTACTTGTAAAGACCCGATAAAACATATAAGAACACCTGTATATTGGTAAATATGTCGAATTTTTTTATCAGTTTATTTTCCACTTTAATCCTTTACATTCATAATCAGTGGCCTGATTTTATTTAAATTTTGCATTAAATTTGAAAGGCCAAGAGCATCTGCCATTGCAGAGAGACTCTGGAGTCCTGCTGATGTAAATGATACCAAACTTGCAGCCCCAAGAATAAATGAGCATAGATGTCGACTTGTAAGGTAATGTAACCAACTTTTTAAAACTTATAGTCTTAAGGACTAAGATGAAAAAATTTAGAAATTATCCTGGGTTAGAAAAGTTTAAGTCTGTTTTGTTTAGACATTTATTAGCTCGACTATTCGAAGAATAAGGAGGGCTATAGTTTTCGCCCCGGCGTCGGCGTTGGTTCAGGTTAAAGTTTTTCGGCAAGGTAACATTATTCACTTAACCCTTGCAGATATAGCCCTGAAACTTACAATACTTGTTTACTATCAAGGGCTTACTCTGCTACCAAGAGGAGGTAACTGTATCAAGCATTTTTTGTGAATTATGGCCACTTTCGACTTAGAAATTTGGTTAAAGATTTTTGGCAAGGTAGCACTACTCACCTTTCCCTTGCAGATATAGCCCTGAAACTTACAATACTAGTTTACCATCAAGAGCTTAGTCTGCTCACTAGAGGAGATAACCGTGTCAAGCATTTTGTAAGAATTATGACCCCTTTTTGACTTAGAAATTGGTTAAAGTTTTTGGCAAGGTAGCACTAGTCACCTTTCCCTTGCAGATTAACTTTAAACATTTTTTTATCATCATGGCTTTAGACTGTCACAAGAGGAGGTAACTTTGTCAAGAATTTTTTGTGAATTTTGAGTTTATAAGATTTTATAACCCTTTAATGTCAAGTACTGAGAATAGTGGAGCGTGCTGTCCTACGACAGCTTTTGTTTTACATCAGTGGTTACACAGATGCATTATTATTCTTGAGTAACCATGATTTTGTGTTAATTTTATTCTTAGAATGTTTACTTTCTTGTAAGAGCCATTCCAGTAAAACATTGACATAGGCACTTCCAAAATGGACAAACCTCCTTTCAAAGTTAATTAATCAAGAAATAATCCTTCTTAAGAAAAAAAGACTACCCCCTGTCAGGATTTCTTTTTTTTCCTTAAATAGATATATGTTTACTGGAATGACCCTTAAAATCATACTGAATAATTTGATGGATAATTGCTGTGTAATTGCAGACGAGGTTATCCGGCAGAGCCATTGAATGGACCCAGTTTCTGTGATAAAGAATATGTCTATCATTAATATTTTGGATACGTTTGCTTGTAAGTTGTGAAGAACCACAACATCATTATCTGGACCAAGCTTGTATGGACATTGAGCAAGACTTCCTACCACAAAAAAAGTATTTAGTGATCTAACATTCACTGTAGTGACAACATATCTGGTAAATAATTGTTAATTTTTTACCAGATGCAAAATTATGAAAGGTGATCTACCTTAGAAGCATATTCATGATAAGCAGTGTTTAAGCACACTATCATTAAATTTTGTATGATTATATTTTTGTATGAAATTTTGCTTTGGATGACACAATTATTTTTGTTGATTTTCTACTGATTTAATAAATATTTGATATTGTTGTTTTCCTTCTTCATTTCCTTCTCTGAAAATTTTTATCCCCCCGCCAAAGGCGGAGGGATATTAGAAATGCCCTTCGTCCGTCTGTGCGTCCGTGCGTCCGAAACAATTTTGTCCGGAGCATAACTCCAAAACTACTTGAGGGATTAATTCAAACTTCATACACTGACAGAGCACATTGGTAGGTAGTGCAGTGTGCAAGTGCAATAACTCTACCTTGCCTTTTTTTAGAGTTATTCCGCTTTATCAAATTTACTTGATAAATTTTGTCCGGAGCATAACTCCAAAACTGCCAGAGGGATTTTATTCAAACTTCATACACTGACAGAGCACATTAGTAGGTAGTGCAGTGTGAAAGTCCAATAACTCTACCTTGCCTATTTTTAGAGTAACTCCCCTTTATTAGAATTACTTGATAAATTTTGTCCGGAGCATAACTCCAAAACTGCCAGAGGGATTTTATTCAAACTTCATACACTGACAGAGCACATTGGTAGGTAGTGCAAAGTGCAAGTGCAATAACTCTGCCTTGCCTATTTTTAGAGTTATTCCCCTTTATCAGAATTACTTGATAAATTTTGTCCGGAGCATAACTCTAAAACTACTTGAGGGATTTAATTCAAACTTCATACACTGAAAGAGCACATTTGGAGGAGGTGCAATGTGAAAGAATAATAACTTTTCCTTGCCTACTTTTAGAATTATTCCCTTTTATCAGATTTAATTGAAAAACTTTGTCCGGAGCATAACTCAAAAACTACTTGAGGGATTTTATTCAAATTTCATACACTGACAGAGCACATTGGTAGGTAGTGCAGTGTGCAAGTCCAATAACTCTACCTTGCCTTTTTTTAGAGTTATTCCACTTTATCAGATTTACTTGTTTACATTTTAAAAATCCCAGCATATTCATGTATATCTAATTCTTGATTTCTTGAACTTATTATCCCCCCGCCAAAGGCGGAGGGGATATTAGAAATGGTCTCTGTCCGTCCGTGCGTCCGTCCATTCCAGTTTTGTCCGGAGCATAACTCCAAAAGTACGTGAGTGATTTTCTTCAAACTTCATATACTGAAAGAGCACATTTGGAGGAGGTGCAGTGTGAAAGAATAATAACTTTTCCTTGCCTACTTTTAGAATTATTCCCTTTTATCAGATTTAATTGAAAAACTTTGTCCGAAGCATAACTCCAAAAGTGCTTGAGCGATTTTCTTCAAACTTAATACACTGACATAGAACATTGGTAGGAAGTGCAGTTTGCATGAACAATAACTCTACCTTGCCTATTTTTTGTGGGATTTTCTTCAAACATTATTACATTGAGTGTTTGAAAGAACAACCTCCAGGTAGCTTCTTCCCAGCGGGGGGATTAACCATGTGTAACATGGCTCTTGTTAAAATAGTCATTACTAACATTATTTCTTTAAACAAGAGGGTCATGAAGACTCACCTGAGTATAACTGCATAAAAAGGAAAGAACCATATAATAGATTTGAACTTAGATAAAAGAAAGAATTATATATTCTGAATGCTAAAGATCAAAGCTTTATACGATTATGAAAAGGATTTTTAGCTCACCTAAACAAAAAGTGCTCAAAGGTGAGCAATTGGGATCATTGTCAATGTGTGGGTTGGCGTGCGTCGTCAGCAATTTGACTTCTCCTCCTAAACCACTAAGCCAACTTTAACGAAACATGCCTGGGATAGTCCTTGCTTGAAACTATACCAAAGTTGTTCAAAGAATGGAATTCCATCAAGAACTCTGGTTGCTATGGCAACAGAAAGGAAAAACTTTGAAAATCTTCTTGTCTGAAACCACAAGGCCCTGTGCCTGAAGATTTGGTATATAGCATTGTTTAGTGGACCTGTACCAAATTTGTTCAAATTATACTTCTGGGGTCTAATTTGGTCCCGCTGGGGAGTCAATTGATTTTACATAGGCTTATTTATATAGAGAAAACTTTGAAAATCTTCTTTTCTGATTCAAAAAGGCTCTGAGCCTTAAGATTTGGTATATAGCATTGTCAAGTGGACCTGTACCAAGTTTGTTCAAATTATACCTTTGGGATCAAATTTGGCCCTGCCCCAGGGGTCAATTGATTTTACATAAGCTAATATAGTGAAACTTTAAAAAATCTTGTCTGAAACTACAAGGCCCTGAGTCTTAAGATTTGGTACGTAGCATTGTCTAGTGGACCTCTACCAAGTTTGTTCAAAATATACCTCTGGGATCAAATTTGGCCCCACCCGGGGGGTCTTACATAGGCTTATATAGGGAAAGCTTCGAAAATCTTCTTGTTTGAAACCACAAGGTCCTGCGCCTTAATACCAAGTTTGTTCAAATTATGCCCCTTAGGTCAAAGTTGGCCCTGCCCTTGGGGGTCAATTGATTTTACATAGGCTTATATAGGCATAAAAAAACTTCTTGTCAGAAACCACAAAGCCTAGAACTTAGATATTTTTAATGGAACATCAGTTAGAGGTCATCTACCAATTTTCTTCAAATAAAGCCCCTTGAGTGAAATTGGGCCCTGCCCTGGGGTCACTTGTATTCATATAGATTTATATAGGGAGATTCTTAAAAAAGCTTTTGATGTTAGCTCAATAGCAGACCCAAAGGCAAAGTATTCAGGCGAGGGATCTAGGGCCATCATGGCCCTCTTGTTCCATTTATTTCTCTGTAAAACTTTAGGACCCTAACATGGTGTCAGTAATAACCCTTGGAAAAGAGTGGCTGATTTCCAGTCCAGAGGCCATTTCAAGTTACAATCATGTCAGGAGAGCAAGTCTCCAGTGAATTTCCACATTAAACACTTCCTGTGCTAGTTCTGGTCTCGATCAAGGAAGCTGACAGTTATCTAATAGGTAAATGTATGTTCTTTCAACTTGCTTCCCAATTTATGTATATGTAAAAACTTTTTCTTAAGGTCTGGAATATATATATTGGTGTGTTAATTCACTGTATAAATTTTACCATAATTCACATGAGGCAAACTATGGCTTACACTGCAGAAAACATAAAAAGACATAATATTCATAATAGCATTACTCTATTTATTAATATCTTTTGTCAGTGAAAGTAAGTGTATATTAACAAACAGTAACTAAATAATAATTAACAAAGATGAATAATAGAAACACATCTAGAAGAGACACAACTAAAATACAAGAGTTAAAATTTCAGGTATAAAAAAAGTAATGGCAGAGTGAAAGCTGCCTGAATCACAGCTGTAGCAGTTTGAATAATGGGTATGCTAGACAGCCTGAAGATAACAATGTATAATTCCTTTTTTTACCTATTTCTTTTAAAATATCAATGTCATTCCTCAAGTGCTTACAAAATGTCATTCTTGGCCATTCCTGATATAAATATTTACACTATCACCAAAACTGTTTATGTGAAAGATGCACAACATTTGTTAAAAGGAAAAGATTTTTTCTTTCATGGTACTGAATGGACCTTATCTGTTGAAAAAAATCTAATACAAAAAGATTTTTTTTAAATGTCTATTGACATAAATTCTCATAAATGCCTTGTCATTAACAGATAATAGGAACTTGTAATTTCATAATACTCTTCAAAAAAAATCTAGAATATCCATATTGCAACAACACTTTTTGTTAAAATAATTACAATGTCTAAAATGAAGGGCTAGAAAAATATCGGAAAAAGATCTAAAAAGTTGATGACATTAATCGTCAAACAAATTCACAAGAAGGGATGTACCAGTGAAGAATTATAATGCAATTTTAAACTTCAGTTATTCAATAACAAATAAAATATCAAAAGAATGTCAAGTTAACAACTTCTTTGTAAGGATTTAGAAACATAAAATGCAGCTTACATTTAATTTATCCTCAAAAGGATCTAGAAAAATTGTGTAATTAGTAAAGAGCATCAATTTGTCTTGTGCACATATACATTCAATTCATTTAAACATGTTCGCTGTTACTGAGAATTTGAATAGTAATTGTTCTTAAGACTTTGAATTACAGGGACATGTTCCCTGCAATAATTGTTCTAAAGACTTTGCATTAAAGGAACATGTACCCTGCAAAAATTGTTCTAAAGACTTTGCATTAAAGAGACATGTACCCAGCAATAACTGTTCTAAATACTTTGCATAAAAGAAACATTTTCCCTGCAATATTTGTTCTAAAGACTTTGCATTTAAGGGACATGTACCCTGCAATAATTGTTCTAAAGACTTTGCACAAAAGGGACATGTACCCTGCAATTATCATATGATATACTGCACATCTGTTTTATTGAATAGTTAGTTATAGAATGAAAAATGATTGATAATTTAATGTAGAAAATGCATAATGTTTGTTTTATCTGTGATAACATAGCTACTTTGTGATTGAAATGTGAATTTAAACATAGTTTTAATATTTAAATAGACAGTGATGTTATGTTATAGAATAGTTATTACATGTATGTTAATTGTGTTTTATGTACTTCTGTCTAATAATCTATCTGCCATAAATGTTAAATCCTTGTTGGGAGATTGACATATTTTTTTTTACATCTTTTGGGGAAACAAGCTGTTGCAACTTATATTTACATTGTAACCCTCCTTGATGACTGCTTCTAATGAAAACATATCAAAGCTATCTTTTTTCATTAGTTTCATAAGTAAAAAATACGAACATTTGGAATTGTGAATGAAGAATATTTGTTAAGAATACAAAACCAAGATATTTTGCCAGATAAGATTGTCACATGCACATGGTCCTTTTAGAGCAGTTTTGTTAAAGAAGGCATACCATAAAATCAAAAGTATTCTGGTTTTTTTTTTAAATCATGTAAATATGAATTATATTGAATGAATAATTACCCAACACCAGGGTGTCAGTAAAACATTCTAATTACAACAGATAATCTGAAAAATTATAATAAGTATTTATATGTAGTTGTTGTTGTACAGGTTTTTTTGGTGGATATCTGAATGCTTTCTGTATGTCTTAATGCCTGAAGAAGAAATTATGAACACATTTTCTACATTAAATTATCAATCATTTTTCATTCTATAACTAACTATTCAATAAAACAGATGTGCAGTATATCATATGATAATTGCAGGGTACATGTCCCTTTTGTGCAAAGTCTTTAGAACAATTATTGCAGGGTACATGTCCCTTAAATGCAAAGTCTTTAGAACAAATATTGCAGGGAAAATGTTTCTTTTATGCAAAGTATTTAGAACAGTTATTGCTGGGTACATGTCTCTTTAATGCAAAGTCTTTAGAACAATTTTTGCAGGGTACATGTTCCTTTAATGCAAAGTCTTTAGAACAATTATTGCAGGGAACATGTCCCTGTAATTCAAAGTCTTAAGAACAATTACTATTCAAATTCTCAGTAACAGCGAACATGTTTAAATGAATTGAATGTATATGTGCACAAGACAAATTGATGCTCTTTACTAATTACACAATTTTTCTAGATCCTTTTGAGGATAAATTAAATGTAAGCTGCATTTTATGTTTCTAAATCCTTACAAAGAAGTTGTTAACTTGACATTCTTTTGATATTTTATTTGTTATTGAATAACTGAAGTTTAAAATTGCATTATAATTCTTCACTGGTACATCCCTTCTTGTGAATTTGTTTGACGATTAATGTCATCAACTTTTTAGATCTTTTTCCGATATTTTTCTAGCCCTTCATTTTAGACATTGTAATTATTTTAACAAAAAGTGTTGTTGCAATATGGATATTCTAGATTTTTTTTGAAGAGTATTATGAAATTACAAGTTCCTATTATCTGTTAATGACAAGGCATTTATGAGAATTTATGTCAATAGACATTTAAAAAAAATCTTTTTGTATTAGATTTTTTTCAACAGATAAGGTCCATTCAGTACCATGAAAGAAAAAATCTTTTCCTTTTAACAAATGTTGTGCATCTTTCACATAAACAGTTTTGGTGATAGTGTAAATATTTATATCAGGAATGGCCAAGAATGACATTTTGTAAGCACTTGAGGAATGACATTGATATTTTAAAAGAAATAGGTAAAAAAAGGAATTATACATTGTTATCTTCAGGCTGTCTAGCATACCCATTATTCAAACTGCTACAGCTGTGATTCAGGCAGCTTTCACTCTGCCATTACTTTTTTTATACCTGAAATTTTAACTCTTGTATTTTAGTTGTGTCTCTTCTAGATGTGTTTCTATTATTCATCTTTGTTAATTATTATTTAGTTACTGTTTGTTAATATACACTTACTTTCACTGACAAAAGATATTAATAAATAGAGTAATGCTATTATGAATATTATGTCTTTTTATGTTTTCTGCAGTGTAAGCCATAGTTTGCCTCATGTGAATTATGGTAAAATTTATACAGTGAATTAACACACCAATATATATATTCCAGACCTTAAGAAAAAGTTTTTACATATACATAAATTGGGAAGCAAGTTGAAAGAACATACATTTACCTATTAGATAACTGTCAGCTTCCTTGATCGAGACCAGAACTAGCACAGGAAGTGTTTAATGTGGAAATTCACTGGAGACTTGCTCTCCTGACATGATTGTAACTTGAAATGGCCTCTGGACTGGAAATCAGCCACTCTTTTCCAAGGGTTATTACTGACACCATGTTAGGGTCCTAAAGTTTTACAGAGAAATAAATGGAACAAGAGGGCCATGATGGCCCTAGATCCCTCGCCTGAATACTTTGCCTTTGGGTCTGCTATTGAGCTAACATCAAAAGCTTTTTTAAGAATCTCCCTATATAAATCTATATGAATACAAGTGACCCCAGGGCAGGGCCCAATTTCACTCAAGGGGCTTTATTTGAAGAAAATTGGTAGATGACCTCTAACTGATGTTCCATTAAAAATATCTAAGTTCTAGGCTTTGTGGTTTCTGACAAGAAGTTTTTTTATGCCTATATAAGCCTATGTAAAATCAATTGACCCCCAAGGGCAGGGCCAACTTTGACCTAAGGGGCATAATTTGAACAAACTTGGTATTAAGGCGCAGGACCTTGTGGTTTCAAACAAGAAGATTTTCGAAGCTTTCCCTATATAAGCCTATGTAAGACCCCCCGGGTGGGGCCAAATTTGATCCCAGAGGTATATTTTGAACAAACTTGGTAGAGGTCCACTAGACAATGCTACGTACCAAATCTTAAGACTCAGGGCCTTGTAGTTTCAGACAAGATTTTTTAAAGTTTCACTATATTAGCTTATGTAAAATCAATTGACCCCTGGGGCAGGGCCAAATTTGATCCCAAAGGTATAATTTGAACAAACTTGGTACAGGTCCACTTGACAATGCTATATACCAAATCTTAAGGCTCAGAGCCTTTTTGAATCAGAAAAGAAGATTTTCAAAGTTTTCTCTATATAAATAAGCCTATGTAAAATCAATTGACTCCCCAGCGGGACCAAATTAGACCCCAGAAGTATAATTTGAACAAATTTGGTACAGGTCCACTAAACAATGCTATATACCAAATCTTCAGGCACAGGGCCTTGTGGTTTCAGACAAGAAGATTTTCAAAGTTTTTCCTTTCTGTTGCCATAGCAACCAGAGTTCTTGATGGAATTCCATTCTTTGAACAACTTTGGTATAGTTTCAAGCAAGGACTATCCCAGGCATGTTTCGTTAAAGTTGGCTTAGTGGTTTAGGAGGAGAAGTCAAATTGCTGACGACGCACGCCAACCCACACATTGACAATGATCCCAATTGCTCACCTTTGAGCACTTTTTGTTTAGGTGAGCTAAAAATCCTTTTCATAATCGTATAAAGCTTTGATCTTTAGCATTCAGAATATATAATTCTTTCTTTTATCTAAGTTCAAATCTATTATATGGTTCTTTCCTTTTTATGCAGTTATACTCAGGTGAGTCTTCATGACCCTCTTGTTTAAAGAAATAATGTTAGTAATGACTATTTTAACAAGAGCCATGTTACACATGGTTAATCCCCCCGCTGGGAAGAAGCTACCTGGAGGTTGTTCTTTCAAACACTCAATGTAATAATGTTTGAAGAAAATCCCACAAAAAATAGGCAAGGTAGAGTTATTGTTCATGCAAACTGCACTTCCTACCAATGTTCTATGTCAGTGTATTAAGTTTGAAGAAAATCGCTCAAGCACTTTTGGAGTTATGCTTCGGACAAAGTTTTTCAATTAAATCTGATAAAAGGGAATAATTCTAAAAGTAGGCAAGGAAAAGTTATTATTCTTTCACACTGCACCTCCTCCAAATGTGCTCTTTCAGTATATGAAGTTTGAAGAAAATCACTCACGTACTTTTGGAGTTATGCTCCGGACAAAACTGGAATGGACGGACGCACGGACGGACAGAGACCATTTCTAATATCCCCTCCGCCTTTGGCGGGGGGATAATAAGTTCAAGAAATCAAGAATTAGATATACATGAATATGCTGGGATTTTTAAAATGTAAACAAGTAAATCTGATAAAGTGGAATAACTCTAAAAAAAGGCAAGGTAGAGTTATTGGACTTGCACACTGCACTACCTACCAATGTGCTCTGTCAGTGTATGAAATTTGAATAAAATCCCTCAAGTAGTTTTTGAGTTATGCTCCGGACAAAGTTTTTCAATTAAATCTGATAAAAGGGAATAATTCTAAAAGTAGGCAAGGAAAAGTTATTATTCTTTCACATTGCACCTCCTCCAAATGTGCTCTTTCAGTGTATGAAGTTTGAATTAAATCCCTCAAGTAGTTTTAGAGTTATGCTCCGGACAAAATTTATCAAGTAATTCTGATAAAGGGGAATAACTCTAAAAATAGGCAAGGCAGAGTTATTGCACTTGCACTTTGCACTACCTACCAATGTGCTCTGTCAGTGTATGAAGTTTGAATAAAATCCCTCTGGCAGTTTTGGAGTTATGCTCCGGACAAAATTTATCAAGTAATTCTAATAAAGGGGAGTTACTCTAAAAATAGGCAAGGTAGAGTTATTGGACTTTCACACTGCACTACCTACTAATGTGCTCTGTCAGTGTATGAAGTTTGAATAAAATCCCTCTGGCAGTTTTGGAGTTATGCTCCGGACAAAATTTATCAAGTAAATTTGATAAAGCGGAATAACTCTAAAAAAAGGCAAGGTAGAGTTATTGCACTTGCACACTGCACTACCTACCAATGTGCTCTGTCAGTGTATGAAGTTTGAATTAATCCCTCAAGTAGTTTTGGAGTTATGCTCCGGACAAAATTGTTTCGGACGCACGGACGCACAGACGGACGAAGGGCATTTCTAATATCCCTCCGCCTTTGGCGGGGGGATAAAAATTTTCAGAGAAGGAAATGAAGAAGGAAAACAACAATATCAAATATTTATTAAATCAGTAGAAAATCAACAAAAATAATTGTGTCATCCAAAGCAAAATTTCATACAAAAATATAATCATACAAAATTTAATGATAGTGTGCTTAAACACTGCTTATCATGAATATGCTTCTAAGGTAGATCACCTTTCATAATTTTGCATCTGGTAAAAAATTAACAATTATTTACCAGATATGTTGTCACTACAGTGAATGTTAGATCACTAAATACTTTTTTTGTGGTAGGAAGTCTTGCTCAATGTCCATACAAGCTTGGTCCAGATAATGATGTTGTGGTTCTTCACAACTTACAAGCAAACGTATCCAAAATATTAATGATAGACATATTCTTTATCACAGAAACTGGGTCCATTCAATGGCTCTGCCGGATAACCTCGTCTGCAATTACACAGCAATTATCCATCAAATTATTCAGTATGATTTTAAGGGTCATTCCAGTAAACATATATCTATTTAAGGAAAAAAAAGAAATCCTGACAGGGGGTAGTCTTTTTTTCTTAAGAAGGATTATTTCTTGATTAATTAACTTTGAAAGGAGGTTTGTCCATTTTGGAAGTGCCTATGTCAATGTTTTACTGGAATGGCTCTTACAAGAAAGTAAACATTCTAAGAATAAAATTAACACAAAATCATGGTTACTCAAGAATAATAATGCATCTGTGTAACCACTGATGTAAAACAAAAGCTGTCGTAGGACAGCACGCTCCACTATTCTCAGTACTTGACATTAAAGGGTTATAAAATCTTATAAACTCAAAATTCACAAAAAATTCTTGACAAAGTTACCTCCTCTTGTGACAGTCTAAAGCCATGATGATAAAAAAATGTTTAAAGTTAATCTGCAAGGGAAAGGTGACTAGTGCTACCTTGCCAAAAACTTTAACCAATTTCTAAGTCAAAAAGGGGTCATAATTCTTACAAAATGCTTGACACGGTTATCTCCTCTAGTGAGCAGACTAAGCTCTTGATGGTAAACTAGTATTGTAAGTTTCAGGGCTATATCTGCAAGGGAAAGGTGAGTAGTGCTACCTTGCCAAAAATCTTTAACCAAATTTCTAAGTCGAAAGTGGCCATAATTCACAAAAAATGCTTGATACAGTTACCTCCTCTTGGTAGCAGAGTAAGCCCTTGATAGTAAACAAGTATTGTAAGTTTCAGGGCTATATCTGCAAGGGTTAAGTGAATAATGTTACCTTGCCGAAAAACTTTAACCTGAACCAACGCCGACGCCGGGGCGAAAACTATAGCCCTCCTTATTCTTCGAATAGTCGAGCTAATAAATGTCTAAACAAAACAGACTTAAACTTTTCTAACCCAGGATAATTTCTAAACTTTTTCATCTTAGTCCTTAAGACTATAAGTTTTAAAAAGTTGGTTACATTACCTTACAAGTCGACATCTATGCTCATTTATTCTTGGGGCTGCAAGTTTGGTATCATTTACATCAGCAGGACTCCAGAGTCTCTCTGCAATGGCAGATGCTCTTGGCCTTTCAAATTTAATGCAAAATTTAAATAAAATCAGGCCACTGATTATGAATGTAAAGGATTAAAGTGGAAAATAAACTGATAAAAAAATTCGACATATTTACCAATATACAGGTGTTCTTATATGTTTTATCGGGTCTTTACAAGTACAGACAGATATTCTTGATCTATTTCCATTATTTGAAATCATTTCTCACCAGAGGGGTATGTTTTGCAAATTACACATTTGCATCCAATGACTGTCTCTTTTAAAGTATGACTATTGCAGAGTAGAAGAAATAGTTAAGATTCCAACAATGGGACTCAACTTGTGAGTTCCCAGCTAAAAGACTTACAATAAATAAAGGACATTAAGTTTATAGATATGCACTGGTAACAAGCAAAGTGACAAAGGCCAAACTGGAATTATTGTTGTGGAATTAGCGATTATTTAGGTTATAAATAAAATTCATAAAATACTGACTTTTAAAAAAAAACTTAAGAACCATAAACAAATGTCAACAAAGTCAAACAAATTTTACCATAGTCTTGAAAGAAGGTTGGTATCATCAACATATTCACCCCAGATACACCCTTCCCCACCCATAACTAAATCTTTCTGGGTCTGTGTTCCTGAAAAAAAACATACACATGAATAAAAGAAAAATTCACTGCTGCCATAATACATACATGTAAACATCGATCTACAACTCCTCAATTAGCAACACAAAATACATAGTTACAGCATTACCAGTTTGTTATGATTTAATGAAATTTATGCATTTAGCAATTAATACTGATTGAATACAAATCAACTGACAGTTTCATTATTTTGATCTTGTCATGGCTAGTTATCAGTCTTTAAAATTTAACTTTTTAGTTTAGAAATTGCCTTTTTTTGATACATGTATTATTCTTGTTCACAACTAAGTCTGATACATTCATCTGTGTCTTAACATGCACAAAATCAGAATAAGATTATTAGTTCAGTTTCTGTTATATACATTCTGAAACATAGAAGGCCAGACCACTTGATGCTTCTTGCAACTTTACCTGTTATGAAAGGCTGCCACTGTGCTCAGGTAAGCAAAAACAAAACAAAAAAGAAACAAAAGAGCCATGATGGCCCTATATCATTCACATGAGTACAAAACTGAAACAGCAAGGCTTATGAAAGAATCAAGGTAAGTTCACATGATGTTGAACATGCAAAATAGTACATTTGGTGCAAATTTCATGGAGAGAAAATAGGTAAAAGTACAAGGTCAATGTCACCTTAAGTCAAAGCTGAAATATGATTTCTGACAAGAAGATTTTTAAAGATTTTGTATTTTAAACATGCAGGACCATTTAAACAATCTTGAAAGAGGTCAACTACACAATGCTACATGCCAAATTTCAAGACTGTTGACAATGCAGTTTCTAAAGGATGATTTCTAAAGTTTTTCCTAAATAACTAAATGTAAATCAAGTGACCCCTCAGGTGGGCTCAATTTTGACCCAAGGGACATAATTTATATACTTTGGAAGAGATTCACTAGATGATGCTACATACTAAATTTTAAAAGCTGAGGTCCTAGTGATTTCTGAGAAGATTTTCAATTTTTTCCCTAAATATCTCAAAGAAAAGCAGGAGGCCATTTTTAACCCTAGGGAAAAAATAATAACATCTTTGTAGAGATAAGTTTAATGATGCTACAAACCAAATATCTAAGATTTTCCTATAAGAGTCTTTATAAAACTAAGCGTCCCCCAGGGCAGTGCCATTAATAACCCAAGGTGTATAATTTGAACAACCTTGGTAAAGGACCTCTAGATGATGCTCCATGCAAAATATCTCAGCTTTAGGCCTTAAGGTTTCAGACATAAAGGTTTTCAAAGTTTTTCCTACAAATTCTTGGGCGGCCAATTTGACACTAGGGACAAAATTTGAACAATTTTGGTAAAGGACCTCTAGATGATGCTCCATGAAAAATATCTCAGCTCTAGGCCTTACGGTTTCAGACATGAAGGTTTTCAAAGTTTTTCCTACAAATTCTTGGGCAGCCAATTTGACACCAGGGACATAATTGGAATAATCTTGGTAGAGGTCTTCCAGAGGTTGCCTTAAACCAAATTTCAGAACACAAGGCCAAGTTGTTTCAGACAAGAAGATTTTTTCTTTGGCTGCCACAGTAACTATAGTTCTGTTGGAATTGAATTCTCTCAACAACTTATGTAGACCTTCATGCAAGAAAGACCCATGCAAATTTTCCATCAATTTGGCCAAGCAGTTTTAGAGGAGATGTTGTTTAAAGCAAAAGCTGATGATGCACGACGGGCGACAGATAGAGCCCAGTCACAATAGCTGTCCATGAGCAAGTTGTGCTCATGTGAGCTAAAAAAAGAAGTTCCATTTTTCAAAGTCTTCAAGGGATTTTTTTTTTTCTGGCATACAGTTCTAGTTATAGATAGTATTAGAGGCATCTTTTAATGAACATGATCCTAGTGTCCCATGATCCTAGTTCATATATGCAGCAAAATGCAGGACTGTAAACTTCTTACCATTGAAATCATGGGGATCAGCCATATAGAAACCCGGCCAGTCTTTTAATGATATGCCATCCAGGTACCAAGGTGCTGCTAACAATGTCTTATAACCAAGGGAGGTAAGTTTGTACATTTCGTCTTTATAACCAGATTTCCAGGCTTCAACTACAGTGTCAGGTACAACCTAGGGAAACAAAGTGGCAAGAGAAAGGAAGAAGTTGATTGGAGTGAAATGACCAGAGAAGGGCTTATATGCAGACAATAGGATTAGCAAAAACATAGGTCAGCTGGGGCAGGAGCAGAACAGGGTTAGTAGTCTTACCATTAAAATCAAGTGGCTCAACATTATAATATTTCATCCAGTCACTTCCATATGATATGTAGTTGGTGTACCACGGTGATGACAATATTGTTTTATAACCAAGGGAGGTAACTTTACTCATTTCAGCTTGATAACCTCCCTTCCAAACTTCTATGACAGTATCCTTAGCCACCTAGATAAGTATAAAATCTAGTGTATTTTCTAAAAAAAAAACCACATAAATGCCATGAAAAATCTAAATACACCAGTGAAAGCTGCAGTGTCAAAAGGGCCAAAAGAATGGTTATGCAAAAACACGTCTTACTTTAGACCTTGTTTGACGTCCAGCTTAAATAACATTGACTATATCTTCTTGCAATAACCTAAATCATTAAGAAAATCATTTCAACTCATTTTATAATCCTCAAAGTTGTCATTAACTGAAGTCAAGGCAAGTTATAGTATGTCTTAATTTGCCTGTTAATCCTTGGTGTGACCTTTAGGCTATAAAACTGAAGCTGAACCATACAAATACTTTACCATATTTTTGCCCCAAACAGGTGGAAACTTTTTTTACACATTTATTCAGATAATAATACACAGTTCTACTGTTCTGCTCATCAACAAACTGTTGTGATTATAATTTATGTAAAAGACAAGACCTAGAAAAGTTTTAATCCAGCTTTCGACCATTATTTCTTAGAGGTAGCACTAATTGAACTCTGGGGAAAATGTCCCTTTGTTCAAACAGAGGTTAAAGTACATGTATCTTAGGTTATTTAGATATCAGTAAAACTAAAAAAAACAACATTGTTCATAAATAAACTTCAAAGAATGCACTCAGCTATTTATAGTATGCTTTTTACCAACTTCAGCAAATATTATGTTAAACTCATGTTAAATGGTTTTTCAAAGTGTAAACTGGGAATTACCAAGGCAAAGATTTGACACAGAAACATATATTTCTAAATATTAACAACAAACCTTTGCTCCATTGTCAATCACTTCTTGCCAGATGATATAACCTTTGTTCAAACCATTCACAATATTCAGTAAACTGTAAAATAAAACAGCAGATTTATTTACCTTCACCCTTCTAGTAGCAACAGTATTCAAACCTTAGTAAATTTAATAATTATTTACCAAAAAAAATCTACAAAAATACCTGACTTTATTATTGTAATTTATAATTGGACAAAACAGTAAATGTATGTTTACCTCCTTATGGGTGTGTACATTAGTGATACACAATTACACTGAAACATACCTAAAAATGTTAAAATGAACTATATTAATAAAAGAATTTTTACTGCCCAACTTTTTTTAAACAAAATGAACTAACTTTTGCATATAATATTCTTCAAGTTTTGCATAATCCTTGCCAAAACCTTTATCTGCCATGAAAGCTGTGACATCTGGATTACTTTCCCTGTAAAATGAAAAGCATGAGAATTGAACCTAATTTCAAAATAACTGTGAAAAATAAAATCTAGTTACATAATTTTTTATGTCAAAGCTAAGGGCATAAATTAACTTTTCAAGACAAGTGACCTTTGAGAAAAGGCTAATATAATGTTAAGAAGAGGTCTACTCGGGGCAGAGCATTATATGCCCGAAAGGTGCTTTTTTTTAGTTTGATGCATTTGTGATATAAAGGAGGAAACCTTAGGCTTTGGAATTTAATGATTTGCTTTAAATTTTGCTTTTTTTGTTTTTGATTTATAAAATTTTGATTTTTAACATTTTATAATATTAATTTTAGAGTTTTATAGATCTTTATCATATCTGAATTTTAGGTTTTATAATTTGTATAAATGTCAGTCTTTCAAAGTTATGATGTTCATGCTGCGATGAATGGTTGTCAAGTTATAGTGCAGAAATATTGTTTTGTTGATTGTCACCTTGGCCATTCTATGTACTTACTCCGAACAGTATAGGGGTCATGTAATCAATAATGGCAATCATCCTAAGAAGTTTACAGTCTGTATGGGAAGTAGTTGCCAAGTTATACAGCAGAAATACTTTTCAGTATTTAGGTCATTGTGATATTGACATCTGACCTGTATTTTACATATTCAAAAAGCGTAACTAAAATTACTGGACATGTTTTTTTTCAGCTTGATTTTCATTTGATACCTGATAAACACAAATGGATATATATGCAATCATGAAGTTGAGTTTTTCCCACGTATTTCTAAACAAAATTGTGTCAACTTTAAGATTCAAATAATAAAGAATACAAGTTGGATTTTACTGACTCTTTTACTACAAAAAAACTTCAAATAAATCACACAACATGTGCATGAAAGGATGTAGATGAGGTTTATTACATACCAACAACCGAAGGCAACCTCATCTCCTCCAAGATGTACATAATGATCTGGAAACACCATAGCTATTTCCTGGAAAAATTGCTGTAGAAACATGAATGTTGTATTGAAGGCTGGGTTGACTGGACCATAGTTACCTGTCCATTTACCACCACTATAACACTTTGTCAACAGCTCTGTAATTGCTTTGCCCCAAGACTGTGTGTGGCCTATACGAAAAACAAGAGATGTTTATAAAACATATATGCCCCCTAGCACCTTATCTCTAGAGGCAGCCATGAAGTTTTGAGGAGCTGGGACCAAGTGTTCTATAGTTATTGATCGGAAACCATTTTGCTATTCAAGGACACTGTGACCATGGCCTTTGACCTGGTGACCTGGAAAACTAAAGGGCTCATCTACAAATCATGAACAACTTATATATTGAAAAACAAGAGATGTTTGTAAAACATATATGCCCCCCTAGCCCCTTATATCTAGAGGCAGCCATGAAGGTTTGAGGAACATGTGCCCAAGCATTCTACACTTATTCATCGGAAACCATTTTGCTTTTTTAGGTCACTGTGACCCTTGACCTTTGACCAAATGATCTGAAAAATGATAGTTGTTATCTAATGATCATGACAAACCTACAAACTAAGTCTGACCAACCTGGGCCTAAGGAATCCCCTAGATATTCAGCAGAAACTGTTTTGCTTTTCAAGGTTACTGTGACCTTGACCTTTGACCTAATAATCCTAAAAGCTACAGGGGTCATTTAATTGTCATGACCAACCTATCTAGGAAGTTTTGAGGAGCTGGGCCCAAGGGTTCAATAGTAATTGATCAGACACTATTTTGCTAATCAAGGTCACTGTGACTTTTGACCTGAAAAGCTATAGATGTCATCTACTGGTCAATCTATATAACAGGTTTGAGGAACCTGGGCCCAAGCATTCTATAATTATAAATTAGAAATCATTTTGCTTTTCAAGGTCACTGTGACCTTAACCTTTGACCTGGTGACCTGAATAATGGTCATCTATTAGTCATGACCAACCTACAAACTAAGTTTGAAGAACATGGGATCAAGGGTTCTTTAATTATTGACTGGAAACCATTTTGCTGTTCATGGTCACTCTGACCTTATCATTTGACCTGGTGACGTAAAAACCTGTAAGGGTCATCTACTAGTCATGACCAACCTACACACTAAGTATGAAAAACCTTGGACTAAGCCTTCCTTAGTTATTGATCGGAAACGGTTTTGCTTTTCAAGTTCACTGTGACCCTGACCTTTTACCTGGTGACCTGAAAAACTAACGGCGTCATCTATTAGTCATGATCAACCTACATTCTAAGTTTGAACAACCTAAAACCAAGGGTTCTATAGTTAGTGAAGGGAAAATGTTTTGCTCTTTAAGGTCACTGTGACACTGACCTTTGACCTGGTGACCTTAAAAACTGTAGGGGTCATCTACTGGCCATGACCAACTAACATACTAAGCTTACACAACCTGGGACCAAGGGTTCTTTAGTTATTGATCAGAAACCATTCTGCTATTCAAGGTCACTGTGACCTTGACCTTTGATTTGGTGACCTGGAAAACTACAGGGGTAATGACTACTACTAGTCATTACCAACCTACACACCAAGTCTGAGGAAGGTGGGTCCAAGGGTTCTCTAGATTTTGATCAGAAACCAAAGTGTCTACCGACCGACCAACATAAACAAAACTGTATGCCCCCTCATCTTCGATGGGGTGCATAAGAAATTATCAGCACAGATTGTAACCCTTCCAAAATCTACCAAAAAGCAGCTTTAAGCTGCACTTTGCACAATAAAATTTAAGCTGTGAGTTTTAAATATATATGTTAATGTGGTCAATTTAATACGACGGTTAATTGTATGATAAAACCACAGCTTTTAACAGTGTCTTTATCATTAATGTGAGAGGTTACATAATCATTTTTTAAAAATTAAGTGCCTCAACAGTTCAGTTGTTTCTATTTTTGAAATATAAAACAGGTCCCCCCCCCCCAAACCCTCCCCCCATTATCAATGCCTTGCAAGTTTCTAGAACTAATGAGACCATTAATAAAATAGTTTCTGAAAATTGTAAATATGTGTCTAACAAATTTCTCATAAGATACTTCTAAAACAAGCTGGAATTATGTAGCTCTATCCCGTCATAACAAGCCTCTTCAAGCTTACTACAGAAACTGCTTTAGGTAAATCTGTTAAATAGACATTATAAAACTTAAAACAACATTTACCTGGTGAATCAAATTCAGGAATAACCCTTATGCCACGAAGTCTAGCATACTCAATTATCTCTTTTACATCTTGCTGGGTATAAACATGTGTAAAGGCATTGTACGCACCCTGTCAAAAAGGCAAATACTGATTAAAGGAATCTGTTTGGACTAGAATAGAATCCCACATGAAAACATAAAAATTGTAATAACAAGAAAAGTCACTAAAAGATGACTATGCCCATGAAGTGGTGCTTTGACCTCTGAAGCTGAGGACCAGATAATAAATTGTAGATCTTTCAAAAGAAGTAATTTTTTTCAGATTTGACCTCAAGATCAAGGTCATTTAGCAGTCAAGGCAAAAAACAAATACATATTTGAAAGATTTATCCCAAAAGGTTGTTGTCTGCAAACATGAACTAAATCTGTTAAGTAAAAAGGAAGTTATGACCAAAATCAAGTATTTTTTAAAAGTGGATCTTCAAGGTCATTCAGGTGTCAAGGTCATATAAAGAGGTGACACTGGTAAGGTCTTGCCAAAAGGGGTGTTGTGTTCAAGTATGAAATAAATCCATTGACTAATAAGGAAGTTATGGGCAACGTTATAGTCTTCTGACAATTGGACATTTGAGGTCAAGGTCATTCAGGGGTCAAGGTCAAACAAATATAAGTCAGTGGGAAGGTCTTGCCTATAAGAGTGTTTTGTTCAAGTATGAAGTAAATCCATTAACTAATAAATAAGTTATGGGCAATGTTTAAGTTTTTTGACAGAAAGATAGACGGAAGTCCTAACAAATTGGTACTTAAATGGCTCATCTATTGTTCTTCCCAGTGTTCTTTTAGCCAGGTATGAGCATTTATAGTCAGCCACCTAAGAGCTTATGGAATGCATAGCATCAAAGAAAATTTACAGTTACCTATTGTTCCCATAGCCACCTAAGTATCTATTAGCATATATGGACGGATGGACTGATTGACAGACAGACAATTCAAAACTATCTGCCCTCCTTTGGCAGCATAAAACCATTACCAGTTTTAGAGAACAGAAAACAATTGGCTTTAAAAAGAAAAAAAAAAGCTTGGAATTTACATATTTTCACTTTAAATTCAGGTGGGCAAAATGTCCATGATAATATGTAAGGCAAAAGCACTACTGTTTAGTTTTAAAAACTGGCAGGAGCAATCTATTGGTCTGTGTTTCAACACAAGCACATGTAAATCAAACTTCATATTCTTTGGAAGTCCAAGGTTTGACTTCCTGCCACATAACATGCCTGTGACAAGCCACACATAACTCATTTGAACAACTGATAGGCACAAAAACAGGAATTTTGCTGAACCTTGTCTCTTAAGAGACTGGTTCCTTTGTTCCTGGGGCTGGTAGTACTGCACTCATGCACTGCAACTGAGTTGTTAAATAATATTGTGGCAAGAATCATCAATATGCCTGACAATCAAGATAAATGTTAAAAACACTGTCGATTCAACATTTCTATAGAGGAGTTCAACATTACTCTGTAGGAGTAAATCATAAGAAAATTGATAATGTTTGTTTCTCAAAGGGTATTCATCTGTGAAAATAAAACTGGTCTCTAATTTTTCATGTTTACCTTGACCACTGGTAAAACTTTTAGTAAATTTGCATAAATAAAACTAAGCATGAAAAGTTATTTACCTTTATACTCATCTCTGGGAATGTAAAGCTTTCATAAGGAAAAGACTGGTCATCTACTATATGCCAGTGGAATACATTCATTTTGTTTTGTGACATTATGTCCTGCAAAAGCAAAAAATGTTCAAGCATTGTATTAAAACTGACTATTCAAACCATCTTTTTATCAACTGTAATACAGTTAACAAGATGTTGACCATTTTTATGACATGTTTTTAACTACGCCCTTAATCTAAAAGAAATTAAAACCAAAACATTCTGAAGGGTACCTTTGGTTTTTGCCAATTCTCTAAGGCAGCCTGTAGGTGGAACACTTATGAGCTATGATATTACAAAAAATCTATGTGTTTAGTAGTATTAAAGGATCTCTTACAGGTTCTTTGAATAGTACAAATATTTGGAAATAATAAATCCATTACCAGGGACCAGTCACTGATATTTCTACAGAGTTAGACCTTATTACATACCAAAACTTCAACCTGTGAATAAACTGTTCTAAAACAACAGAATCAGGTTAAATATCACTATTGTTTTTAAAATGATAATTTTACTTCTACTTTTCAATTTTTTTTCCCTAACATTGACAAAAGTTTGCTCCAGACATTATTTGGTATCAATAAACTGGCTTTTTTTGTTTATTACAACACTACACCACAAATGAGATGATATCAAAAATATATACCAAGTTCTTCTTTAAAACGCCAACTGAAAGAAAATGTCTTGAAGTATCAAGTAGTAAACCTCTGTGCTGAAATCTTGGGGAATCTTCCACAGTTGTCACATGAACTACAAACTGCAAGAAAAGGATAAAAGTATATTTGTATATTCTTAACATTGTTTGATTTGAACACAGGTAATAGTCCTTTAAATGACTGCATTCACCACATCACCATATCATGTTTAACTTTTAGAAGTTTGTCCATGAATTCTCTTTTTTCAGAAAGAATTTGTACTGCAGAAGTTTAAAAATCCTTTTATTTGAAATATACTATATTCACACTGATTTGGAAACAATTCTTGCAAATTATGTCCATCCCTGTCCTTGATGGTTCAACAAGTACTTCATGATGATAATTAAAACAACTTTAAATTTAATGATGACACGAAGGGTGGGCAAGTGGTCCAGTCATGAGTGGTAACACACAGGACATGTAATCCTGGGGTCACAAGTTCAATCCCTCGCTCCTTCACTTATACTGCAAAGTACTAACTGTCTTTAGTATGAGACATGAAACAGAGGTCCTATGTGTCTTAAGTTACACACACTTCACTTGTTAAATAACCAAGAATGTCTCTGCAATGATATTCCTTCTGAATTTTGCTCTTTCCCCAATAACCTGAAAAAAGCACTTTTTGAAGATACAATCAAATGGGAAATCAGATCCAACAATCAACAAAGTAAAACCAGAATTTTTATTTACTAAGCTAGATCTCTGCGAAGAGTTTGACATCGAGATCAAAGTAAATTTTTTTTTAAATCTTACTGTTCCAGCACTATTCTGATAGATGAGCTGACTGAATGTTTCTAAACCTCTTAAAGCACCCCATACTTCAGATGCATTCAACACTGCCATTCCTTTTTCTGTTATCTCTAAGCTGTCTGAAATGAATGAGTAAATAAACATAATAACTAAAAAGTTACTGAAACAAGCTGCCATGCATTTATGTTTGAGTGTACAGTTGAACGTTTTGAGGTAAAACATAATTATACATTACATGATTATTAGATTAATATCTGTAGCTGTCTGGTTATCTTACTTTTGTTGGATGCTTTATTGGGCAGTGCTATCTGCTATGTTTCTTGTCATATCAAATGCCTGTGTCAAGCCACACATAGCACAACCGAACAGCTTTTGATAGGCACAAAAACAGAAATATTGCTGGACCTTGTCTCTTAAGAGACTGGTTCCATTGAAAGTTTGCCATATCATAATCATTCCATTTTTGTCCATTACATTTTTAGCAGCAACTTGTTACAATAAGCTACTGTTCTGATCTTTTTTTCAAGACTTATGGACCGAATCTGGTACTATACTTCAACTAACATACATGATTCATCTGATGTCAAACTCGGGTACTTCCTGCTACTATCATCACAGTCTGAGAAGACATTAACTTGTAAAGCTGACAACACAGTCGTATCTCCTGCTTTCGGTTTCCTTAAGTTTTGGAGCTTTTTCAATGAGGCAAACTTGAGTGTTGTTGAGCTGGAACCAAATATTAGCCTTTCGTAGCGAACAAATGCTTCCTGGAGTATGTCACATCTTTTTGCGACCATGAACAGGAAATTCTCTCGATCAACATTAAGCTGAGATGCTGATGTTGTCATCTTCTTTGGAGCTGGCCATGGTGATCCTTGGGTCTGTGTCAAAGGCTCTGACTTTACTTTTACATATTGTATTTGACTATTGCCATAGATTACCGGAAATAAAATTAGGAAAACAACTCCCCTCAATGCAGACGCCATTTTAAAAAAAGATAGTCATGTGCTCGGTTTACTTGATTCATTCTATGCAGTTTTGCAGCACTTTTTTTAAATCGAACAATATTAATTTCATTTAAGTAAACAATTAAAGCGACTGACTCACAGATAGGCCAACAGAGCATATTAAGAAAATGTTAATAAATATAGAAATCCTGGTTATTATTGTGAAGAACACATCTCAACTAATTTACTGTCGCATATTTTGTTAAAGACACACGTATAAAGTTATTCTGCGGCCCTGCGTCCCTATTTGCGGCCCTATTTGCGGCCTCATTTGCGGCTCTAGTTTTATCACCTTTTGTTCTGTAATTGTCATAGTATAGGCCTTTGTTACAACAAATAATAATGAGTGGATAATAATTTATTACATATATTTCATGTAAATATAATATATAATGAATGAAATATACAAAACATAATCTAGCAGAATTAAATTAAAAATTATATAAACTATGGAATAAAATACTTTATCATCATGTAAATATTATTTATAAAGGATAAAAGTAAAATCTACTCAACATAAGAAAACCTTTCCACAATGTATGCGCACGACCTGGAAAAAATAGAAGAAAAAGATACTAAAACTTATTTTTTACAGTATTTTTTCCAGTTCAATTCTATCCCACATACATAAAAATGGGATCGACACACATTAAATAGACGCGATAATCCGATGATTGCATTATCGGATATCGGAATGTATATGTTTATTGGGTTGACGCGTGTTTTTTGTTGTTGTTTTTTTCACATAGAAAGCATCAACATTCAACATACAATTCATTTCAATTTTTATTTTGCCAATACGTTGTTACAATGTATGGCGGTAAATATTAGCATACATGAGAAAA
Organism: Cyclina sinensis; assembly: GCA_012932295.1. NCBI lineage: Eukaryota > Metazoa > Mollusca > Bivalvia > Venerida > Veneridae > Cyclina > Cyclina sinensis. Next base: position 13,838,819 of record JAAONU010000013.1, read on the forward strand.
GTATGACATAATTTATCACATCAACATATTTACAATACATTCGAAAAGTCAATTATTGTATAATGATGTTCATCAAACAAACATATAAAAGTTAAATCAGTACTATTGATTATAGTGCTAATTTTGATATATAAGGAACATGCGCCTTTTCATCTTATCTATGACATAAAACAATACAATAAGAAATCAAAAACTTTGTTTCAAATCAAACAGAATTATTGGTTTTTTACAATTATAGAATAAAAACAAATATTTGCCTATCATTATGATATATCAGATACAATACATTAAATGCAGATACGTTCATTGATTTGACTCCCAGTAGTAAAAATTTAGATTTTATATGCGTAAATAATAATTTCATACATTATATATATCTAATATTTACATGAAATATATGTAATATGTTATTATCCAATCGCTATTATTTGTTTTTACATATACTATGACAATTACAGAACAAAAGGTGATAAAACTAGAGCCGCAAAAATGAGGCCGCAAATAGGGCCGCAGGGCCGCAGAATAAGGATGTCCAAACTTACTTGGACATCCTTATTCTGCGGCCCTGCGGCCCTATTTGCGGCCTCATTTTTGCGGCTCTAGTTTTATCACCTTTTGTTCTGTAATTGTCATAGTATATGTAAAACAAATAATAGCGATTGGATAATAACATATTACATATATTTCATGTAAATATTAGATATATATAATGTATGAAATTATTATTTACGCATATAAAATCTAAATTTTTACTACTGGGAGTCAAATCAATGAACGTATCTGCATTTAATGTATTGTATCTGATATATCATAATGATAGGCAAATATTTGTTTTTATTCTATAATTGTAAAAAACCAATAATTCTGTTTGATTTGAAACAAAGTTTTTGATTTCTTATTGTATTGTTTTATGTCATAGATAAGATGAAAAGGCGCATGTTCCTTTATATATCAAAATTAGCACTATAATCAATAGTACTGATTTAACTTTTATATGTTTGTTTGATGAACATCATTATACAATAATTGACTTTTCGAATGTATTGTAAATATGTTGATGTGATAAATTATGTCATACTTTTCTCATGTATGCTAATATTTACCGCCATACATTGTAACAACGTATTGGCAAAATAAAAATTGAAATGAATTGTATGTTGAATGTTGATGCTTTCTATGTGAAAAAAACAACAACAAAAAACACGCGTCAACCCAATAAACATATACATTCCGATATCCGATAATGCAATCATCGGATTATCGCGTCTATTTAATGTGTGTCGATCCCATTTTTATGTATGTGGGATAGAATTGAACTGGAAAAAATACTGTAAAAAATAAGTTTTAGTATCTTTTTCTTCTATTTTTTCCAGGTCGTGCGCATACATTGTGGAAAGGTTTTCTTATGTTGAGTAGATTTTACTTTTATCCTTTATAAATAATATTTACATGATGATAAAGTATTTTATTCCATAGTTTATATAATTTTTAATTTAATTCTGCTAGATTATGTTTTGTATATTTCATTCATTATATATTATATTTACATGAAATATATGTAATAAATTATTATCCACTCATTATTATTTGTTGTAACAAAGGCCTATACTATGACAATTACAGAACAAAAGGTGATAAAACTAGAGCCGCAAATGAGGCCGCAAATAGGGCCGCAAATAGGGACGCAGGGCCGCAGAATAACTTTATACGTGTGTCTTTAACAAAATATGCGACAGTAAATTAGTTGAGATGTGTTCTTCACAATAATAACCAGGATTTCTATATTTATTAACATTTTCTTAATATGCTCTGTTGGCCTATCTGTGAGTCAGTCGCTTTAATTGTTTACTTAAATGAAATTAATATTGTTCGATTTAAAAAAAGTGCTGCAAAACTGCATAGAATGAATCAAGTAAACCGAGCACATGACTATCTTTTTTTAAAATGGCGTCTGCATTGAGGGGAGTTGTTTTCCTAATTTTATTTCCGGTAATCTATGGCAATAGTCAAATACAATATGTAAAAGTAAAGTCAGAGCCTTTGACACAGACCCAAGGATCACCATGGCCAGCTCCAAAGAAGATGACAACATCAGCATCTCAGCTTAATGTTGATCGAGAGAATTTCCTGTTCATGGTCGCAAAAAGATGTGACATACTCCAGGAAGCATTTGTTCGCTACGAAAGGCTAATATTTGGTTCCAGCTCAACAACACTCAAGTTTGCCTCATTGAAAAAGCTCCAAAACTTAAGGAAACCGAAAGCAGGAGATACGACTGTGTTGTCAGCTTTACAAGTTAATGTCTTCTCAGACTGTGATGATAGTAGCAGGAAGTACCCGAGTTTGACATCAGATGAATCATGTATGTTAGTTGAAGTATAGTACCAGATTCGGTCCATAAGTCTTGAAAAAAAGATCAGAACAGTAGCTTATTGTAACAAGTTGCTGCTAAAAATGTAATGGACAAAAATGGAATGATTATGATATGGCAAACTTTCAATGGAACCAGTCTCTTAAGAGACAAGGTCCAGCAATATTTCTGTTTTTGTGCCTATCAAAAGCTGTTCGGTTGTGCTATGTGTGGCTTGACACAGGCATTTGATATGACAAGAAACATAGCAGATAGCACTGCCCAATAAAGCATCCAACAAAAGTAAGATAACCAGACAGCTACAGATATTAATCTAATAATCATGTAATGTATAATTATGTTTTACCTCAAAACGTTCAACTGTACACTCAAACATAAATGCATGGCAGCTTGTTTCAGTAACTTTTTAGTTATTATGTTTATTTACTCATTCATTTCAGACAGCTTAGAGATAACAGAAAAAGGAATGGCAGTGTTGAATGCATCTGAAGTATGGGGTGCTTTAAGAGGTTTAGAAACATTCAGTCAGCTCATCTATCAGAATAGTGCTGGAACAGTAAGATTTAAAAAAAAATTTACTTTGATCTCGATGTCAAACTCTTCGCAGAGATCTAGCTTAGTAAATAAAAATTCTGGTTTTACTTTGTTGATTGTTGGATCTGATTTCCCATTTGATTGTATCTTCAAAAAGTGCTTTTTTCAGGTTATTGGGGAAAGAGCAAAATTCAGAAGGAATATCATTGCAGAGACATTCTTGGTTATTTAACAAGTGAAGTGTGTGTAACTTAAGACACATAGGACCTCTGTTTCATGTCTCATACTAAAGACAGTTAGTACTTTGCAGTATAAGTGAAGGAGCGAGGGATTGAACTTGTGACCCCAGGATTACATGTCCTGTGTGTTACCACTCATGACTGGACCACTTGCCCACCCTTCGTGTCATCATTAAATTTAAAGTTGTTTTAATTATCATCATGAAGTACTTGTTGAACCATCAAGGACAGGGATGGACATAATTTGCAAGAATTGTTTCCAAATCAGTGTGAATATAGTATATTTCAAATAAAAGGATTTTTAAACTTCTGCAGTACAAATTCTTTCTGAAAAAAGAGAATTCATGGACAAACTTCTAAAAGTTAAACATGATATGGTGATGTGGTGAATGCAGTCATTTAAAGGACTATTACCTGTGTTCAAATCAAACAATGTTAAGAATATACAAATATACTTTTATCCTTTTCTTGCAGTTTGTAGTTCATGTGACAACTGTGGAAGATTCCCCAAGATTTCAGCACAGAGGTTTACTACTTGATACTTCAAGACATTTTCTTTCAGTTGGCGTTTTAAAGAAGAACTTGGTATATATTTTTGATATCATCTCATTTGTGGTGTAGTGTTGTAATAAACAAAAAAAGCCAGTTTATTGATACCAAATAATGTCTGGAGCAAACTTTTGTCAATGTTAGGGAAAAAAAATTGAAAAGTAGAAGTAAAATTATCATTTTAAAAACAATAGTGATATTTAACCTGATTCTGTTGTTTTAGAACAGTTTATTCACAGGTTGAAGTTTTGGTATGTAATAAGGTCTAACTCTGTAGAAATATCAGTGACTGGTCCCTGGTAATGGATTTATTATTTCCAAATATTTGTACTATTCAAAGAACCTGTAAGAGATCCTTTAATACTACTAAACACATAGATTTTTTGTAATATCATAGCTCATAAGTGTTCCACCTACAGGCTGCCTTAGAGAATTGGCAAAAACCAAAGGTACCCTTCAGAATGTTTTGGTTTTAATTTCTTTTAGATTAAGGGCGTAGTTAAAAACATGTCATAAAAATGGTCAACATCTTGTTAACTGTATTACAGTTGATAAAAAGATGGTTTGAATAGTCAGTTTTAATACAATGCTTGAACATTTTTTGCTTTTGCAGGACATAATGTCACAAAACAAAATGAATGTATTCCACTGGCATATAGTAGATGACCAGTCTTTTCCTTATGAAAGCTTTACATTCCCAGAGATGAGTATAAAGGTAAATAACTTTTCATGCTTAGTTTTATTTATGCAAATTTACTAAAAGTTTTACCAGTGGTCAAGGTAAACATGAAAAATTAGAGACCAGTTTTATTTTCACAGATGAATACCCTTTGAGAAACAAACATTATCAATTTTCTTATGATTTACTCCTACAGAGTAATGTTGAACTCCTCTATAGAAATGTTGAATCGACAGTGTTTTTAACATTTATCTTGATTGTCAGGCATATTGATGATTCTTGCCACAATATTATTTAACAACTCAGTTGCAGTGCATGAGTGCAGTACTACCAGCCCCAGGAACAAAGGAACCAGTCTCTTAAGAGACAAGGTTCAGCAAAATTCCTGTTTTTGTGCCTATCAGTTGTTCAAATGAGTTATGTGTGGCTTGTCACAGGCATGTTATGTGGCAGGAAGTCAAACCTTGGACTTCCAAAGAATATGAAGTTTGATTTACATGTGCTTGTGTTGAAACACAGACCAATAGATTGCTCCTGCCAGTTTTTAAAACTAAACAGTAGTGCTTTTGCCTTACATATTATCATGGACATTTTGCCCACCTGAATTTAAAGTGAAAATATGTAAATTCCAAGCTTTTTTTTTTCTTTTTAAAGCCAATTGTTTTCTGTTCTCTAAAACTGGTAATGGTTTTATGCTGCCAAAGGAGGGCAGATAGTTTTGAATTGTCTGTCTGTCAATCAGTCCATCCGTCCATATATGCTAATAGATACTTAGGTGGCTATGGGAACAATAGGTAACTGTAAATTTTCTTTGATGCTATGCATTCCATAAGCTCTTAGGTGGCTGACTATAAATGCTCATACCTGGCTAAAAGAACACTGGGAAGAACAATAGATGAGCCATTTAAGTACCAATTTGTTAGGACTTCCGTCTATCTTTCTGTCAAAAAACTTAAACATTGCCCATAACTTATTTATTAGTTAATGGATTTACTTCATACTTGAACAAAACACTCTTATAGGCAAGACCTTCCCACTGACTTATATTTGTTTGACCTTGACCCCTGAATGACCTTGACCTCAAATGTCCAATTGTCAGAAGACTATAACGTTGCCCATAACTTCCTTATTAGTCAATGGATTTATTTCATACTTGAACACAACACCCCTTTTGGCAAGACCTTACCAGTGTCACCTCTTTATATGACCTTGACACCTGAATGACCTTGAAGATCCACTTTTAAAAAATACTTGATTTTGGTCATAACTTCCTTTTTACTTAACAGATTTAGTTCATGTTTGCAGACAACAACCTTTTGGGATAAATCTTTCAAATATGTATTTGTTTTTTGCCTTGACTGCTAAATGACCTTGATCTTGAGGTCAAATCTGAAAAAAATTACTTCTTTTGAAAGATCTACAATTTATTATCTGGTCCTCAGCTTCAGAGGTCAAAGCACCACTTCATGGGCATAGTCATCTTTTAGTGACTTTTCTTGTTATTACAATTTTTATGTTTTCATGTGGGATTCTATTCTAGTCCAAACAGATTCCTTTAATCAGTATTTGCCTTTTTGACAGGGTGCGTACAATGCCTTTACACATGTTTATACCCAGCAAGATGTAAAAGAGATAATTGAGTATGCTAGACTTCGTGGCATAAGGGTTATTCCTGAATTTGATTCACCAGGTAAATGTTGTTTTAAGTTTTATAATGTCTATTTAACAGATTTACCTAAAGCAGTTTCTGTAGTAAGCTTGAAGAGGCTTGTTATGACGGGATAGAGCTACATAATTCCAGCTTGTTTTAGAAGTATCTTATGAGAAATTTGTTAGACACATATTTACAATTTTCAGAAACTATTTTATTAATGGTCTCATTAGTTCTAGAAACTTGCAAGGCATTGATAATGGGGGGAGGGTTTGGGGGGGGGGACCTGTTTTATATTTCAAAAATAGAAACAACTGAACTGTTGAGGCACTTAATTTTTAAAAAATGATTATGTAACCTCTCACATTAATGATAAAGACACTGTTAAAAGCTGTGGTTTTATCATACAATTAACCGTCGTATTAAATTGACCACATTAACATATATATTTAAAACTCACAGCTTAAATTTTATTGTGCAAAGTGCAGCTTAAAGCTGCTTTTTGGTAGATTTTGGAAGGGTTACAATCTGTGCTGATAATTTCTTATGCACCCCATCGAAGATGAGGGGGCATACAGTTTTGTTTATGTTGGTCGGTCGGTAGACACTTTGGTTTCTGATCAAAATCTAGAGAACCCTTGGACCCACCTTCCTCAGACTTGGTGTGTAGGTTGGTAATGACTAGTAGTAGTCATTACCCCTGTAGTTTTCCAGGTCACCAAATCAAAGGTCAAGGTCACAGTGACCTTGAATAGCAGAATGGTTTCTGATCAATAACTAAAGAACCCTTGGTCCCAGGTTGTGTAAGCTTAGTATGTTAGTTGGTCATGGCCAGTAGATGACCCCTACAGTTTTTAAGGTCACCAGGTCAAAGGTCAGTGTCACAGTGACCTTAAAGAGCAAAACATTTTCCCTTCACTAACTATAGAACCCTTGGTTTTAGGTTGTTCAAACTTAGAATGTAGGTTGATCATGACTAATAGATGACGCCGTTAGTTTTTCAGGTCACCAGGTAAAAGGTCAGGGTCACAGTGAACTTGAAAAGCAAAACCGTTTCCGATCAATAACTAAGGAAGGCTTAGTCCAAGGTTTTTCATACTTAGTGTGTAGGTTGGTCATGACTAGTAGATGACCCTTACAGGTTTTTACGTCACCAGGTCAAATGATAAGGTCAGAGTGACCATGAACAGCAAAATGGTTTCCAGTCAATAATTAAAGAACCCTTGATCCCATGTTCTTCAAACTTAGTTTGTAGGTTGGTCATGACTAATAGATGACCATTATTCAGGTCACCAGGTCAAAGGTTAAGGTCACAGTGACCTTGAAAAGCAAAATGATTTCTAATTTATAATTATAGAATGCTTGGGCCCAGGTTCCTCAAACCTGTTATATAGATTGACCAGTAGATGACATCTATAGCTTTTCAGGTCAAAAGTCACAGTGACCTTGATTAGCAAAATAGTGTCTGATCAATTACTATTGAACCCTTGGGCCCAGCTCCTCAAAACTTCCTAGATAGGTTGGTCATGACAATTAAATGACCCCTGTAGCTTTTAGGATTATTAGGTCAAAGGTCAAGGTCACAGTAACCTTGAAAAGCAAAACAGTTTCTGCTGAATATCTAGGGGATTCCTTAGGCCCAGGTTGGTCAGACTTAGTTTGTAGGTTTGTCATGATCATTAGATAACAACTATCATTTTTCAGATCATTTGGTCAAAGGTCAAGGGTCACAGTGACCTAAAAAAGCAAAATGGTTTCCGATGAATAAGTGTAGAATGCTTGGGCACATGTTCCTCAAACCTTCATGGCTGCCTCTAGATATAAGGGGCTAGGGGGGCATATATGTTTTACAAACATCTCTTGTTTTTCAATATATAAGTTGTTCATGATTTGTAGATGAGCCCTTTAGTTTTCCAGGTCACCAGGTCAAAGGCCATGGTCACAGTGTCCTTGAATAGCAAAATGGTTTCCGATCAATAACTATAGAACACTTGGTCCCAGCTCCTCAAAACTTCATGGCTGCCTCTAGAGATAAGGTGCTAGGGGGCATATATGTTTTATAAACATCTCTTGTTTTTCGTATAGGCCACACACAGTCTTGGGGCAAAGCAATTACAGAGCTGTTGACAAAGTGTTATAGTGGTGGTAAATGGACAGGTAACTATGGTCCAGTCAACCCAGCCTTCAATACAACATTCATGTTTCTACAGCAATTTTTCCAGGAAATAGCTATGGTGTTTCCAGATCATTATGTACATCTTGGAGGAGATGAGGTTGCCTTCGGTTGTTGGTATGTAATAAACCTCATCTACATCCTTTCATGCACATGTTGTGTGATTTATTTGAAGTTTTTTTGTAGTAAAAGAGTCAGTAAAATCCAACTTGTATTCTTTATTATTTGAATCTTAAAGTTGACACAATTTTGTTTAGAAATACGTGGGAAAAACTCAACTTCATGATTGCATATATATCCATTTGTGTTTATCAGGTATCAAATGAAAATCAAGCTGAAAAAAAACATGTCCAGTAATTTTAGTTACGCTTTTTGAATATGTAAAATACAGGTCAGATGTCAATATCACAATGACCTAAATACTGAAAAGTATTTCTGCTGTATAACTTGGCAACTACTTCCCATACAGACTGTAAACTTCTTAGGATGATTGCCATTATTGATTACATGACCCCTATACTGTTCGGAGTAAGTACATAGAATGGCCAAGGTGACAATCAACAAAACAATATTTCTGCACTATAACTTGACAACCATTCATCGCAGCATGAACATCATAACTTTGAAAGACTGACATTTATACAAATTATAAAACCTAAAATTCAGATATGATAAAGATCTATAAAACTCTAAAATTAATATTATAAAATGTTAAAAATCAAAATTTTATAAATCAAAAACAAAAAAAGCAAAATTTAAAGCAAATCATTAAATTCCAAAGCCTAAGGTTTCCTCCTTTATATCACAAATGCATCAAACTAAAAAAAAGCACCTTTCGGGCATATAATGCTCTGCCCCGAGTAGACCTCTTCTTAACATTATATTAGCCTTTTCTCAAAGGTCACTTGTCTTGAAAAGTTAATTTATGCCCTTAGCTTTGACATAAAAAATTATGTAACTAGATTTTATTTTTCACAGTTATTTTGAAATTAGGTTCAATTCTCATGCTTTTCATTTTACAGGGAAAGTAATCCAGATGTCACAGCTTTCATGGCAGATAAAGGTTTTGGCAAGGATTATGCAAAACTTGAAGAATATTATATGCAAAAGTTAGTTCATTTTGTTTAAAAAAAGTTGGGCAGTAAAAATTCTTTTATTAATATAGTTCATTTTAACATTTTTAGGTATGTTTCAGTGTAATTGTGTATCACTAATGTACACACCCATAAGGAGGTAAACATACATTTACTGTTTTGTCCAATTATAAATTACAATAATAAAGTCAGGTATTTTTGTAGATTTTTTTTGGTAAATAATTATTAAATTTACTAAGGTTTGAATACTGTTGCTACTAGAAGGGTGAAGGTAAATAAATCTGCTGTTTTATTTTACAGTTTACTGAATATTGTGAATGGTTTGAACAAAGGTTATATCATCTGGCAAGAAGTGATTGACAATGGAGCAAAGGTTTGTTGTTAATATTTAGAAATATATGTTTCTGTGTCAAATCTTTGCCTTGGTAATTCCCAGTTTACACTTTGAAAAACCATTTAACATGAGTTTAACATAATATTTGCTGAAGTTGGTAAAAAGCATACTATAAATAGCTGAGTGCATTCTTTGAAGTTTATTTATGAACAATGTTGTTTTTTTTAGTTTTACTGATATCTAAATAACCTAAGATACATGTACTTTAACCTCTGTTTGAACAAAGGGACATTTTCCCCAGAGTTCAATTAGTGCTACCTCTAAGAAATAATGGTCGAAAGCTGGATTAAAACTTTTCTAGGTCTTGTCTTTTACATAAATTATAATCACAACAGTTTGTTGATGAGCAGAACAGTAGAACTGTGTATTATTATCTGAATAAATGTGTAAAAAAAGTTTCCACCTGTTTGGGGCAAAAATATGGTAAAGTATTTGTATGGTTCAGCTTCAGTTTTATAGCCTAAAGGTCACACCAAGGATTAACAGGCAAATTAAGACATACTATAACTTGCCTTGACTTCAGTTAATGACAACTTTGAGGATTATAAAATGAGTTGAAATGATTTTCTTAATGATTTAGGTTATTGCAAGAAGATATAGTCAATGTTATTTAAGCTGGACGTCAAACAAGGTCTAAAGTAAGACGTGTTTTTGCATAACCATTCTTTTGGCCCTTTTGACACTGCAGCTTTCACTGGTGTATTTAGATTTTTCATGGCATTTATGTGGTTTTTTTTTTAGAAAATACACTAGATTTTATACTTATCTAGGTGGCTAAGGATACTGTCATAGAAGTTTGGAAGGGAGGTTATCAAGCTGAAATGAGTAAAGTTACCTCCCTTGGTTATAAAACAATATTGTCATCACCGTGGTACACCAACTACATATCATATGGAAGTGACTGGATGAAATATTATAATGTTGAGCCACTTGATTTTAATGGTAAGACTACTAACCCTGTTCTGCTCCTGCCCCAGCTGACCTATGTTTTTGCTAATCCTATTGTCTGCATATAAGCCCTTCTCTGGTCATTTCACTCCAATCAACTTCTTCCTTTCTCTTGCCACTTTGTTTCCCTAGGTTGTACCTGACACTGTAGTTGAAGCCTGGAAATCTGGTTATAAAGACGAAATGTACAAACTTACCTCCCTTGGTTATAAGACATTGTTAGCAGCACCTTGGTACCTGGATGGCATATCATTAAAAGACTGGCCGGGTTTCTATATGGCTGATCCCCATGATTTCAATGGTAAGAAGTTTACAGTCCTGCATTTTGCTGCATATATGAACTAGGATCATGGGACACTAGGATCATGTTCATTAAAAGATGCCTCTAATACTATCTATAACTAGAACTGTATGCCAGAAAAAAAAAATCCCTTGAAGACTTTGAAAAATGGAACTTCTTTTTTTAGCTCACATGAGCACAACTTGCTCATGGACAGCTATTGTGACTGGGCTCTATCTGTCGCCCGTCGTGCATCATCAGCTTTTGCTTTAAACAACATCTCCTCTAAAACTGCTTGGCCAAATTGATGGAAAATTTGCATGGGTCTTTCTTGCATGAAGGTCTACATAAGTTGTTGAGAGAATTCAATTCCAACAGAACTATAGTTACTGTGGCAGCCAAAGAAAAAATCTTCTTGTCTGAAACAACTTGGCCTTGTGTTCTGAAATTTGGTTTAAGGCAACCTCTGGAAGACCTCTACCAAGATTATTCCAATTATGTCCCTGGTGTCAAATTGGCTGCCCAAGAATTTGTAGGAAAAACTTTGAAAACCTTCATGTCTGAAACCGTAAGGCCTAGAGCTGAGATATTTTTCATGGAGCATCATCTAGAGGTCCTTTACCAAAATTGTTCAAATTTTGTCCCTAGTGTCAAATTGGCCGCCCAAGAATTTGTAGGAAAAACTTTGAAAACCTTTATGTCTGAAACCTTAAGGCCTAAAGCTGAGATATTTTGCATGGAGCATCATCTAGAGGTCCTTTACCAAGGTTGTTCAAATTATACACCTTGGGTTATTAATGGCACTGCCCTGGGGGACGCTTAGTTTTATAAAGACTCTTATAGGAAAATCTTAGATATTTGGTTTGTAGCATCATTAAACTTATCTCTACAAAGATGTTATTATTTTTTCCCTAGGGTTAAAAATGGCCTCCTGCTTTTCTTTGAGATATTTAGGGAAAAAATTGAAAATCTTCTCAGAAATCACTAGGACCTCAGCTTTTAAAATTTAGTATGTAGCATCATCTAGTGAATCTCTTCCAAAGTATATAAATTATGTCCCTTGGGTCAAAATTGAGCCCACCTGAGGGGTCACTTGATTTACATTTAGTTATTTAGGAAAAACTTTAGAAATCATCCTTTAGAAACTGCATTGTCAACAGTCTTGAAATTTGGCATGTAGCATTGTGTAGTTGACCTCTTTCAAGATTGTTTAAATGGTCCTGCATGTTTAAAATACAAAATCTTTAAAAATCTTCTTGTCAGAAATCATATTTCAGCTTTGACTTAAGGTGACATTGACCTTGTACTTTTACCTATTTTCTCTCCATGAAATTTGCACCAAATGTACTATTTTGCATGTTCAACATCATGTGAACTTACCTTGATTCTTTCATAAGCCTTGCTGTTTCAGTTTTGTACTCATGTGAATGATATAGGGCCATCATGGCTCTTTTGTTTCTTTTTTGTTTTGTTTTTGCTTACCTGAGCATAGTGGCAGCCTTTCATAACAGGTAAAGTTGCAAGAAGCATCAAGTGGTCTGGCCTTCTATGTTTCAGAATGTATATAACAGAAACTGAACTAATAATCTTATTCTGATTTTGTGCATGTTAAGACACAGATGAATGTATCAGACTTAGTTGTGAACAAGAATAATACATGTATCAAAAAAAGGCAATTTCTAAACTAAAAAGTTAAATTTTAAAGACTGATAACTAGCCATGACAAGATCAAAATAATGAAACTGTCAGTTGATTTGTATTCAATCAGTATTAATTGCTAAATGCATAAATTTCATTAAATCATAACAAACTGGTAATGCTGTAACTATGTATTTTGTGTTGCTAATTGAGGAGTTGTAGATCGATGTTTACATGTATGTATTATGGCAGCAGTGAATTTTTCTTTTATTCATGTGTATGTTTTTTTTCAGGAACACAGACCCAGAAAGATTTAGTTATGGGTGGGGAAGGGTGTATCTGGGGTGAATATGTTGATGATACCAACCTTCTTTCAAGACTATGGTAAAATTTGTTTGACTTTGTTGACATTTGTTTATGGTTCTTAAGTTTTTTTTTAAAAGTCAGTATTTTATGAATTTTATTTATAACCTAAATAATCGCTAATTCCACAACAATAATTCCAGTTTGGCCTTTGTCACTTTGCTTGTTACCAGTGCATATCTATAAACCTAATGTCCTTTATTTATTGTAAGTCTTTTAGCTGGGAACTCACAAGTTGAGTCCCATTGTTGGAATCTTAACTATTTCTTCTACTCTGCAATAGTCATACTTTAAAAGAGACAGTCATTGGATGCAAATGTGTAATTTGCAAAACATACCCCTCTGGTGAGAAATGATTTCAAATAATGGAAATAGATCAAGAATATCTGTCTGTACTTGTAAAGACCCGATAAAACATATAAGAACACCTGTATATTGGTAAATATGTCGAATTTTTTTATCAGTTTATTTTCCACTTTAATCCTTTACATTCATAATCAGTGGCCTGATTTTATTTAAATTTTGCATTAAATTTGAAAGGCCAAGAGCATCTGCCATTGCAGAGAGACTCTGGAGTCCTGCTGATGTAAATGATACCAAACTTGCAGCCCCAAGAATAAATGAGCATAGATGTCGACTTGTAAGGTAATGTAACCAACTTTTTAAAACTTATAGTCTTAAGGACTAAGATGAAAAAGTTTAGAAATTATCCTGGGTTAGAAAAGTTTAAGTCTGTTTTGTTTAGACATTTATTAGCTCGACTATTCGAAGAATAAGGAGGGCTATAGTTTTCGCCCCGGCGTCGGCGTTGGTTCAGGTTAAAGTTTTTCGGCAAGGTAACATTATTCACTTAACCCTTGCAGATATAGCCCTGAAACTTACAATACTTGTTTACTATCAAGGGCTTACTCTGCTACCAAGAGGAGGTAACTGTATCAAGCATTTTTTGTGAATTATGGCCACTTTCGACTTAGAAATTTGGTTAAAGATTTTTGGCAAGGTAGCACTACTCACCTTTCCCTTGCAGATATAGCCCTGAAACTTACAATACTAGTTTACCATCAAGAGCTTAGTCTGCTCACTAGAGGAGATAACCGTGTCAAGCATTTTGTAAGAATTATGACCCCTTTTTGACTTAGAAATTGGTTAAAGTTTTTGGCAAGGTAGCACTAGTCACCTTTCCCTTGCAGATTAACTTTTAACATTTTTTTATCATCATGGCTTTAGACTGTCACAAGAGGAGGTAACTTTGTCAAGAATTTTTTGTGAATTTTGAGTTTATAAGATTTTATAACCCTTTAATGTCAAGTACTGAGAATAGTGGAGCGTGCTGTCCTACGACAGCTTTTGTTTTACATCAGTGGTTACACAGATGCATTATTATTCTTGAGTAACCATGATTTTGTGTTAATTTTATTCTTAGAATGTTTACTTTCTTGTAAGAGCCATTCCAGTAAAACATTGACATAGGCACTTCCAAAATGGACAAACCTCCTTTCAAAGTTAATTAATCAAGAAATAATCCTTCTTAAGAAAAAAAGACTACCCCCTGTCAGGATTTCTTTTTTTTCCTTAAATAGATATATGTTTACTGGAATGACCCTTAAAATCATACTGAATAATTTGATGGATAATTGCTGTGTAATTGCAGACGAGGTTATCCGGCAGAGCCATTGAATGGACCCAGTTTCTGTGATAAAGAATATGTCTATCATTAATATTTTGGATACGTTTGCTTGTAAGTTGTGAAGAACCACAACATCATTATCTGGACCAAGCTTGTATGGACATTGAGCAAGACTTCCTACCACAAAAAAAGTATTTAGTGATCTAACATTCACTGTAGTGACAACATATCTGGTAAATAATTGTTAATTTTTTACCAGATGCAAAATTATGAAAGGTGATCTACCTTAGAAGCATATTCATGATAAGCAGTGTTTAAGCACACTATCATTAAATTTTGTATGATTATATTTTTGTATGAAATTTTGCTTTGGATGACACAATTATTTTTGTTGATTTTCTACTGATTTAATAAATATTTGATATTGTTGTTTTCCTTCTTCATTTCCTTCTCTGAAAATTTTTATCCCCCCGCCAAAGGCGGAGGGATATTAGAAATGCCCTTCGTCCGTCTGTGCGTCCGTGCGTCCGAAACAATTTTGTCCGGAGCATAACTCCAAAACTACTTGAGGGATTAATTCAAACTTCATACACTGACAGAGCACATTGGTAGGTAGTGCAGTGTGCAAGTGCAATAACTCTACCTTGCCTTTTTTTAGAGTTATTCCGCTTTATCAAATTTACTTGATAAATTTTGTCCGGAGCATAACTCCAAAACTGCCAGAGGGATTTTATTCAAACTTCATACACTGACAGAGCACATTAGTAGGTAGTGCAGTGTGAAAGTCCAATAACTCTACCTTGCCTATTTTTAGAGTAACTCCCCTTTATTAGAATTACTTGATAAATTTTGTCCGGAGCATAACTCCAAAACTGCCAGAGGGATTTTATTCAAACTTCATACACTGACAGAGCACATTGGTAGGTAGTGCAAAGTGCAAGTGCAATAACTCTGCCTTGCCTATTTTTAGAGTTATTCCCCTTTATCAGAATTACTTGATAAATTTTGTCCGGAGCATAACTCTAAAACTACTTGAGGGATTTAATTCAAACTTCATACACTGAAAGAGCACATTTGGAGGAGGTGCAATGTGAAAGAATAATAACTTTTCCTTGCCTACTTTTAGAATTATTCCCTTTTATCAGATTTAATTGAAAAACTTTGTCCGGAGCATAACTCAAAAACTACTTGAGGGATTTTATTCAAATTTCATACACTGACAGAGCACATTGGTAGGTAGTGCAGTGTGCAAGTCCAATAACTCTACCTTGCCTTTTTTTAGAGTTATTCCACTTTATCAGATTTACTTGTTTACATTTTAAAAATCCCAGCATATTCATGTATATCTAATTCTTGATTTCTTGAACTTATTATCCCCCCGCCAAAGGCGGAGGGGATATTAGAAATGGTCTCTGTCCGTCCGTGCGTCCGTCCATTCCAGTTTTGTCCGGAGCATAACTCCAAAAGTACGTGAGTGATTTTCTTCAAACTTCATATACTGAAAGAGCACATTTGGAGGAGGTGCAGTGTGAAAGAATAATAACTTTTCCTTGCCTACTTTTAGAATTATTCCCTTTTATCAGATTTAATTGAAAAACTTTGTCCGAAGCATAACTCCAAAAGTGCTTGAGCGATTTTCTTCAAACTTAATACACTGACATAGAACATTGGTAGGAAGTGCAGTTTGCATGAACAATAACTCTACCTTGCCTATTTTTTGTGGGATTTTCTTCAAACATTATTACATTGAGTGTTTGAAAGAACAACCTCCAGGTAGCTTCTTCCCAGCGGGGGGATTAACCATGTGTAACATGGCTCTTGTTAAAATAGTCATTACTAACATTATTTCTTTAAACAAGAGGGTCATGAAGACTCACCTGAGTATAACTGCATAAAAAGGAAAGAACCATATAATAGATTTGAACTTAGATAAAAGAAAGAATTATATATTCTGAATGCTAAAGATCAAAGCTTTATACGATTATGAAAAGGATTTTTAGCTCACCTAAACAAAAAGTGCTCAAAGGTGAGCAATTGGGATCATTGTCAATGTGTGGGTTGGCGTGCGTCGTCAGCAATTTGACTTCTCCTCCTAAACCACTAAGCCAACTTTAACGAAACATGCCTGGGATAGTCCTTGCTTGAAACTATACCAAAGTTGTTCAAAGAATGGAATTCCATCAAGAACTCTGGTTGCTATGGCAACAGAAAGGAAAAACTTTGAAAATCTTCTTGTCTGAAACCACAAGGCCCTGTGCCTGAAGATTTGGTATATAGCATTGTTTAGTGGACCTGTACCAAATTTGTTCAAATTATACTTCTGGGGTCTAATTTGGTCCCGCTGGGGAGTCAATTGATTTTACATAGGCTTATTTATATAGAGAAAACTTTGAAAATCTTCTTTTCTGATTCAAAAAGGCTCTGAGCCTTAAGATTTGGTATATAGCATTGTCAAGTGGACCTGTACCAAGTTTGTTCAAATTATACCTTTGGGATCAAATTTGGCCCTGCCCCAGGGGTCAATTGATTTTACATAAGCTAATATAGTGAAACTTTAAAAAATCTTGTCTGAAACTACAAGGCCCTGAGTCTTAAGATTTGGTACGTAGCATTGTCTAGTGGACCTCTACCAAGTTTGTTCAAAATATACCTCTGGGATCAAATTTGGCCCCACCCGGGGGGTCTTACATAGGCTTATATAGGGAAAGCTTCGAAAATCTTCTTGTTTGAAACCACAAGGTCCTGCGCCTTAATACCAAGTTTGTTCAAATTATGCCCCTTAGGTCAAAGTTGGCCCTGCCCTTGGGGGTCAATTGATTTTACATAGGCTTATATAGGCATAAAAAAACTTCTTGTCAGAAACCACAAAGCCTAGAACTTAGATATTTTTAATGGAACATCAGTTAGAGGTCATCTACCAATTTTCTTCAAATAAAGCCCCTTGAGTGAAATTGGGCCCTGCCCTGGGGTCACTTGTATTCATATAGATTTATATAGGGAGATTCTTAAAAAAGCTTTTGATGTTAGCTCAATAGCAGACCCAAAGGCAAAGTATTCAGGCGAGGGATCTAGGGCCATCATGGCCCTCTTGTTCCATTTATTTCTCTGTAAAACTTTAGGACCCTAACATGGTGTCAGTAATAACCCTTGGAAAAGAGTGGCTGATTTCCAGTCCAGAGGCCATTTCAAGTTACAATCATGTCAGGAGAGCAAGTCTCCAGTGAATTTCCACATTAAACACTTCCTGTGCTAGTTCTGGTCTCGATCAAGGAAGCTGACAGTTATCTAATAGGTAAATGTATGTTCTTTCAACTTGCTTCCCAATTTATGTATATGTAAAAACTTTTTCTTAAGGTCTGGAATATATATATTGGTGTGTTAATTCACTGTATAAATTTTACCATAATTCACATGAGGCAAACTATGGCTTACACTGCAGAAAACATAAAAAGACATAATATTCATAATAGCATTACTCTATTTATTAATATCTTTTGTCAGTGAAAGTAAGTGTATATTAACAAACAGTAACTAAATAATAATTAACAAAGATGAATAATAGAAACACATCTAGAAGAGACACAACTAAAATACAAGAGTTAAAATTTCAGGTATAAAAAAAGTAATGGCAGAGTGAAAGCTGCCTGAATCACAGCTGTAGCAGTTTGAATAATGGGTATGCTAGACAGCCTGAAGATAACAATGTATAATTCCTTTTTTTACCTATTTCTTTTAAAATATCAATGTCATTCCTCAAGTGCTTACAAAATGTCATTCTTGGCCATTCCTGATATAAATATTTACACTATCACCAAAACTGTTTATGTGAAAGATGCACAACATTTGTTAAAAGGAAAAGATTTTTTCTTTCATGGTACTGAATGGACCTTATCTGTTGAAAAAAATCTAATACAAAAAGATTTTTTTTAAATGTCTATTGACATAAATTCTCATAAATGCCTTGTCATTAACAGATAATAGGAACTTGTAATTTCATAATACTCTTCAAAAAAAATCTAGAATATCCATATTGCAACAACACTTTTTGTTAAAATAATTACAATGTCTAAAATGAAGGGCTAGAAAAATATCGGAAAAAGATCTAAAAAGTTGATGACATTAATCGTCAAACAAATTCACAAGAAGGGATGTACCAGTGAAGAATTATAATGCAATTTTAAACTTCAGTTATTCAATAACAAAATATCAAAAGAATGTCAAGTTAACAACTTCTTTGTAAGGATTTAGAAACATAAAATGCAGCTTACATTTAATTTATCCTCAAAAGGATCTAGAAAAATTGTGTAATTAGTAAAGAGCATCAATTTGTCTTGTGCACATATACATTCAATTCATTTAAACATGTTCGCTGTTACTGAGAATTTGAATAGTAATTGTTCTTAAGACTTTGAATTACAGGGACATGTTCCCTGCAATAATTGTTCTAAAGACTTTGCATTAAAGGAACATGTACCCTGCAAAAATTGTTCTAAAGACTTTGCATTAAAGGGACATGTACCCAGCAATAACTGTTCTAAATACTTTGCATAAAAGAAACATTTTCCCTGCAATATTTGTTCTAAAGACTTTGCATTTAGGGGACATGTACCCTGCAATAATTGTTCTAAAGACTTTGCACTAAAGGGACATGTACCCTGCAATTATCATATGATATACTGCACATCTGTTTTATTGAATAGTTAGTTATAGAATGAAAAATGATTGATAATTTAATGTAGAAAATGTGTTCATAATTTCTTCTTCAGACATTAAGACATACAGAAAGCATTCAGATATCCACCAAAAAAACTGTACAACAACAACTATGTATACATACTTATTATAATTTTTCAGATAATCTGTTGTAATTAGAATGTTTTACTGACACCCTGGTGTTGGGTAATTATTCATTCAATATAATTCATATTTACAGTATTTAAAAAAACCCAGAATACTCTTGATTTTAGGGTATGGCTTCTTTAACAAAACTCCTCTTAAAGGACCATGTGCATGTGACAATCATATTTGGCAAAATATCTTGGTTTTGTATTCTTAACAAATATTCTTCATACACAATTCCAATTGTTCGTATTTTTTACTTATGAAACTAATGAAAAAAGATAGCTTTGATATTTTTTCATTAGAAGCAGTCATCAAGGAGGGTTACAATGTAAATATAAGTTGCAACAGCTTGTTTCCCCGAAAGATGTAAAAAAAAAATATGTCAATCTCCCAACAAGGATTTAACATTTATGACAGATAGATTATTAGACAAAGGTACATAAAATCACAATTAACATACATGTAATAACTATTCTATAACATAACATCACTGTCTATTTAAATAATAAAACTATGTTTAAATTCACATTTCAATCACAAAGTAGCTATGTTATCACAGATAAAGCAAATATTATGTCAATTTAAAATGATATTCTGAAAATACTGTGATTCGTTAAAAATATCTGTCTATTCAAGAAAATAGATGAAGCTCTGATTTTCATTATAACAAATACACCAACATAATTTACAAATCTAGAAATGAACTCTGAGGTGGCAGTTTCTGTATTTCTTAACAATTACATTTGTTACAGCCACACAATTATTTCATTTTACCAGTTCCCTTTAAATTACCTTCAAATGTTTAGACAATGACAGATGGAAAAGAAAACTGAAAAATCTGATTGTGACAATGAGCAAAAACTCTGGATTCCTTACACAAAAAGACCCTGGATTCCTTACACAAAAAGACCCTGACATCTTTTGGGGGGAGTAACTTGCAAATGTCAAAAAGATTTTATTAATACAGACCTAAGGACAAACAAAAAAATCTTAACTTACAAGTAAAATCTGTGAATATTTGTAAAGCTGTTTTAGAAGTTTCTGTGATAATTAAACAGATATAATAATAATCTTTTATCTATAAGCAAAGGCAATTTTTCTAACTTTCTACAGTATTTACAAGCTCTTTCTATGAAACTATTACAAACCAATCACCTGTCCATTAGCAAGCAATTTAATATCATTACAGAAATATGAAATAAGTAAAACTTTAAAATTAGCTCTCTCTCAGATCTCTGTCTTCCTGCTCTAAATTACACAATGGGACATGATCATCATGGTATAAAGATTTCGAATATAGTAACACATGATTTTTTTTTTTAATTTTCAGGGTTTTTTTTAATCTTTTAAGGCTAAAATTAATTATATAGGCTTTATCATGCAGACTTAACAAAATAATTATTTGTTTCTTCTTACATATTCACAATTGAGCAATGTTTATTGTAGATAAATACTTTTGTAAATAAACATCCTTTGTTTAAATAATAATATATTTATATATAAATATTAACACATTTTGTAACAAGATTAACAAAAAAATCCCTCTACAGTGAAAGCTAACATTATTCTGCTTTAAGTTTACTTATAATATGTCAAATTGTAAATAATATTTAAATCTTTTTTTTTTAAAAATGTGAATAACTTAAAATTTACAATATCATTTTTTCTTAAAATTTTCATGTTCAAAAATGATCTCTGTCAAAAACTTTACTCAAGGAAAACTAGATAAAGAATTATATAATTATATTATAATTATAAGAAATGTCACATTTAAAGAATGAATTTTTAAACAAACCTATACTCTTAAAAAAACATAAAAGCAACTTTTATGCAATACAGCCATTATAATTTCAGTTACTGCATAGCTCATAAAATATAAAGTTTATCTGACGTAATAATATGCAACTTGAACTATGATTAAAAATCATCAGTTTTACAACTGGTCATACACTAAGTCTTACAAATACGGCAGTCAAGAGGACACAATTTTTATGTTTATTCCATGCAGACTAAATGCAGGTTTTGTGATGAGAGGCAGTTCAAAGTTCAATTCCACTCCATCTGAGATTGATAAAATCAACACTGAATCAGCAAGTAGCAACCTTTTTTGCAAGATCAATTATTTCTAAGAATTCACCATTTCTCTACGACCATCTTGATAGAACAACCACTTTTCTTTAGCAACCACTCTTGTTGCTGAAAACCAGCCAATTCTATGGTTACACTGTATTTGCAAATCACCTTTATGAAGTCAATACTTATCATCTTTTGAGAATGGTTTAAAGTGAAAAAAACAGTTTTTATTGTTGTTTTTTTTAACAAAGCATGCATTTGTTTCAAGTGATCTAATGCATTGAGAGGCTGTAACATGATCACTGACTTTTCATGGATGTGATCTAATGCATTGAGAGGCTGTAACATGATCACTGATTTTTTATGGATGTGATCTAATGCATTGAGAGGCTGTAACATGATCACTGACTTTGCATGGATGCTTTCTATCACCCATTGCTAGTTCTTGATTAAAAAAACACACACTTACATGAATCAAATACTTGGTTTTAAATGGCAAATTAACATATCCACTTCCATTCTTCTAAACAGTCCTGTAACCTACTATATTAATACTTTATAAATAGCTACATATTTCTGTGCATCTATGAATATGTTTATACGGAGTGACAAGCGTTACTACATTAATCTTAAATTTTATGAAAACATTATCATTTTTCATGTAAACATATACCTGTGATCCATGCTAAAGAAAAAACTAGCTTTCATTTAATATCATACCTTATTTCCAATTTCTGACTAAGGATTCACTTTCACATGACCTTTTCATAAATTCAATGATACTGACACATCTGAGATTTTAACAGATGTTTTCGTAAAGATACTGACTTTTCTGACAGTTTCTGCATATGAATAATTCTACGAAACTGTTCCATTCCTTGAGGTCTTATATAAAATTGGATTTGATTGGCGAAATGAATCATAAACATGCAGAATTAGTAATTTCTAGAGATCTATGACTATTAGTATAATCATTCAGCCATTGGCTGAGGTGCTTGCACTTCTGCAGGAGGTGGGGCAGGGGGTGGAGCTTGCTGTTGAGTGACTGGAGCTTCAGGTGTTGGCCATGCCTGTATTGTCTGCTGTGATACTGCCACTGTTGTCTGAGGTTTAGGTGCTGCTGGTGGGTGGGGTACAAATTCCGATGTTAGTGTTGCCGGAGGTATAACTGGACGGACGGATTCATCGTTGCTGGGTTTAGGTTTAAAAGATCTCCATGTTAAACAAGATGCAACAGATTCTCTTCCTGAATTTGCTGCAGACATTGCTCTATCTTTCCTATTTAAGAGACTTAATTTCAATGCTTCATTGTTCATTGCATCAATAACATCCTTATTTGGTGCACTTTGTCCATGAGCGTATCTGTAAGATGTAGTGGGAGCTCCCTCAAAAGACGTTTTGGGCCGCTTTGTAAGAAGCTGAGCTTTTCCGTTCTTATTAAAGTCAACTTTGTAAGTAGAGGCTAATGGACGGGACTTCTCCACATATTCTCTCTCAGGCATCCATGTTATAAAGTCATGTTTAAACTGGTAAGTGCTATTTGGAACACGTCGCCTACCAAGACCCTGTAATGGAAAAAAATGCTATGTAATTAGTAACTCTTGTTCAGAGTTGTATTATCTTTCACAAACTTAAATAACTGAGAAAATAAAAGGTATAGGAACATGTAATATTCAAATAAACCAACATATTCACACTTTACTTGCTACACCATACAAACACCATCTATGCAACATCTGTAATTCTAAACTAATCAAATGTTTTTTTAGAAATTTCAAAAATATTCTCAACAAAACACACGAAATAGACAGTAACACGAGAAACACTGTGACATAATAATGCTCACAAAAACATTTAAACACATATGAGAAACACTATAATAATGCTCACACAAACATTTAGACACATACTGAGCACTATATGCTATGTCAAAAAGCCTGTGCTTGGAATGTTGTTAGCTGAAGGTACAGATCCTTTAAAAAAAGACCAGCACTTTAACAGCTCGTAGTAAATACAGTCACACAGTTTTGCTTAATTACAAAACTACTTAGTCTGACTTCCTATAAGCCAATGAAAACATGATTTCAGTTATATTTTCTATCGCTCAAAAGAAAGGAACACAGAAATTGTATTCCTCACTATGTGCAAGATTTTTTTCATAAAAGGAAAAGTTAAACTGCTTATACTTTTTGATGGAAAACAAGAAATATAGCCACTGTTGTCAGTCTAGAACCTACTGTACCTGTTGAAAAATGAGTGCATCATTGAGAAATGCTTGTCTGTTGTCATGGTGAGAGAAGACATGTTTTCTTGTAGGTTCCTGAAAAAAAAAATAGACTGCCTGTTATTTGTAAGTTTCATTTTATAACATTAAAAATTGCTAAAACTTTGACAATATTTATACATACCTCTGAGAAGGTGATGGTTATATTAATATTTAACTACAGCAGAGCAAAAACTCCAAAATATTGTGTCAAAATGCGTAATAGATCAAAACTTTTTCAAGTTCTGAATTCTAGCTGTTAAAACTGTGCTTAACCAATAAATGCCTAGCATCTTCAAAAGTAGACATAGGAAAACAGTGCAGACCCAGATCAGACACTGTATACTGCGGCATCTGATCAAGGTCTACACTGTTTGCATAAAGGACTTTCTTCCCTAAATAGAATATAATTGAAAATTTATACCAGAAATCCTTTAAATTGAAAATGAACTACAACTGATAATGATGGCATAATCGGGTAAAGAATAAATTTGTGCTGAAATAACAGAAACAATAAGAACATAGCTTTGAAACAGAATTGTGTTCACTAATAGTAAATGTAATGAATGTGGAGGATTAATGAGATTATTCCTCACTCCCTTGAAAAATGACTAGTTTAACTTTTATTAACCATTCCATACAGCACTAGCATACAAAATAACAATGAATGTCAAAAGATCAAAGGAATGTTATTGTTTACTTCACATTCTGTATTTGTCTCCCCATTCACTGAACATTTTTCAATATTTGGTTAAATGTTGAATTAGTAAAGTGTGATAAAATTTCTAAACTAGGTAAATGCCTTATTTGAGTTTTATCCCTTTGTCTCTCCTATTCTTCAGCAATAAATGAAGTCCTGTGTAACCAGACTTCACAGAAGAACCTTTTAATAATTAATGGTAAGCTGGACCCAGTTTGTTTGTATGACAGATATGGTTATCAATTTGATGTTAAGGACACTAAGGGACATGGTCAGAAAATATCTAATATGTTCATTATATTCTTAAAGCAGTTTCAGCATTGTTAAATCTAAGAATAAGGTTTTGCATATCTAAAACTTTCGAAATAAATACACTCAAAACACAACTGTAATATAATTATGACCAAACAAAATTACAGTGTTTTATGAAAATATTCTCCTGTCTCTTTAGTATATTTTGCTCTGAATGAAATATATGATGCAAAGGAAAAAGCAAATTCTACAAAAAAAATTGTAAGGTGAATTGTCGCAAACGTGTAGAATTGTGTTTTTATTTTCTAGCTATTATAAATCTTTGTCTTGCAGTAGTTTCCAAAATGGGATTTGTTTTGATGATGCATTTCAACTGTATTACCTATATAGAGATGAGGAACGGAGTAGATCAAGGAATCATAATTGCTGTTTAGCCAAAGCAGAGCAAGTGGTCACTTCATCAAGTATAAATATATGTATTTGGCTGGGACACATGCATTCATGTATCATTGGTCATCACTAGCAGGTAGAGTTCAAATAAGACCTGTCCACAGACAGCATGCGGAGGGCAAATACCCACTCATATAAGAAAAAAAAAGTGTTTTTTTTTTCGGGTGGGTTCTGATGGAGTGGGGGGATACCTTACGTATACACAAAAAAGAGGGGGATAATATGGTGGGGGGGAGGGGCAAAAACCTAGTATTCACATTTCAAGAGAATATCTTTGACACTTTTTGAGAACTGACCTTAACAAAAAAGGTAATCCAAGAAATTTGTGAACTGGACCTTAACAAAAAAGATTAACCAAGAAATTTTAAGTCGAAAAAGGGGCATAACTTTGCAAAAATAAATTTGAGGGTTATCTGCCCTTCAGAAATATCAGAAACAAACAGTTTTGATAGTTTCTGAGATGTGGACCTTAATAAAAAGGTTAACCAATGCCGACACCAACAAGAGGGTCATGACAGTAGCTCCACTTCTTTTCTTCAAAAAGTGGAGTTGAAAAAGGGTGGTTGATTCAGAAGACTGAACTGTATACATGTATACTCACCTAGAAAGACACTGTTTGACTTAGTTTGCCTTGAACAGTCAAATGCATTCAACAAGAACTGATAAATGTCAAAGCAGGTCTGATTTCAAATCCTGTGGGGAAACTGGATTTTTGCTGATGCACTGTACCTTTTTGCTATGTATTAAAATTTGTAAGACTGATGAAAAATAGAATTCTTGAAGAACAGGCAAAACCACTTGGTACATGTGAAGTTCATTAAGTTTACTCCCATTTTCAGACAGTATTTACATGTATCTTGTTAGCTGTTTCGACCAGCTCTTATAAACTGTTCTGTAGTTAGCTGACTTTAGGGGCTATATGTAAGAGCTGCATGTATAATCTACAGCTATCTTCCCAGATGTTTAAAGAGCCATTCAACTCTTGATTTATCGTATCGATAAAACTAAACTGTCCTACACAAAATACAGTTGCCAAGTTCAAAATTATTGGCCCACGATCCATGATATTGAGAGCTGTCGATAATATTGAACAAGCTTGGTTGAAAATATTTATAATGAAAGTACTTTGAATATATAATCAATCATTTATCTTGACTAAAGTGAAGCCCATAAGCTTTTTTAAGAGCTCTTGATCTCTTTTTTCTCTCAATTCTTAACAAGATAAATATCTAAGTAGGGGAAAATTTCACTTGATACGAGTTTGTTTAAAATATTCAATATGCATCAAAAGATTAATTTCAAACCAATTTGTGTGAAGTCTTATCATTCATTTTAGTTTACTGGAAAATTGATCTTTCTTTTGATACCTATCTGTTTCTTTTTTTTCATTTTTATTTTATTTTCTGCAGTGACTAAACAACTATAATGATTGTTATAGTATACAGTAAGAAACTGATCTTCGGAAACCCAAGTTCAATCCATTCTGTTTCACTCATTTAATAGACTGCATTAAAACAAGCCTTGTGGTGCAAAACTATTGAGTATTATTGTATATTAAGAAGATACAGTCATAATTTATAGTTTAGTACTGACCCCTTGTCTACGATGTTGTTTTCGATCACTGATATAGCTGTTTATGGAACAAGACTAGCATAAACTGGTTTGATATCTGTATTATGATGGGTATAATAAATGTTTGAAACGAACTCGCTTCAAATGGAATTTTATCCCCTTGTCCCTGCATCACTATTCAATTTTTATCAGGGTGCATGTTTATGTCAAGTAATTGTATAAATTTTTCAGAGCACGTTTTCTCACTCAGCGACTGACTATTTTAATGAAAAACGTTTGTCATGATAACAGTCAACAAAGGGAAAACCTTAACTATTCTTCATCAAAACACTTCTGATGTAGCTGATTTCTTGAAAACTTAATTTCTTTATCAACGACAGTGGATAAAATTTCCTCAAAGTGAAATTCACTTCTCTTGATAACTGCTTTCCAGTCCCAGTTCTATCCAGAACTTGCCTCATACAAAGACTGTACAAGTGACCATCAATTTTAAAAAATAAAAAATACTGGTTTGGCATATATGACCCCCTAACCTTATATGCCATGATCATGCTCAGTGTAATGTAGTGCAGATGATTAAACTTTATTTCATTAGTTCAACAAAGTTTTGTTTTCTCACATCAATCATAGTCAATCATTTCTTGTATACATGTATATCTCCATATATTAAACTATTGATATTCGTATATCTTACAAATTCTTTCACTAGACAAATAAGAGACATTATTATCAAACTGTCTGCCATTTTGTCTGAAAATCTGAACTTTTGTTACAGATTTACGTATAAGAAATACCTTGATAATGGGTTTAATACAAAATTGATTTTTTAGTATCTTGACTTAGAAGGATAAAGAATTAACATTGTGGGTACTTCAGGTATAGTACTTAGTGGTATAAGCTTTAAAGACTTAGCATGACTGAATGCATTGAATGATTGTAGATAAACCATGATGTGGTACAAATCAAGGTCAAGTATCATCTATATATGACATCATAATTAATTACATACAACAATAAATTTGACACTAAAAAGCCACTATATTTGATTAAAAAGATCATTTTAGTGCAGGAAACCTAATCAATGGTACATGCTTAATTGTTTTGACAAAATTCTTCTATACATGCACCTTTTTATTAAAGAATTTGAAATCAGTGCGTTTAAATAAAGTATTGCAATGTTAACTATTCATAAAACTGTAAAATATGCATTGTAAAAGATTAGAAATATATGGAATTACAAATACACCTAGTATAGAATTATTAGTCATTCAAACCGACATAACAAAACAGTCAATTAAATCAATGTAATTCAACATCAATAAAATTCTAGCAACCTATGAATAACATAGCTCACTTTACATATTGAAAGTTAAAAGTTTGTAGCTCAAAGCCATGAAACGTTTTCTTTGTATTATACCTTCAGTGCAGTAAACAAAACATACTATATCTATATTGTTATTACATGTCCTGTGAACCAACTTATGTTAGGCCAGTCGTAAACTGCTCACCTAGGAACACTGTTCTCTCATGGCTTGTTTTCATATGTTGACTTATCAAAAATAAGAGGTTAGAACATTTAATACAAAAAAAAAAAAACAGCTATGGACTGCTTCAGAGAAATGATCTGCTGGCCACATCTGTTAGAGACAGTTTTAGTCTGTTGGTGTTCAGGAAGACTGTCAGATCTATTGGCCTTCAGGACAAATGCTGTTAACAATCACATAAGAATTAAACAAGAGTTCAAAAATATTTTGGTCGAAAATGTTAACTGCTTGCATTAGCTGAATAAGAGATATAGCTTTCTTGTCCTAAATAAATGCTGAGTTTTATATAGTTTTGTAGATCATTAAGAGAAAACGGACAAGGACGGTAATTGACACATCATCTCAAAACTGACCAGGAGTAATACTTTAGCTTCCATTTTAAGTATGTGTCCCAATCACGAACTAAAATTTTGTTCTTGTTCCTCAATGTCAATTTATTTACTTTAGATGTTTCTATTTGCTCTTCTTTAGTAAGTACACAAATTTTATGTTTCAATCTCTTAAATGGTAGTGTATAGCTATAAATTATAGCTTTTCAAGCCTACCTTACCTTATTTAAACATTTAAGAATTTACTTTGTACTCTAGGTTAAGGTGATTTCAATAAAGTAAATATCAATTCAATACTGAACATATCAACATGTGTCAGTAAGTAATTAAACAAAGTATTACAGAATACACATATTCAAAAACCAGAAGATATAGGAAAATTATCCATATTTAGGCTTTGACGATTTCGTCTTCACATCATGTCTAACTATTTTGTCTAACCATTTTGAATTAATATAATATCAACTTTACATGTCCTCAAGAGCCATTACTTTATCTTTGTGAAATTATAACTAAATATTAAGAAAAACAATCACCCTTGCAGATAATGAAAGGTTTTGTAAATTTAGTGAGAATAATTACCTGAATTGTAATTTTTAACCTGATATAACAAAGATCCCCCTTTTTTTTATAAATCTTGTATCATGGCTGACGTGACTTTGCTTTGTTTCAAGACAATTGTATTTTGCATATACTGTGCAATAACTGCTGTGTACTGCATCTATTTATGCAATAACTGCAGAACATTTTAATTACAGTACAGTGCACCTGTTTACCTTTACACCAGGTAAACTCTCAAAGCATGGTTTCAGTAATACTGAATACTATTACACATTCCAAGTATGGCAGTTACCAAGCCGTCAAAACAAAAACTGCCTAGCAGAAACACATACATTTTTTTCTGATTGGTTAACTTGGAAAGATTAGTAAGGTCAGTGCCACCCAGGTTAGCATTGCACATGGGTATTTCCTAAAAACAGCTGAGGTAGAAAAACATTTATAGCACTTTTTCTTGTGTATACAATTTATACTGCACACTCTGGCCTACAGCCCTCATGCAGCAGTATAAATCATATAATTTTTTATGCTAAACTAAACATACTATAAACTTAAAGCGACTGACTCACAGAATCAAGCTTAAAAACGTTTTTCTTATAAATTAAGGAGAAGTTAATTTACTATAGAAAAAAACATAATTCCATGCTTCTATACCGGATTCGAACTCATACCCTTACGGTCAGTAAAATAGTGTGCTGCAAGTTAACCCACTCAGTCACAGAGACTTATTACTTTCAACATAAAAAATTTACAATATAAACTTAGTATGTACCCCGTGACTAATGGGGTAAAATTTTTACTGATTAAATCATGTGAAACTTTCTTTTATGATAAAAATTTTTTTTACCCCATTAGTCAGGGGGTACATACTATGATTTTGTAACAAAAAAAATGAGACAGTAACTTAGTTTAAATTATTATGTTCTTCATAATTACAACTAAATAAAAGATGTCCTAGCCCATGGCAGTAAACAATTTCAAAGGGCAGATAATTTTTTTAAAATGGAGATCAAAGTGAAAGCCAGTCATGGTTCTTTTTGCATGTTACACAAAAAAGTAAGGCCAAATAAATAAACAAAAACAAGCTTAAGAATAATGAATCTGTAATTTTACTATCCTCATACAGGTATTTCAAAATAAAAGTAACTTCTTTCAACTTATTCTAGATTGTTTAATCATACAAACCCTTGAGCGTGCTACAAACTTCTTTGGAGGTATAGGCCGAGCTAACTGTCTGTATTCACAAACAAAGTCTGCACGTGACTTACTTCGGAAGTGGCCGTAGAATCCTGTGGGAAACTGAAAGAAAAAGGAAGTTATAAAACTAAACTTTTTCTCCTTTTTTTTTCTACAATTTAAAATCTGCTTAAAGACTTATTGAATAATATCTTACTACAATGATAACCAACAATAATGTTTATAAAAGCCATTATCTCATGTTAGAGGTCATACTCAACAAGCAGCCTGAACTGAATATATGTTGATAAAATATACACATTGTAATAGTTTGATTAAGATATCACATTAATTTCTTTACCGATCAAGTATTTAAGAGTAACATCTTTGTGGGTTTTTTTTAAATATCTTGTTCTTGAAGGCTTCCTTCTGCTGCTGCTTTAAAATTGAATGTACATGTATATGTTTGTTCTTTGTGACTCAGTATTCCCCGGGACTTCTTTAAACATGCTGTCAGTGTGTTTAAAAAATGAAAAACAAAGCGGCAAGCTTTAAATTTATGATAAAGTTATAATATAACTAGAAAGACTGAAGACTTGTCTGATATTGAATCTCCCAGAAATATTGCAAGTACATGTATGACTCCCAACTGAGACTACTTTAAAATATTGCAATAATTACCATTTACAGTCAATCATATGTTTACTGGAGCATAGCAGTCAAATAATATATTAATCGTTTGTCATGACAAATTGTACTTGTAATTTAATCATGGCACAACTTTAAGTACTGTCAGTGTATGGCACAACTTTATGTACATGTACTCTCAGTGTATGGCACAACTGTTTGTACTGTCAGTATAATCACAACTTTATGTACTGTCGGTGTATGGCACAACTTTATGTGCTGTCAGTCTATGGCACACTTTATGTACTGACAGTGTATGGCACAATTTTAGTCTCAATGTCTTTGAGTGTATGGCACAACTTTAGTCAAGAGCATCTCACAATTTCAATATCCTTCACGTTGTTGTAAGCATATATAATAAATGTGCAAATGAAAACGAGTAACCCAACGGCTCGTATATGAGACTAATGTTTAGGGCACATGAAAAAAGACCAAATAAAAATAGAAATCTAGGTGCATTGCTACTCCAATAGACAACCGAACACCTGGTTAACGTGGAAAACTTGGATACGGGATACAATAAAGGCATTAATGCATACCCAACTTCCTTGAATCTCAGCGGTCATTCTGGTGTGAGTAATGAATTTCCACTAACAAAGAGTAAATCAAGCCATATTTAATTTCTTTGAACAGTATCCATGAAGATGTACATTAAAATGGATGTACACAACATTTGTTTACCGTAGCTATTGAGAGTAACCAATCAAATTGAAGTACCTTGCAAATTGACTAGTCTGCTTGTCAGTTAAATGTTATCAATAGTATTGCGTATTTTTAAAAGTTGGGATCCAGTCTAATTCTGTTTGGTTTATAGAAGACAATAAATAGTCATATGATTTATTCGAGCACATATATAAGAAATTACTTTCACCATTCATTAATGTTTACATTATACGCTTTATACATTATTGTAAAAGAAGATAAGCTGTATTTTCTTAATACTAATAAAGAGATGTTAACTACTGACCTTATCTGGGTTTATTAAGAATAAATGTAACAAACTTTCAAACCTTGATTTCACATTTAATATCAACTTTAAAACAGAGTAACTCTTGAAATTGAATAATATTTATTTGATTTGTAATACTAACAAAAGAGACATAGCAAATCATTAAGATGCAAACTAGAGATTGTATATATCAAAACTTAAAGTACAATTCAATTTCAACTTCATACTGCCAACAGGCAATACTGACTATACTAGGCAGGCACATATGTTAGGAACATTAAAAATAACTTTAACTTCAACTTATTACTGCCAAAAGTCAATACTGACTATACTAGGCAGGCGATAATCAATGATAGAAACAAGAAAAAATTGTTTTTCTTAAGATCTTACTTAAACATTTATTGTGATTATTAAAATCCATAAAAATTATTTAATCCACTGATAAAAAGCAAAACTAGTAAGCTAAATAAAAATGTTAAGTAGACCTAAGGTAACAACGAACACACAAAATGCAAGGATGAAAATGTTAACTCATTAATGATAATACTTGCAGATTTGTGTTTGTTTTTTGTACCTACATTGGAACTTTATTTTATTTGTACGATCTTTATTATTGTATTTGGTTAAGAACGTGCAATGCGTCTACGTTTTTAACTGTCTTCATATCGTTCCCCTTTGACTCGATCTTTAAATGAGTATACAGATAAATGGTTGACTGGTTTCTTAATTAAACGTTTTAAACGTCATAAAAAATCTCCCCAAGTGTACCCTTGATACATATCATATTTACAATGTTTAACAAACTAGTAAACTGATTAGAAAATCAACAGTAAATAGCATCATCAGTACTAGTTGTATAATGTAAACCTTTAAACGTCATCAGCATGAATCATGAAATACATTCTCAAACATCGTGTGTGAGATCTGCATTAAAAAAAGAAAACATAAACCCTTGACTAATTACTAATATCACATTTACATTATATTTACAATGTTTAACGAACTAGTAATAGAGTAAACCTTATCAGCATGAATCATGAAATACATTCTCAAACATCATTACTTATAAGTAAATGTTGAGACGAAACCACTGTTTGAAAGTCTATATTTAGTTTTATTATAATATCAAAGAATTAAGTAATTAATCGAGTAGCTTTAAATGTTCTTCTACAAAATACATTATTATTAAATGTACGTATTCACAAAAAAGTATTGTATCCTGTTTGGAATAAACCCATTTAAATCACTTTTATTATACAATTCTAAATTATAAAATCGGTGTTATTACTTTATTTCTGAGGTTTAGATGTTCATTGTCTAAAACTAAATGTGCACTAAATTAATCTGTGCTTGGAAAACAGACCAGACTATTCATCAATAACTTATTTTACAGTCTATCAAAATACAAATATGATATTGCTGGAACTAGTTGCAAATATATAATTGCTCAGATTTCAACCTGATGATAATATCAATTATTGTTATGTGAACTCAGAGAAACTGGCTAATTAGAGGACCTACATTTTCTTTTTCTTATAGATCTGATAGATAGCATCAATAGAAAATGCAGAGCCAGAGTTTAATTAAGTTGTCTCGGCTATAATTTCGTCGGGGGCATAATTAAAAGTATTATTTCAACTCAGATACCATAGATCACAAAGCTGACATTCCTACAAGTCGCCATAAAAGCTAGCTAAAAGGCAAGGAAATCGAAGTGCTTTATTATTTCTCTGCTACATACATCCCCTCCTTAGAATTTGTCATCGAATTCTCAGAGTTCTGATTCTTTTGGACTTTCTAAGGGTTCAATCATACCTATACTTGTGAGATATTTACGTTGGGGGTTAGATGTAACCCGGAAGAATTCACTTGACCTGGAAAGGCCTTGAACTCATCACTCTACCATGTTGCAATGAAAGTTAGCTTATAGGTAAGGGAGTAGAAGTGTCGTATTAAACATCAAATGTGTTATCAAGGTTTAATATCTTTTTAG
The DNA here is from genome assembly GCA_012932295.1 of Cyclina sinensis. NCBI lineage: Eukaryota > Metazoa > Mollusca > Bivalvia > Venerida > Veneridae > Cyclina > Cyclina sinensis. The sequence continues at coordinate 13,872,747 of JAAONU010000013.1, forward strand.
GAAAAAATAATGGGGGTGGAAAAAGATTTCTGCATTCATATTCTTTTTTTTTTTTAGTTTTGGTAAAAGTTTTGGAAAATAATTTAAAAATCAGTGTAGCAAGGGAAGTCTCAAGTGGACAGTTTTCAACTATTTGTCTTTCGAGTGTTCAATACATGATAGGACACAAATGCATCGTCATGCACACAGCTACTCGGGTCTGTATCTGTTTGGGCATCGTCGGAAACCCACAGTAGATATATATATTCCGTTTGCTCCATGGATGAAGTGTTACGATGTGTAGTCAACAGTGTCTCTCTGACATATGACAATTAATAGGATCTAAACAGATATCATTGTATTTAAAGATGCTGAGGACAAGGGCCATATAAAGTAATTAATTGCTTAGCATATTTAAAAATGTTGGTGAGACAAAATACACGTAATGTAGTTTGACACTCATCCATGATATTTTAACAACAGAATTTAAGAGAAATTTGAGTAAGTAGAAACATGTATTAAAAAAGTGAAAAAAGATGTTACTAATATTAAATTACTTAGCATTGTGTAAGCGTGAAAATGCAGATGAGACCCAACTGATTTCGTTACTATAGGTTATGTTTACCGTAATAAATTTGCCAATATTTAAGGGTTCAACAATATGTTGGCTATCCGCATCTGAATGTGATTCGTAATGTTTGCTAAATGCTTTCAAAAGTCTCGTCAAATAATTTTACGTAGCAAACAGTACATAGAATACTAATTATCTGTGGAAATATATGTAATGCACTGTAGAGAAAGAAAATTTATCATAATAAAGAAGAAATAAAGAAGAACAAATTAACATGACGGAAACCGGTATGGTGAGACGGTGATAATAATTGAACATACTCGTTTTATTTCCTCGCAGGTATTGAAAATCAAGCATAATCTGTTATCGTCTGCACTTGTCATTTCTGTCTTTCTAGAGTCAGACAGAAATCGTCACAAATTCTAGCATCTAAATGTCTTAGAAGGTAATGATCATCGGTCAGATCAGATAACTGAAATCTTTTCTACCGGCTTCTAGTTACTGGCCACATTCAACACGTTGAATAAAATTGCCAGGGCCCGGTTTCGCACAAAAGAAAGACGTCTTGATCTTTATTAGAAGTGAAAATGTGCGCATCAGTTAGTCATTAGCTGATTAGCGTAAGTATTCAGTCTAGATAAAGTTGATGGCTAGTTTGGCATTAAAGGCTTCAACAGAGCCTGTTGATGTGATGTCAGGACGAGGGCTGTTCCGCTCCAGAGACAGAAAGGGTATCCGGGCATTTGACCGAAGGACTTTTGTCACCCCCTCCCCCCACCCCCACCAGTCTTTAAATCCCCCCCACCCCACCAAGGTGTCTAAGGTGATAATTCATCTGGGGTGTGGGAAGTAGGGGGCCAGTGTCCAGACTGGGGGGGCAAATGTCTGGATTCAACAGAAAGTTGTATTTTGTAGGAGTGAGTTCTACTGCGTGACTTAAGAATTTAATATTTAGTATGGGCTAATCTGATTAAGCAGCAGCAACTAAGTCATTGTAAATCTTGTAAAGTAGTTTGAGGCAGCTGAGCATACCTCTGCCCTGATGGCCAGTGTAGGTTCCAAAGCCTCTCGGTGACGCTTGACCTCTTTTGGTAGCTGTTACAGTAACCTGATGAATAATGTCAGTTTCGCACACCCATCCAAGTGCTCCAGACACTCTAACCACATAATCCCTGAGCTAGCCCATCAGCAAGGCTGTAGAACGTGCCATTTCTATCTGGTGTCCACTCCTCTCTCATCTTCAGGAGCCTTGCATCAACTGTACAGCTTTCTACAGAGAGCCATTTCTGCTTCAACCTTGCAAGGGACTTGACCCTGCACTTCCAGTGCATACTTGCACTAACCAAAGTAAATAACTGGCAGAGGTTTTGTGGAATACTGCTGCCACCATTATAGTAAACTGGCTGATGACGTCGAATTCAGACACCCTTCCAAAAATTAGCCATGGATAAGGTTGCTTAAATAGCAAACACTCCAGACACTTTGCTAAAGATCTAGCCCAGCAGCAAGGCTGTTGTAATTGCCTTATCTATCCACTCTCAACTACACTGTTCTTGCTAAGTGAGCTATGCTTGTAAAATTAATAATTTTAATCTTCATAATGCATAAACTGGTAAAACAAATTGATAGGATGATATTTTGGAAAGTTGAGTTAATCTTATGTAGACTCTTCATGCTTCTTATTATAGGAGTCAGAAAATCTTTCAGTCTTAATTCCTGTGCTTTAAACCTAGCAGCATTGTAAAAAATTAAATAGTCCTTTGGGGTGCCTCAGTGCATGAAACTCGAAACAGTTGCTTGGAGAATCAGATTATTCGAACTGCATAATAAGTGAAATTGCTTTTCTAATCCATTCACACAAGACTCACCTCTGATTATGTGTCTAACTGGAGCTCTGTATTGTATATCAAACAGAAAAAAGGTATTTAATTGGTTTAATTGATATCAATTCATTCTGACTACAAATAAAATAAAATTACATGTTTATCTTATTTTTTTCATTTTTCTTTATCTCTGGTTAAATTATCTTCAGCTGTTTTCTATGTAACCTTTGTTGCTTTGAAAAGAGTATTTTTGACCTAGGAGGGCACATTTATAGGATTCGATATTGTCGGGATGAAAGCTCATTTATAACTGCTAAAACTCCTTTTGAAAAAAAAAAACCCAAGATTTAAACTCATTTCATAGAAATGTATTTAGTTTGACAAGAACAGAACTTGTGTTAAAATCAGCTAAAGAAAGAGGAGCAGTGTGGACTTAATGCTCCTGACTCCCTTACTGAAGTCGCTGGTAGAATCCCACTAGGGTTGAGATCTCCAGGAACTTTAGCATTGAACTGGTTTGAATCCAGCAAACACTCACTGAGCAAGATTAATTTAGGCTGCTAGAATATATGGTAGAAATGAGTTTGTCTATTTCCCAAGATTTAAGTTGTTTTTGTAGTTACTTGATTTTTATTTAAATCAAAGCATTTCACTTTATGCCTCATCTAGCATGTACTCTTAAAGCATTTTAGGCCATTTGTTGTTATTACTAGGTTACAGTAGGATTTAATTTATTTCAGACAGTCTTTATATCAACCCAACAGGATGTTTTCTAATCAGATAAGCACCCGAGAGCTGTTCAGTGGTAGTCAAAGGTATTATAATAGTTTTAATTGTAAGACATGGCTGTTAACACATTGAGCATACAAGGCTATGACAGTCATATATAATTTAATGTTTTCAAAAATAAGTACATTGCAAAAGCAGATAATGTTTTTAGCTCCCTGATGACTTTGTGGTGATGGTGAGCTTTTATGACTGCCTGATGTCCTTCTGCGCGTGCATGTATCAGCAATTTTTTGTCTGCATGAGGTTTCATTTTTTATTTGATTTGAACCAAAATTACATAGAACTTTTATCACCAGTAGAGTTCAGGGCCTTTCTCAAAGCAGACTGGTCCCTTTATGCTTTATAGAGTTATGGCCCCTGAAGGAGCCAAAACAGGCATATTTTGCCTTGTCTGCATGATAGAAATTTCATTTTTGATTTGAACAAAACTTGCACAGGACTTGTATCACCAGTAGATATTGTTATTTTTTAAAGCGTCCTGATCCTATCATGCATTATGGAGTTATGGTCCCTGATAGTAGCAAACTAGGCATATTTTGCCTTTTGTGCAGAGTAATGGTTTTATTTTATTTATTTTTTTTTTTTCAACCAAAGTTAATAAGAAATAGTGACCAGAAATAGATATATGATCCTTTCTTGAACTGGCCAGATCCAGTCATGGGCTTCAGAGTTTTGGCCCAGATAGAAATATTTTGTATAGACTTGCATATGTAAAGACTGTAAAAAAATTTGACAGAAACCACAAGGTCTTGAGTTTAGATATTCGGTATCCTAGGTGACCAAGTGGACCTCTACCAGGTTTGTTCAGACCATAGCCCTGGGGTCAAAAGTGGCTCTGCCCAAGGGGCACTTGGTTCTTTAGCTCACCTGAGCACAGCATCCTATTGTGACAAGGCTGTGCCCGTCAGGCATTGTCCATAGTCAGCTTTTGTTTTATACATCATCTCCTTAAACAATATCTCCACTGCAGAACCAAATTGAATGAAACTTTGCATGAGTGTTTCTTGACAAGAATGAAGCTCTACATATGTACCAGAGTTGTTCAAAACAATAAATTCCATGCAGAACTCTAGTTGATATGGCATACTGTGTTATCTCGTTTTTTGCATACTCGTCCCCTCAAGGGATTAAAGTTCTGAACAGAGAGGTAGATAAAAACTACTATGTAGGTATAACCAGATAAATGATTAAGAATAAATAATCAGGTTTTTGTTTTTGTTTTGTTTGTTTGTTTTTTTCCAAAGAGTTAAAGTCTGCTGAAAATCAGCTGCCTGTTGCAGGCAGTAGAAGTTATTCAAAGCAGAACTGTAAATTGAAGGAAAAATGCAAACCATGAATATATTTTGTTTCTTTCAGCACACAGGAAATTTATCAGAATGATTTTTCCCAGTTGCAGAATGCTCAGCTCACACAGTTTGATATGTCACAGGATTTCTTTTCTCAGGATCAGTACTCTGCAGGATCTAGTTCCCAGGTGTCTGCAGCTATTTATTTGATATTTTTTGTTTCTAATATTAAAGTTTCTAAGTTGTTATTAGCTTTGAATGATAGTAAAACATTGGGCTAAAATTTCTTTTGTTTACTTTGTTTTAAAAAACTTGGTAGGATCATTGACAGTTAAGGTTTCTAATCTTGGTCAGCGTTAAAAAGAGTCCACTAGCGTCTGTTATAAAATGAGTATAAAAACTAGCATAAATTGTTTTGTATAATGAGTATTAATTAAACTTTGATGGCTCATACATAGTTAACAAAGTTGATGGCTTCATTTACAATGAAGATTAATCCTGCAAGATTTCATATAATCTTCATAATCATTTTAAAACTGAAACTTAAATTTTCACACTGTATATTCTACTTTCAAAATGTTTTACTTTTACAAAATAAGTCCCAGGGAAGGAGGGCACCTGTTATAGACAAGTACATGTCAAAACCTTCATTGTTCAAAAGCAACAGGCAAGGCAGAATTTCTTCTTTGAGTTGCCCAGGTCTTACAGAGAATCAAGTCTTTTCTAGAAAACCCAGTGTCCAGACGACAACCTACCAGCAGCAAATATCCCTGCAAAAACAAAAAGCTAAAGAGAGAGACGAGAGGTAAAGCTCATTTCACTTGTGACAAACAACAAATATTTTAACTATTAATTTAAGTTAAATTTTGTTGTCTCATTAAAGTGTTTTAGATTTCAAAAATCAGCTACCCAGGACTGCATGTGTAACAGTGCTGACATTCAGATTTGTTAGATATTTTTAAGATCATTAAAATGGGGTGATCACTTAAGACTTACTGTTCAGTATCGTACTCGGTTTCCTTAACAGCTAGTAAAAGTAGTGCAGAATGCTATATTTTTAAGTTTGATTGGAGTTCATTCCTTTTTGTTTGAACACAACTTAAAACAACAGCCTAATTCATATCAGTTCTAGTAAAATAAACAAGTAGTATGTCTGTTGAATACTTTTTCAGAGATATGCTGAGCAGTATTGTGAGTATGGTTCGAGAATGTTCTGATGAGGTAAGTTCTGAAGTAAGTGAAATTCTTTTAGATAAAAATAAAAACAAAAGACAGTGTTAGAGAGACAACAATGTGATCTTATAGAAAAAAAAAATGTGTTTTCAGTATAGGTCCAAGCCCTATTGGAGAAATTAGGATTTACCAGGAAACTAACTCTTCTGACCATTATGGAATATTGTTATTTCAATTTTGAAGAAAACTGACCTCTGTGTCTCTCCTATTTCAGGTAAAACAGAATTTGAGGTCTATTACGTCTGTAGAAATGGCTTGTGGAGAAGTTCTGCAGTCTTCTATCAAATCATGTAGGTTTAGTAGTAAAATATTAATGTAAAAATGAAATTTATTACTGTGAAGTTACTTTCCCATATATCAGGTTTGCCAGAGTCACATGCTTTTGAAGATAGATTTTTTATGCTCCCAGAAGGGAGAGCATATAGTCGCCGCTTTGTCCGTCTGTAAGTCAGTCCATATGTCTGTACGTCCGTCTGTCCGCATTTTCTTGTCTGGGACATAACTCTGAAACTACAAGAAGTATCAACAAGAAACTTTGTAGGTAGATAGAGTAGAAGTGCAATGCATAAGAACCATAACTCTGCATTGCCTAATAGGTGAGTTATTGCCCTTTGTTCATTTTTACACTTTGAACTTTGTCCGGGACATAACTCTGAAACTACAAGAGGTATCAAAAACCTCTGGTTTACCTGTCACCAGCCTTCTTCAATGACCATGACACTGTCTGGATAGGACTGCCGACGTCTAAGTTGATAGAAAAATAAAGAATAAAATGGTAATTGTCTTACATTCTTCATTTATGAAATAGATTTTAAGTTTGAGTGATATACCGTCTGATATATCACGGTGTCGAGTTCAGATGCGTAGTAATTTAATCACGAAGGCCGTAGGCCTGAGTGATTAAATAATTACGCATATGAACGAGAAACCGTGATATATACGACGGTAGATCACGAAAATGTTAAAATCTATTTCCATTCTAACACGTACGTATTTTATAAGGGACGTAAGTATGTGCACTATTTAACAGTGGTGTTCTCAGTGACGTCAGCGGGCGCGCGCTTGTATTCAGCGTCCTATACTGCCTGATATATCACGCTCAATTCCTTCTTTGTTTATTGTCGGCAAATTGCGGATAGTGTTAGAATGCATATTTAAACAGTTTTAATCCTATTCAGCAACTACCAATAACATAATATCTTTATGCTGAATTTGGCAAAGACTTTATGGTCACACTATTCTGTGTCCAAAACCTATTCGGGGAGCATCACCCGGTTCGATCGGCTCTTGTTTTCTTTTACTTTCAGTGCTATGCTTGATAGGTTTTATTTTGATTTTTCTTTGAAACATAAAGTGAACTTTAAGATAAAAACTCCCAAGGTTCACAAGAGGCTTCATCTGATTCTTTTTCATTGTCTTGGTAGTAACTGTCTAAAGTATTTATGTAACATGGTACAGTTAAAAAGCAATAAAACCAAATAAGGCTAGGAATTAAGTTGCAGTGCTGTTTTCATTTTTGAATTTGAAGACCAAGGCAAATGACAAACTATTATATACATGCTTTTGTATCACACAGTTGCTACAATTAGATATCTGTCACAAAACTTTTTATTGTAAAAAAAATGTTTATAGTACAGGCAATGTACAAAGTTATAACTCATGTTGTAATATAAAATTTATGTTTGTCACAGTATCAGAGTCTTTTGAAGAGTCAAGTAAAAAGATTCTGAAAGCTTTACAAGAGAGGGAGGACCATGCAATGAAGCTTTCTTCTTTACACAAGGAAATGAAACAGGTACTCTCATTCTAAATTAAATAATTCTGTTTGTGTCAACTTAAATAAAAGATTGTATAGAAGATGTTAATATTCATGAAAGAAAACCTTGCAGGCAAGGCAGAGTCACATAAATTGTCATTATAGATTGTTAGCACTGTCTCTATCTGAGAGGTACTAGTAATTCTGCAAGGAAATATTTAGGGTATGGTAAAAGAATTTACTTAATGTTTTCCATTTTAATGTAAATTACTGTAGTCTTTTTAGGCAGTTGTTGAAATAAATAAGCAAAAAAAAAGAAAAAAACCTAACTTCTTTCTGGAACAGAGTTGACATTCCAGATTAAGTGACCAAAAAGGTACAGTTACATGTAACTTTTAGCATCAGTCTCTTATTAAGGTGAAAGTGCATCAGTATATTGAAGTCATAGCTGTAGTTTTTACCTTACAGAAAGATGAAAAAATGCAAGAGTTGCTACAGACAAATAAATCTATGGAAGGGGAAACAACCTGCAGTTCAAAAAGTTTGCTAGAATCTGTGAAAAAATTCATAGTAGAACAACAGTGCTGCACAGAACAAAAAATACAGGTTTACAGATATGCCTTTGTGATTTCCTCTTTTTAAACATATATTAAGAGAGAAGATTTTAAGATAAATTGATAGTGTTTACAAAGCACAAAGCAACAAGTATTTAAGTAGAAAATAGTTTTAATTACAGCTTTCAGTCTAAAATAAACTAAAAACATTGCAAAACCTGTTATGTTGCTCTCGAGACCTGTCAGTTAAGACACCACTATGATTCATAAGATCCAAACTTGATCAAAGTTTTCTTGGAAGGTTTAATTGCCTTTGTATTTATCTGAAATGCTGAAGTACCTAAAAAGTAAAGAACACAACCACTCTCTGACTGGAGGTGTAGAAGCCAGAGAGAAGTAAGATTGTTACATTTTATACATTCAGCAGTATCTTATTCTTAAATCATCTAGTTTACATAAGCTGTTAAAATCCAAAAATATACTGACCAATGTTTCAACCTTTGACTTAGATGTATATTCATGGTACTGGACTAATGAGTGTGTCTATCTGTCTGTCTATAATATCATGATTTATAGTTAAAAATAATGCTTATTGTAGTTTCGGAATGTTTTGTAAGGCTTGGGTTGCTGTTCGTATGATGAAAGAAAAAGAATATCTATTACATCACATTTTTTCTCTGATAACAATATTTACGATGTTAGATTGGTATCAAAAATTGACATGAATACTTTGTTGATATATTTCAATCATTTTGATGTTAAAGTTGGTGTTGTGCACTTTTCGGACAACCCTATAAGTCATGACTGGTTGCTTGTAGAGACTTCTAGAGAGTACACAGGAACAGTTGAAACTAACTAAAGAACTGGGAAGCAGTCAAAGGTCAGGTGTAGAGGAAAACAATAAACACTTTATGGATATAAAATATACTAATGCCAGACAAGTTCAGGATGTTGAGAAGAGGTGAGACTTCTAAAGGATTTGCCGTAGGTGTATAAGGACAGATCCATTTTCTTGTTATTTAGTGAAAGTCAGCTGGTTTTATTAATCTATCCTGGTTTAATGACAAGTATCTTTCTTTACTGTAAGGCAGTTGCATTCCTGTCAGTCTAATCACAGTCAGGCAGTACAAATGCATAAGTTTAAATCCTTGAATTCTTAAATGCGAAATAGTTTTAAAATTTGTGACATTCAGAACACAGTGATTAAATTAAAAGAATGTAAGACTATTTTTGCAAACTATTGTGTCACTGGAATTTTATGTTGTTTTTATCCACACTTTACTCATCAAGTAAATTTTGAGTGATATTTTAGACTGGTAGATGAGCTCGTGTCTATCAGAGATGACTTTGACAGACAGAAGAGAGACCTGGAGAGCTTCCTCAGAAACCAGGTTCTATCAGCCCAGCAGAAACATCTACGAGATATTGAACAGCATGTCCAGAAAAGTAAGGTTTACTCAGTACATCAAAGGTTATTTTGTTGCCTGAAGGGTGACCTGTAGGTACTACTTTCGATTCAGGATTCTGAAATATATAGCATAAGTTGTTCTCTTTCAAATGATAACTAAATAATAACTAAATGAGAGTTTGATTGTGACCTGTAGATATTGCAGGTATGGCTGAAGGACTCAGACAGGCCTATGATAAAAAAGATGAGCTACTTGAGGAACAGCATTCAGAGTTGAAAGCAATGAGTAAATCTCAACAGAGAGATTTAGAAAAATATATTAAGAGTCAAACTTCAGAGCAGACAAAACAGATAATCAAACAGAATCAAGTGAGTTTTCAGTTAATAATTCATAACAGGAAAATAGGAAATTTTCATGCTGTTGAACACTACCTATACTGTATGAATGTTCTTTTTGGGTTAATGTTAAGAGTCAGTGTGCTTTTTAGCTCACCTGAGCACAAAGTGCTTAAAGGTGAGATATTTTGGAAGGTGGATATATGGTGTCAGTAGTCCTTTGCTAAACCCTGGGATAAGATTTTGACCAAACTTCACAGGAATGTTTCTTGGATGATCTTCTAACAAAGTTTTTAGAAGAATTAAAGAACTCTGGTTGCCATGGCAGTTAAAAGAAAAATACTTTAAAATTCATTTAAGTTCTTGTCAATACCTTGAAGCTTTGGAGCTTAGATATTTGGTATATTCCAAGTTCTTAAAAAATGTTTGGGCAGGGCACATGTCTTACATTGACTTGTTTTAAAAAAAATTGAAAATTTGTTTGAAACTGTTAGCCCAGGCCCCTACAGCTTAATTTGGGTATGTAGCATTGTATAGTGAAGTTATCAAATTTTTGAATGAGAATTATATTGTGTACCACTATTAAGATTGTTAGAATTTTGCTCCTATGATAAAAAACCACTAGGCTTAGAACTTTGATGTATTTTTTTTTTTGAAGCCATGTCTTAAGATTCTACAGTTTTCTCCAGTATCAGGTGAACTCTGCCTTATCCAGATGTTATTCCCATGTAGTATAGTATCTGGTCAGGTGATAGAGGTCAGGGTTGAGGTAAAAAACTTCCCATTAAGTGAACATAATTTGGGATATCTGAATAATGCTGTACTTCAGGTGAATATCCTTGTTTCAAGAACTTAGAAGTGGTATTCAGGTGGGCGATATAGGGGCATCATGAGTCTCTTGTTTATATACTCTAGTATAATATTTAAACTACTGCATACATGCATACATATTTGATGAATGCAGCATTCCACCATCTTTTGAGTTAAAAGACTAACTAGTTATCCAAATATGTATTTCTTATCCTTGATTACTTAGAATGCCAGTCCTGAAAAATCTCTTTCCTTAAGCTGGGGGCCAGGGGGCCACAAGGGCCCCCGGTGTGCTTCAAAAAGGCTATATCTCAGGAGCTTCCGGGGGCCTCCGGCCCCCTGGACCCCTGGCCAGATCTATATCAAGTTCTTTATTATTGGTTAGATAATGTTTCTGATATTTATGCCCCCTCTTCAAAGAAGTAGGGGTATATTGCTTTGCATTTGTCTGTCGGTCGGTCCGTAGACCAAATGGTTTCCGACCAATAACTAAAGAATGCTTAGGCCTAGGAACTTCAAACTTGGTAGGATGATTGTACATCACCAGTAGATGACCCCTATTGATTTTGGGGTCAAGGGGTCAAAGGTCAAGGTCACATTGACCTTGTAGGTACAAATGTTTTCCGACCAATAACTAAAGAACACTTAGGCCTAGGAACTTCAAACTTGGTAGATGATTGTCCATCACCAGTAGATGACCCCTATTGATTTTGGGGTCAAGGGGTCAAAGGTCAAGGTCACATTGACCTTGTAGGTAGAAACGGTTTCCGACCAATAACTAGAGAACGCTTTGACCTAGGTTCGCCAAACTTGGGATGCTGGTTGGTCATCACCAGTAGATGACCCCTATTGATTTTGAGGTCATTAGGTCAAAGGTCAAGATCACAGGGACCTTCATCCTAAAAACGGTTTGCGACCTATAACTAGAGAACGCTTTGACCTAGGTTCACCAAACTTGGTATGCTGGTTTGTCATCACCAGTAGATGACCCCTATTGATTTTGAGGTCATTAGGTCAAAGGTCAAGATCACAGGGACCTTCATCCTAAAAATCGTTTCCGATCAATAACTAGAGAACGCTTTGACCTAGGTTCACCAAACTTGGTATGCTGGTTGGTCATCACCAGTAGATGACCCCTATTGACTTTGAGGTCATTAGGTCAAAGGTCAAGATCACAGAGACTTTGACTCTAAAAACGGTTTCCGATCAATAACTAGAGAATGCTTTGACCTAGGTTCACCAAACTTTGTGTGCTGGTTGATCATGACCAGTAAATGACCCTATTGATTTTGAGGTCATTAGGTCAAAGGTCAAGGCCACAGGGACCTTGATCCTAAAAACGGTTTCTGATCAATAACTAGAGAACGCTTTGGCACAACCACAAGCAATTAGGTGCTGCCGGGGGGCATTTATGTTTTACAAACATTTCTTGTTTGATTAAAGTAGGCTGTTAGTGGAAATGTGTTTCTTGTCATACTCAACTCATGTAGATTAAACAGATTTAAAACTTACTTTTTTTTCAAGGATCTCTGGAGTAAACAGCATAAAGTTTTTCAGAAAGAACTTAATGAAAAGTTACAGACAATAACAGCTGACCAGAAGCAGTTAATGGAAGAAAATTGTAACACTCTGAATGAATTGAAGAAGTCTGTCTCAGATGATAACAGACCATGGCAAAATGAAAATGTTCCTCGAATGATCCAAGATAAATTGAATGAACTTCACAACTACCATCAGTCAGAGATAAAGAGACTGGAGGCTGAAATGGAAAACCAGAGAAAAAAAGATGCTGAACAGAGAGAGAAGGAAAAAAATGCGACAAATAGTATAGAGAACATTGCTAGTAAGAAATTGCAAAATGTGTATGATTTGCAACAAAATGAATTTGAAATCTCTGGAGGTGCAAGAAAAAGTAGTGGATCAATTTTCAAGAATGGCCCTGGATTGATGTCCCCAAGACCTCCACAAGGTACAGCTTGGAAAAGTAGGACATTGTTTTGCCGCCCCAATCCATCTCCTGTGGCTACTGTGCTGCCTCAAAGAAAATCAACACAAGATGTAATATTGACAAATGAAAATGCTGTCCAAGCAATTCAAACTTTACAAATGCCTGTTGATACAACTGCACAAGCTAGACAGCTTAGAAATAGATACCCTGAGGGACAGGCCAATACTCTAAAGCATATCACAGTTTGTCAAAAATCAGTTACTAGTAGATTTGTAGATGATACTACAGATCATCCAGCAGAAGATACAGCAAATGAAAGGGAACCTGTACTTTCTGACTACACAACTATTCTGCAGTCAGTGAATACAAGTCAGTTGCAAAAGAAACCAGATAAAAAGAAGGGGAGAAAAGGAAAACGATCTGGAAAGAAAAGTTTGTCTAAATCAGAATCAAATAAACTTTGCAAGAAATTATGTGAAGACCTTTCTGAACAAAGTCAAGAAATAAATGAGAATCATAATGAGACTGAAAGAGTGAACACTCTTGGAAACAAGACAGAGCAACAAACAGGCAACAGGAGCCTTACAAATGAAAAGAAAATCTCAGCCGTATCCAGTACAAACACCACAAACAAGCATGTCGTCAGACCAAGTATCTTTGATTTCAGTGACAATCTTTCGCCAGGACCAGTTCTAAGAAAAAGAAGCAGACATAATTCTATATTATGTAATCAGACGCCAGTAGTAAGGTATGTGTAATTAATGGTTTTGGACATCTCATTCTTACATTGTCTAAATAAATTTTCAGAGACTTTCCTAATTTTAATAGGTCAGTTACAGTTTAAAATTGGATAGTCTAACAACACTCTTACAAGGCCATTTAAAGAAAATTGCAGTAGTTTTTATGTTAAAAACTACAAAGAGCATTTAAGTATTTTGTTTTCAAAATTATCCAAATTACACCTGAAAGGGATACACAGGCAAATGAATGCCAAAAAATTAAAACTGATAATTTTTGCTTAAATCACATTCAGTATGAAGAAGTTTAAATTCCCAATATGTTCTTCCATGTAAATTTAAGTGAAATGCAGGCTTGAATGTGAATATTTGAATGTTCTTTTACTGAATGTAAAATGGGAACAGTTATTTTAAATAGGTCATGTGACAAAAACAACCAATCATCGTTTCTCTTGGGTTGCTTTTTGCCGTAAATCACGACAGGTACTTCAACCATACAATCATTCACTGCAAAATTTAGTGCGAAATCTAAATTTTCTATCTAGACCCACATGGGTCAAGTTAGGAAACCACCCGGTTTGTCATTTAAATAGAGGAAATCTTTGTTACTGGGACTGATCATTGTATTTATTTCGAGCACATTTATAGTATATTGATTGAAGAAACATGAAAGAAAGCTTAAAACTTTTGTCTGTATATCCCTTTAATTGCAAAACTGAGAAGGTAGCATCATATTTATTTTGCTTTGCTTTTCTTTGTTTGCATATTGTATTTGGTCTGTCACTCAGTACCTTAAGACCTTAAATGTCATTTTATGGAATGATTTGCTGTTGAAATAGAGGTTTTGGAGGAGTGATATTCCAGATATGATTTCAAGGTTCAACTATATTTTTTTTACATGTTTTCAGTGATGTAAAGAGTAAGTGGTTAGTTGCCAGCAGTTCTGATGTAAGTTTCTTAATAAAAATGATAACAGTAAAAAAAAAAAAAAAAAAAAAAAGTTGTTTCTCATTTTTATATGCCCAAAAGGGGCATATTATGTTATGGTCCAGGGAGTCCGTCCATTAGCAAGTTGGTTTCTGGGGGATAACTTGAGTACTCTTTGGTCTACAGTCTTTTACCTTTGTGTGATTATTGCCCACATTGAGTGGATGATCCCTATTGATTTTGGAGTCAGTAACTCAAAGGTCAAGGTCACATAGACCTTAACATTGAAAACCATTTCCACCGTGTAACTTGACAATCATTTGTTAAAGAAACTTTAAACTTTATATTATGATTGCACACGCTGAGTGGATGACCCCTATACATTTTGGGGTCAGTATTTCAAAGGTCAGGGTCACAGTGACCTAAATGTTTAGAATCATTTACACACTGTAACTCGACAACCATTTGTCATAGAGACTTCAAAATTCATATAATGGTTGCACACATTGAGTGAATGACCCCTATTGATTTTGGGTTCAGTACATCAGAGGTCAAAAAATTCAAAATTTAAAGCAAATCATTAAATTTTGAAGCCTAAGGTTTCCTCCTTTACATTGTTTTGTCACAAATGCCTCATACGTAGAAAAAACACCCTTCGGGCATATAACGCTCAGCCCAGTAGTGCTCTTGTTTTAAAAGCTTTCTTCCACTGAGTATTAACTGATACAAAACTCATTTCATGATTTACATGATTGAAAAGGAACCTATCAGGCATGTAGAATATTGTATTTAGGAATAATAAGTTTAACAGACTGAATAGAAAAACAAAAAGATAAATTTATGTTCTAGCTTTTGTTTGGTTTTTAGCGCACTTGAGCACATAGCTCATGGTTGTCTGTTGTCCGTCATCAGTTTGTTAACACTTTAGAGCCCTAATTTTTGCATAGCTTGTCGTGAATCTTTGTCAGAATGTTTGTCTCAATGAGATCTTGGTCAGATTAAAATATGGGGCATGTAGAACTAAAAACTAGGTCACTAGGTCAGATTAAAAAAAAACCTTGTTTACACTCCAAAGGCTACATATTCATATTTGGTCAGAGTATTTGTATCAGTAACATTTTCTCAGCGAGGATTGTTAAAAAAAATCCCAGGGGTTCAAATGTGGCCCAACCTTGATATTTATTTGATTTCTCAAGCTAATATTGGGAAGACTTTAAAACCAAGGCCTTGGGATTAGATAGGTTCAGCTAGAGGTTAATCACCCTGCCCCTGGGGCCACTTGATTTCGTATAAGCTTATGAAGGGAAAACTTAAAAAAAAAAAATTGTCTTAAACCAACAGGCTTAGATATTTTGCATAGAGGCTGAACTAAAGGTCATCTATAAATATTGTTAAAATAATTCCACTGTGATCATGCATGGCCCTGCCACAGGGTTATTTGATTTCATATAAGCTTATTCATGGAAGGCTTGAAAAAGTCCTCTTGTTTTATATATACTTATACAGAAAAACTAAAATCTGCTAAATCTTCATTTCCATACATTTAACTCAGTCCTTGACCTTTATCATGAAGTCCCGGCCTACTTACTTTTTTTGCAGCTACAGCAATGAAATCTGAATTATACTTAGAACTTTACTGTAAATTTCAACTCTGATGTATGCCAACATTGACTTTGACGTACTGATTCAGTGACCAACTTAATGTTTTTAAGTTATTTCTGAAAAAAAAAAAAAAAAATTGAAGGAATCTTCATGCCCATATACAATGTATTTTACTTTTCTTTGATCTTTATGTGTTATCTTCACCCTTTGCCCTATTTTATCTATATTTATAATTCTGCATGTAGACTTCAACTTTTGACCTATAGCCAACATTTACCTTGACCTACTAACTATTTATTAAGCTGTGTCTTTGAAATCTGGATCAGATGGACAGTTTTGCATATTGATTTTAAATTCAACAGTTGGTGAACTTATCATGATTACTTCATTGGCCTTGATATTGAAACCAATGGTACTCAGGTGAGTAATATAGGGCCATCATAGTCCTCTTGTTTTTATTTAAGTCTGTGAACAGCAGCACCGACTCATCTCCCTCTCTCTCCATAACTGATTTGTTTTTGAGGAAAGATGTTCAGTCTGACAGATCATCGTCTGTCACAAAAGGTGAGTTACTGTTACCCTGTATCCATATGATATTCTAAAGGACATATTGATTTTAAAGAGGCTGTACTCCAGATTTGACCTAAAATAAAATTTTTCATAAATTATATATTTAGATGCCGTGAGATTATAACAACATAATATTTTACTTCAAAACTCATTATAAAAGTCAAAATAGAATAAAAAAAATATTTTTGCTCCAGCCTGATTTGAACTCTGGACCCTCATGTTAACAAAATATTTCCAACGCTTTTATTGTCACCACCATTGCCGCATGTGATATTACAGATATTGACTTTTTATCTTATACGATGTAGTTTTACTGTCGCGTTATGGTATAGCACTTTGAAAGGGAAAAAAATCAATTTATAATGTAATTATTTGACTTATTTTTTTGTCAGTAAGTTATTTTTTAAGCATTAGTCATAAATATTACAAGAAATTTATAATACAAGAAAACTTTCTTTTTTTTGTCGTCTGGAGCACAGCCCCTTTAAATGTACCCAGATTTTTCTGCAGAAAGTTTTCAGTTTTAAAAAGAGATTGAAGTTTATGTTCTGCAGTAAAACCCATTTAGGTAAATGTGGTAAGTTTTTGTTTTATGATTCATGCACTTTTTTGTATCTTTTGAAGTTTCTGATGTGTTTGGAGCACTGTCACACCTGACACCAAATCTTCAAGAAGTGTTCTGTGAAGATGAATCATCTGCATCAAGAAAAAAGAACTTTCGGGTATTTGAACTCATAGTTTTCAATCTTTAAAATGTGGTTTTTGATGTAGTTTTCTTGCATAACTGTGTTTTTAGCTCACCTGAGCAAATGCTCGGGGTGAGCTATTGTTATCACTCTGTGTCCGGCGTAAACATTTTACTTTAAATGACATTTCCTCCTAAACAACTAGGCCATGTTAAACCAAACTTAACAGAAATGTTCCTTGTTTTGCCCTTTTCTAATATTGCTCAACTGTTTCACTTAAATGCATGTAAGGGCTGAAAAAGCTAAAAATAGAAAAAAATTGAAACAACATATCCTCTTAAAACAACATATCCTCTTAAACCTCAAAGCGATTTTCTACCAAATTTCACAAATTTATTCCTTAAATAGCTTTCGATTAGAATTACCAAAATGGTTCTGCTCCATTGAACAAAATGGGCGCAAGAGCTAAAAATAAATTTTTGTCAATATTTGGCTTTAAATGACATATCCAAAATCACTTGGCCATTTTAAACTAAGTTTGACAGAAATGTTCCTTATTTTGCCCCTTTTTGCTCCATTGCACAAAAGGACCGCAAAAGCTTAAAATAGAAAAAAAAATGAAATAGCATCACTTCCTAAATGGCAAAGTAATTTTCCTCCAAATTTCTCAGAAATGTTCCTTGCATAGTCCTTTATTAGAATTGCTCAGATTATTCTGCTCCATTTAACAAAATGGCTGCCAGAGCTAAAAATAGGTTTATCCAAAATATTTAGCTTCATCTCCTCCAAAACCACTAGGCAATTCTAAACCAAACTTGACGGAAATGTTCTTCATACTGCCCTTTTCTAAAATTGCTCAAGCCATTCTGCTTCATTGCACATAAGAGCTGCAAAAGCTAAAAATTGAAACAAATAAAAACACATCTTCTGCTAAATAGCAAGGTGATTTTCCACCAAATTTCAAGGAAAAATTTCATGCAGAGTCCTCTTTTAAAATTGCTAAAAAGATTAAGCTTAATTGAACAAAATGGCTGCCAGAGCTAAAACTAGATTTTTGTCAATATTTGGCTTCAGATGACATCTCCTGTAAGCCATTTTCCTTCAAACTTTACAGCATTTTTCCTGATATTGCCCTTTCCTAAAATTGCTGCAAAAGCTGAAAATAGAAAAAAATGAAACAACAGCTTTCTGTTAAAATTGCTCAGGTTTTTTCTGCTCCAAAAGCCACCGGAGAGGTAAATATAGAATTTTGTCAGTATTAAGTGTTAGATGACATCTCCTCACAAGCTGCTTGCTCAAAATTGCTTTTGCCCCTCTGGGTTTTATTTGTATAAGATAAGAGATCTTTGAAAATCTTCAATTAAAAAATGTTATACTTTGTCTGATGTTTTCTTAACAGCAGACCCACAGCCATAGTACTCAGGTGAGCGATCCAGGGCCATCATGGACCTCTCGTTTGTTTGTTTTTGTTTTTTTTTGAAAGAAATTATGAATTCAGTGAACAAACAAATATGTACTTCTGCAAGAGAAATGTGTTTTATTTAACAAGAATGATTGGTGCTAACTAAACCGAACTTATACAGTACAGTCATAAATTTACTTCTGCAAAGTCTTTTTATGTTCTGGCATTGATCCAAGTATAAAGCTTGTTTGCTAGAAGGTAGTTGAGATAATTCTATGAATAACTATAATCATAGCTTAGAACAATAATATATTACTGACTATTAATTGACACTGTTGCATTTTAGAATGTGCATCGAATTGCTGAGAAGAGGAAATTATGTGACTTTCAGCCACAGATTGAAATGCTTTAAATATTCTAAAAGGAATAGAAGATATTGATGTTGATGATTATTCCACTTTATAAAAACAAAGGTCAGGTGCAGCTTTGAGTATGTTTTTCTGTCCATTGTTTGTTCATCCGTTGTAAACAACATCTACAACTGGGCCAATTGCAATAAAAAATCACAAGAATATTCCTTGTATGGACCCTTTCAGAATTAAAATAAAAAATGAAATTCCATGCATAGATGTGACTGCCATGGCAACTGAAAAACTTAAAAAAATTTATTGTCTGAAGCCACAAAGCCTAGAGTCTAGACATGGTGTATGTAGTGTCATCTAGTGGACCTCTACCAAAATTTTATAAATCATGGTCAGAATTAGCCTCACCCCAGGAGCCACTTCATTTTTCATAGACTTCATTAGGAAATCTTTTTGAATCACAAGGTCTGGAGCTCTGATATTTGGTTTGTAATATCATCTAGTGGACTTCTTCCAAAATCATATTAAAAATAATCATGGCTTCCAGGTCATAATTGGCCCCAACCCAGGGGTCACTTATTTTGCATAGACTTTTATAAGAAAATCATCTTTCAACATCTTCCTGTCTGAAACCACAAGGCCTAAGGCTTAGATATTTGTTTTGTAGTAATACCTAGTGGACCATTAGCAAAATCGTATAAATCATTGCTCAGTGGTCAGAATTGGCCCAGCATGAGGTTCCACTTCATTTTGCTTTGACTTGTAAACTTTTAAAATTTTTCTTGTCTAAAACCAGAAGGCCTAGAGCTTAAATATTTATACCCCCCAACCCGGTGGTTGGTTGGTCGGTCTGTTGGTCGATTGGGTGGTCTGTTGCAATTTCCTTGTCCTGAGCATAACTTGAAAACTGATGGTTTGAATTCAATGCAACTTCATAAAATGGTCAAGCACAATGAGAGGAAGTACAGTGTTTAAAAATCATAACTCCATCTTCACTATTTGCAGAGTTATTGCCCTTTATTGGTTTTCCTTGTCCGGAGCATAACTTGAAAACTAATGGTTGGAATTCAGTGCAACTTCATACAATGGTCATGCACAATGAGAGGAAGTACAGTGTTTAAAAATCATAACTCCATCTTCACTATTTGCAGAGTAATTGCCCTTTATATGTTTTCCTTGTCCGCAGCATAACATGCAAAACTAATGGTTGGAATTCAGTTGAACTTCATACAGTGATCAAGCACAATGACAGAAAGTGCAGTGTACATGAAAGAGCTATAAATCATTCTTCACTTTTTGCACAGTTACTGCCCTTTGTTGCAGGTAGTGCAGTGTACAAGAGCTATAACACTTTCTTCTTTATTTGCACAGTTAATGCCCTTTGTTGGTTTTCAGTGTCCGGAACATAACTTGAAAACTAGTGGTTGGAATTCAATGCAACTTCGTACAATTGTCAAGCACAATGACAGGAAGTGCAGTGTAGAAGAGCCAAACTATGTCTTCACTATTTGCAGAGTTATTGCCCTTTGTTGGCTTTCCTTGTCCGTAGCATAACTTAAAAACTCATGGTTGGAATTCAATGCAACTGCATACAATGGTCAAGAACAATGAGAGAAAGTGCAGTGTTTGAGATAATAACTCCATCTTGACTATTTGCACAGTTAATGCCCTTTGTTGGTTTTCCTTGTCTGGAGCATAACTTGAAAACTAATGGTTGGAATTCAATGAAACTTAATACAATGGTCAACCACAGTGAAAGGAAATGCAGTGTACAAGAATCACAACCATAACTCTATTTTAATTCTTTTACAAAGTATTCTGTTACTTATAGCTTCCTCTGTTCAGAGGTAGTCTTGCGGAGGTATTAATCACATTTAGTGATAGCTCTAGTTGGTTTGTAATATTATCACATCGATCTCTACCAAAATCCAATAAATCATGGCTCTAGGGTCAGAATTGGCCCCACCCAAGTGGTTTCATCTTGCATAGACTTTTATAAGAAAATCTTCCAAAATCTCCTCTAATGTCAATTATCCAGTTGCAGTAAACTTCACAGAAATGATTGTTGGATGGGCCTGTGTCAAACTAGTACTAAAGGCATTCCATGAAAAACTCTGGTTACCATGGCAACCAAAAGGAAAAAAGTTAGTTTTCTCAGAAACTCTTGGCCTGATTTGAAAATAATTTTATAAAAATGTTCCTTGTTTGAATTTAAATTGTGTGATATAAATTTTGAAATTTCAATCTGTAAAAGTGCTGGGGCTCATTTTGCCTTATATATCTTTAAGAAAACTTTAAAAATCTTCTTAGAAACAGCAAGTTTCATTCATAATAATTTAGTATAAATGCTTCTTGGGAGGCCTCTACATAAATTATGAAATTCCTTGCGATCAGTGAAAAAACATTGCCACAAGGGGCTTATTTTCCTTATGTGTCTTTATAGGGAACCTTAAAAATCTTCTAAGAAACTGCAGGTCCAATTTTGAAATAATTTTTTTCTTTCATCTGTCTCATGACCCTAAACCCCATCCCCCTATTGTTCGATAGCCCCTTTTCAAATGAGCGACCCAGAACCATTTGGTTCTCTTGTATATTTTTATATATGTCATATGTTATTTATCTAAATTTATTGTTATGCTGCCCAAAGGGATAGCATATAGTCGCCGCTTTGTCGCATAACTCTGAAACTACAAGAAGTATCAGCAAGAAACTTTGTAGGTAGATAGATCTTATTGAGTAGAAGTGCAGTGCATAAGAACCATAACTCTGCATTGCCTAATTTTTTAGTTATTGCCCTTTGTTCATTTTTACACTATGAACTTTGTCTGGGACATATAACTCTGAAACTACAAGAGGTATCAAAAGCCTACCTCAGTGACCATGACACTGTCTGGATAGGACCTGCCACTGTCTGAGTTGATAGACAAATAAAGAATAAAAGGGTAACTGTCTTACATTCTTCATTACATATGTAAACAGTTTTAACCTTTTTCAGCAACTACCAAAAACATAATATCTTTATGCTGAATTTGGCAGAGACTATATGGACACACTATTCTGTGTCCAAAACCTATTAGGGGATCATCACCCAGTTCGACTGGCTTTTGTTGATCTCTGTCTTGACCATCACGTCAGAACACTTGAAGATGCAGACTTTCAATTCATGTTAAGGGTAGCATCGTGAAATGCAGTACTTAAGAACCATAACACAAATATATTTATTTTGAAATTAATTGCCAATTGCTAATTTTTATTTTTAAATTTAATTGAACAACCCTTGAAGGAAAAGACTTTAAAACTCCTGTATAGATGATCTTATAGAGAAAATGCAGGCATGAATCTATATTTTTAGAGCTTGTTGTCTTTTGTTCATTTTCATTCTTCGACTGAAAAAAGCTGTATCTACTTAAAAATTCACTATTAAATCAGACATTGAGCACCACTGTTTCTACTGATATGTTTGTTATCATTAAGCTGTACATGATTAAGAAAGCTTTCTGTGATATTGTTATATTAATTAACTATGCAGATGATTCTTTGAAACAATTAGATACTTTACACCAGCAGATTTTTTTTCTGCTACTTTCAGTGTAAATTTTTATGCTTGGTGATTGTATGATAATCATCTTGTTCCAGTATTGCCTTTCTCAAAATACTATTTTTAGCTCACCTGAGCACAACGTGCTCATGATGGGCTTTTGTGATCCCCCTGTGTCCGTCGTCGTCCGTCGTCAACAATTTCATAAAAACAACATCTCCTCTGAAACCAAAGACTGCACATTAACCAAACTACACAGGAATGATCCTTGGGTGGTCCCCTTTCGAAGTTGTTCAAATGGTTCTGGTCTGTTGCATAAGTAGGTCACAGGGCCAAAAAAGAAGTTTCAAAAATGCAAATTAAAAAATCTTCTTGTTTGAAAGTACAAGGCAAAGAGCTTTCATATTTGGTATATGACATCAACTATAGGTCCTCTACCATAGTTCTTCAAATTATGCCCCTAGTGCCAAGATTGGCCCCGCCCCAGGGGGTCATAGGTTTTCCTTATATGTATATAGTAAAAACTTAAAAAATCTTCTCCTCTGAAATGACAAAGGCTAGAGCTTTGATATTTGGTATATGACATCATCTGTAGGTCCTCTAGGAAAGTATTTCAAATTATGCCCCTAGTGCCAAGATTGGCCCCGTCCCAGGGGGTCATAGGTTTTCCATATATGTATATAGTAAAAACTTAAAAAATCTTCTCCTCTGAAATGACAAAGCCTTAAGCTTAATTATTTGGCATGAAATATTGTCTAGTGAACCTGTTCCAAGTTTGTACAGATTATATCCGGGGTAAAAATTGGGCCTGCCTGGGGGTCATAGATATTCATTATTTGCATATAGTAAAAACTTATAAGAAAATTATCCTTTGAAGCTTCAAAGGCTAGAGCTTAGACATTTGGCATGAAACATTGTGGACCTTTACAGACATTGTTTCAAGTATGGCCCTTGGGTCAAAATTGGCCCTGCCCTTGGGGTCATGGGTTTTCTTTTTATACATATAAAAAAAAGTGATCTCTGAAACTAAAAATGCTAGAGCTTAGATATTTAACATGAAACACAAATAACAGTCTGTCCTCGGGTGAGCGCTTTGGGGCCAATGGCCCCATTGTATTAAAAGTTTTGAAAATTATTTATTATTAAAACATAAAATGAAACCAATAGCTCTTGTTTAGATTAGTTACCACAGATCAAACTTATGAAAAACATATATTCCAACATAAATATCTTGGGTCTTGCAGGATGAGGCGGTGTGGACTTGTTGGTTTAAATTGTTACTGTTAGTTTAAAGTTTAAAATAAAATCCATTAATGTGTTGTTGTTTTTGTCTTTCTCTAACCTATGTTTGATGATAAAAATGGTAAACTGTTCATTCATTACACATGTTTGTCCATCTGCTAAAAGGTTAGACTGGTGTTTATCAATCAAGAAATAAGCTTTACTGTGACTTGGTCTGTTAAACTTGTTCACAGTAGCCTGACAGTGTGCCATGCACATTGCTGAATTGTTTCGAGTCCACTAAGTCACATTTATGCCATTTTCAATTTTTCATGTTCGTTAGTGCTTCGATTGAAGAAAAAGAAGTAAAAAACTTCATTGAAAGGGTGATCTTACTTTCATCACTGTCAAGAGGAATGCACAGATCACTTAAGAGTGCTTAAACAAGTGATTGACATACGTGAGTACAGATTGTCAACATAGCTGACTTATATGTTAACAGTTCTTACCAAAATGAATGATGTTTTTGAAATGTGCTTCATCAATAAGGTTCACTTTCAGTATAAAATTTATACATTGTACTTCAGCTGATTGTCACTTTGAACTTTGTTACTATAAAAAAAATATTGTTCATTGAGTTTCCAAGGGGGAAAAATGGCTGACAAGTACATGCCAGCCATTTTGTCATCCATACAATTCATCTACATGTGGATTATGGACGAAAGTAAACACTTGTCCGTCCAACTGCCAGTCAGCATTTCTTTTTCTAGACCAAAATTTTGTTCTTCATATGGGACTTGAAAAAATGAGTTAATAGCTAGCACAAATACAAAGACTTCACAGCATGCTGCACAAAAATGAAAGCAGTTTCTTATTCAAAGGATTTTAACCTTGTACAGTTTTGTATTAAAGTGGTGTAGAAAGTTCTTGTCGACAACATTAGCCACAAATCACCTACAAAGTCTGTCAGTACAACACAATGGGTAAAACAGTGTTCCTGGTCAGCATAACCTGTACTTTGCTATTATGGTTATCTTTGTCTTCTTGATATTTATCAAGTTGTTATAAAGTTAGTGATGACATTGGTTCTTGTAGACCAAACCTTGGTATAAACAAGCACTAGATTAAATTTAGACAGCCATATGAGGTCTATGCCTCATCATTGCCATGTAAAAGGGTCATTCATAACTCAAGCATTTTAAAAAGTGATAAACAGCAAATGAAAAAGGACTGAACACAGAAACCGAGCAGGTGAATGAAAATAATATTTGTATATTATGCATTGCAAGAAAACATAGTTTTGGCACAGCTTTTAAGACACAAAATTATCCAAATAGGTTCCTGAATTCAGGTATTTTTTCTGAATTTAGTGTTTTCTTTCTTTGAGTTTTATTAATCTTTTGCCAGTTTGTTTGCTTTCCTTTTTAGCTTACCTGAGCACAAAGTGCTCAAGGTGAGTTTTTGTGATTACAATTTAATTTGTCCATCGTCCATCAGTGTGTCTGTCGTCAACTTTTTATACAAACGACTTCTTCTCAGAAACCACTGGGCCAAATTTGATGAAATTTTCCTGGGATGTTCCTAGCATGAAGCTTTACTAAAATTGTTCAAATGGTTCTGCTCCATTGAATATCTGGGTCAGAAGGGCTAAAAATAGATTTTTAAAATGAAATTGTTAAAAATCTTCTTCTCTGAAAGTGCAAGGCCTAGAGCTAAGATATTTTGTGTGTAGCATCATATAATGAAACTCTACAAAAATTGTTCAAATTATAGCCCTTGGGACAAAATTGGCCTGGCCCAAGCAGGTCGTTGATTTTCCTTATATGTACATTTTGTATATAGTAAAAACTTTAAAAAATCTTCTCCTCTGAATTGACAAAGGCTAGAGGTTAGATATTTGACATGAAACATTTTGTAGTGGACCTCTACAAAGATTGTTCAAATTATAGCCCTTTTGTCAAAACTGGCCCTGCCCAAGGGGTCATTGATTTTCATTAAGTATATATAGTAAAAAAAATTAAAAAATCATCTCTGAAACTGCAAGGCCTAGAGCTTAGATATTTTATGTGTAGCATCATCTAATGAAACTCTACAAAAATTGATCAAACTATGGCCCAGGAGTCATTGATTTTCCTTATATGTATATAGTAAAAACTTAAAAAATCATCTCTGTTTTGACAAAGGCTAGGGGTTAGATTTTTGGCATGAAATATTGTGTAGTGGACCTCTACTAAGATTGTTCAAATTATAGCCCTTGGGTCAAAATTGCCCCCGCCCTAGGGGTCATTGATTTTTTTTATATGTATATAGTAAAAACAAATAATTCTTCTTTTATTAGCTCACCTGTCACATAGTGACAAAGTGAGCTTTTGTGATTGCCTTTTGTCCGTTGTCCATCTGTCCGTCATCCATCTGTCAACAATTAGTTTGTTAACACTCTAGTGGTCACATTTTTGCCTCAATTGTCATGAAACATGGTCAGGATGTTTGTCTCATTAATTTCTTGAACAAGTATGAACATGGGTTATCTGGGTTGAAAAACTAGGTCACAGAGCCCAAATATAGAAAAACCTTGTTAATGCTCCAGAGGTTACATTTTCAGTCCAAATGTCCTTGAAATTTGTCAGGAAGGTTGTTTTGATGATTTCTAGCTCAGATTTGGATATGGGTCATCTGGGATCAAAAACTAGGTCACAGAGCCCAAATATGTGAAAACCTTTTTAACACTCCAAAGTTTACATTTTCAGTCCAAATATCCTGGAAATTTGTCAGAAAGGTTGTTTCAATGATTTCTAGCTCAGATTTGGATATGGGTCATCTGGGATCAAAAACTAGGTCACAGAGCCCAAATATGTAAAAACCTTTTTAACACTCCAAAGGTTACATTTTCAGTCCAGATATCCTGGAAATTTGTCAGAAAAGTTGTTTCAATGATTTCTAGCTCAAATTCGAACATGGGTCATCTTGGGTCACAAACTAAGTCACAGACCCCAAATATGGAAAAACCTTGTTAACACTCTAGAGGTTTCATTTTCAGTCCAAAGGTCCTGGAAATTTGTCAGAAAGTTTTTTTTGATGATTTCAAGCTTACTTTTGAATATGGGTCATCTGTGGTCAAAAACTAGGTCACGGAGCCCAAAAATAGAAAAAAATCTTGTAAAGACTCTAGAGGCTATTTTTCAGTCCAAATATTCTGGAAATTTGTCAGAAAGGTTGTTTTAATGATTTCTAACTCAAATATGAATATGGATCATCTTGGGTCAAAAACTAGGTCAAATATGGAAAACCTTGTGAACACTCTAGAAGTAACACTTTCAGTCCAAATAACCTGGAGAAAGATTTTTTCTATGATTTCTAGCTCAAATTTGAATATTGGTTATCTGGGTTCAAAAACTAGGTCACAGAACCCAAAAGTAGAAAAACCTTTTTAATGCTCTAGCGGTTACATTTTCAGTCCAAATGTCCTTGAAATTTGTCAGGAAAGTTGTTTCTATGATTTCTAGCTCAGATTTGGATATGTGTCATCTGGGATAAAAAAAACTAGGTCACAGAGCCCAAAGATGTAAAACCTTTTTTACACTCCAGAGGTTACATTTTCAGTCCAAATATCCTGGAAATTTGTCAGAAAGATTGTTTCAATGATTTCTAGCTCATGTTCGAATATGGATTATCTGGGGTCTAAAACTAGGTCACAGAGTCCAAATATGGAGAAACCTTGTTAACATTCTAGAGGTAACATTTAAAATAAATAAATTCCAAATAACCTGGAAATTTGTCAGAAAGGTTGCTTCTTTGATTTTAGGCTCAAGTTTGCATATGGGTCATCTTGAGTCAAAAACTAGGTCACAGAGCCCAAGTATCAAAAACTTTATAAACACTCTAAAGGCTACATTTTCAGATCAAATGTCCAGGAAATTTGTCAGAAAGGGTGTTTTGATGATTTACACTCTAGAGGCTACTTTTTCTGTCCAAACATCCTGGAAATTTGTCAGAGAGGTTGTTTCAACAATTTCTAGCTCAAGTTCGAATATGGGTCATCTAGGTTCAAAAACTAGGTCATAGAGCCCAAATATGGAAAAACCTTGTTAACACTCTAGAGGTAACATTTCAGTCCAAATAACCTGGAAATTTGTCAGAAAGATTGTTTCAATAATTTCTAGGTCAAGTTCGAGTATGAGTCATCTAGGGTCAATTAACCAGGTCCATAGCAACTTTGTTAAAAGCAGTCATACTCAGGTGAGCGATACAGGGCCATCATGGCCCACTTGTTTAAAGTGGTGATCTCTTTTGTCTGCTTTTTCTTATAGAGTCATTTTAATTTCGACCTTCCCTTATGAAGGTTGCTATCAGTTATAGGTTTTGAATAGTTATGTCTGTTTATACCCTGTAACTTGGATTTTGAGCTATGCCCACCACAGTTAGAACAGGTTATGTTAATTATTCTGTATAAGCATGTTTCTGCTAAGCAGGAAAATGTGCTTAAGAAACACATCAACTCACATATTAGGAACTGGGATATATAATGCAGTTTTTGCATTCATATTTGTTTTACAAACTGTAATGTATGCAAAACAGATTCTTCTTCAAATGATGTGCTGTGACTTGATCCTCACGTCGTATATATAAAATCTGAACATCTACCTACATATTAACTTGCCAATATTGAGAAGGATAGAGCATCTGAGGCAGCCATTATTGTGTTTTATATTTTTCACATTTGCTTAATATTGCTCATTTTAGCTTAGTTTAGATCTTTTGCTCCGAATTGCTAATTTTATTTAGTAATATTGTCAGTTTGCTCAAAGATCACAGTTCCATTTTTTCTCCAAAGTTAACAAGTTGATTCATCTCTAAGAAGTTTTTTCAGAAGCAGATTTTGCCTTAAGGCTACTGACTCAGATGGGCCAATGATGTATAAAAAGAAAATGTTTATAACTATGGAAATTCTGGTTATTATTGTGAAGAACATATTTAAACTGAGTAACTGTCTCAGTTTTTTTTAAAGAAACACCTCATAATATAAAGTTTTACACACTTTTTTGGTAAATAAAATTACTCCGTTAGTCACGGGGTAGATACTTAACTTTTTATACGCTCTTTTGAAAAAAAGACAGGACATGGGAACGCCCATGGCAGGCGGTCAGACTCCAGTTTTGTCCGGAGCATATCTTCTAGGATAGGGATTTCAGTATAACATAATACAAATGTTCATCATCATGAGACGTAGTGTTGCGCGCATGAACCAGATCTCTGGGTCAAAGGTCAAGGTCATACTAAGAGGTCGGGTGAAAAAGTTTGTCTGGAGCAAAACTTCTACATGCATTGAGGGATTTTATTATAAGTTTGCACAAATGTTCAAAGCAGGTCACTGTGGTCAAGATCACACAGAGGTCAAAGGTCAGATAAAAATATGAAATGTGTGTACGGATCAAATTGACATCATGAATTTATTGATTCCTTCTTATATGTTCAACATCATGAGACTGGGCGTTACACGCATATTAGAATTCCATATAATTATGCCAGATCAAGGTCATTTGAGATGATGAAATGTTCAGATTTTATCTTCTACATCCATGGTGGGATTTAAGTATTGCTTGATACAAATTTTCATCATAATGAGACGTAGTGTCGAATGCGTGAACCAGGTCTGAGGTCAAGGTCACACTTAGACGTCTGATGAAAACGTTTTTCCACAGCAAAACTTGTGTGTGCATTGAGAGATTTTATTATAACTTTGCAAAAATGTTTAACATTGAGAGGCGGAGGGTCACGCTCAAAATTCAGGTCCAGTTGGCCAAGGGCAAGGTCACAAAAGAAGTCAAAGATCAGACAAAATATGAAAATGTTTGTACGGACTAATTGTCTCTTGAATTATGTCATTCTTTCACATATTTCACCATCATAAGACTGAGAGTTACACGCATAATTGAGTTCCATATTTGCAAGGTCAAGGTTATTAGAGATGATATGTCCAGATTTTGTACAGAGCATATCTTTGTGATCCATGGAGGGATTTAAGTATTACTTTGTACAAATATTCAGCATCATGAGACATAGTGTTGCATGCATAAACCAGGTCTCTAGGTCAAATATCAAGGTCACATGGTAGAGGTGAGATGAAAACACTTTCCCGGAGCAAAACTTCTACATTCATTAAGGGATTTTAATATAACTTGGCACAAATGTTCACTATTGTAGGACGGATTGTTGCGCGAAAATTTAGGTCCTTGTGGCTAAGGTCAAGGTCACACATAGAGGTCAAAGATCAGATATAAGTATGAAAATCTGTGTGCGGACCTTAATTTAGTCATCATGAATTAAGGGATTCTGTCACAAATGTTTACCATAATGAGACTGAGTATTACATGCATAATCCATTGTCGAGATGACACAAATTTACTTAAATGTCATTATACTGTTTGTGTACATAAATATATATATTCGTTGGATCATACATTTCCCATATTTATCAAAAATGCATGAACTAATTACTTCAGCAAATATATGCACATTGTACTTGATTTTAAATTACAGCCTTCTGGTTTAAAAATAAGCATTACGTTCATTGGTTGCATAATTTTACTTACATCTCAGTACTGGAGCTTAATATACGTCAGTCTGAAACAAGAATGAATGTCCACATGTTTTTAGGAATTGTAATTAAGATTTGCACTAATATTTATTATTATCCGAGTGTCATGTGCAAAATTCACCCCCTGTATAATTTCATGTACCTCAGTCCTGGTATAAATTCATGATTACAGTTGTGTCAAAATGTCAATTTTCATAGCAATTTTTCCATTTCTAATTTATCTTCAGGATCATTTAAAATGTATGTTTCACTATCAAGCGCTAGGAATAGTAAAACTTTCTTCCCTACTAACACCTCTTTTTATCCATTATGCCCACATCTTCACTTAAAGCTTTTGTGATGAGCATATTTGTGACAGTGGCACCCTTGTTTTTATTAAATTCGACGAGTAATATTACAAATTGTTGTGTGTCAAAGTGTTAGATTCCACTCTTAATTTTACTGGCCGAAAGGGGCATGGGTTTGAAAAGGGCATGGGTTTGAATCCTGGTAATTTGATTTGTCATGCCCCCAATCAAAGATGAGGGGGCATATAGTTTTCCAAATGTCTGTCGGTCCGTCGGTAGACACCTGGTTTCCGATCAATAACTAGAGAACGCTTTGACCTAGGTTCACCAAACCTGGTTTGCTGGTTGGTCATCACCAGTAAATGACCCCTATTGATTTTGAGGTCATTAGGTCAAAGGTCAAGCGCACAGGGACCTTCATTCTAAAATCGGTTTCCGATCAATAACTAGAGAACACTTCGACCTAGGTTCACCAAACCTGGTATGCTGGTTGGTCATCACCAGTAGATGACTCCTATTGATTTTGAGGTCATTAGGTCAAAGGTAAAGCTCACAGGGACCTTCATCCTAAAAACGGTTTCTGATCAATAACTAGAGAAGGCTTTGACCTAGGTTCACCAAACTAGGTATGCTGGTTGGTCATTACCAGTAGATGACCCCTTCTGATTTTGAGGTCATTAGGTCAAAGGTAAAGCCCACAGGGACCTTCATTCTAAAAACGGTTTCCGATCAATAAATAGAGAACGCTTTGACCTAGGTTCACCAAACTTGGAATGCTGGTTGGTCATCACCAGTAGATGACCCCTATTTACTTTGAGATCATTAGGTCAAAGGTCAAGATCACAGAGACTTTCATCCTAAAAACGGTTTCCAATCAATAACTAGAGAAAGCTTTGATCTAGGTTCACCAAACTTGGAATGCTGGTTGGTCATCACCAGTAGATGACCCCTATTTAATTTGAGGTCATTAGGTCAAAGGTCAAGATCAGAGAGACTCTCATCCTAAAAACGGTTTCTGATCAATCACTAGAGAAAATATAATGTCTATGAAGACTACCTAGTGGTATGACGAGCTGTGTAACTCAATGTCACAACACTGCTGTGTATGAGTTTTTCCCGCTTTGTGCTCCCCCCCCCCCCCCCCCCCCGACATCGCTACGCAATCCCGTTATACGGCATTTGATACAAGACCACGTGCACTAGAGAGTTCCTTCATCAATTTTCATTGTTTTTGAACGTCTTCACAAGATTTTGCAAATAATGTCACCCTGCGTTTCTTTAACCCTTAAGTATATAACTTGTTCGTTTTTTTTTTCATTGAAATTAATTCCTAACTTGTACTTTTGTACCAAGTGCTACTGCTTATTATAACGTAAATCAAATAGGAAACTGCTTATTGTCGCGAGTACCACAGCAAGTGCTCATTTTTATGAGCAACCATGAGAAGAAATGTACATTTAAATGAGCAACCAAATGAGTATCTGCTCATTTCAGTGTGAAACTAAAAGAGCAATTGCTCATTTCATTTGAACCTAAAGAGCAACTCCTCATTTGAACATTCACTGTAAATTTAACTCATAACGACTTATTTTGCAGAGAACAGGTATTAAGTATTTTATTACCCACATGTTAGCTTTTTGACAAATATTTAGAAATTCCATTCATGATGTAAATAAAAGTTTGGCCATTGTTCTTATTTATTTGTTGAGATATTGATCATATCAACATACCTTTTAATCAAATTTCCACAATTGTTTACAAACTGGAAACAGTTTAATTTTATTACAAATCTGTATAAAATTATTCCCCCGTGAGCCAAGTGTTAACCTACTTAGGTATGAAATCATACTCCCACAACAGCTGGCCAGATAAATGTCAAGATTAATGAACAACACCAAAATAATAAGGTAATTCACTTGTGGAACTGTGAGGTATTTATTGACCGTTAATGTTAGAGTTGCGAAAACTCTTCTTTAATATTTTCATTTAAAGTGACTCACAGAATGTAGGTTTTTTTATTTCTTTAAAATCAAAGAGAAGTTAATATACTAATGAATAAAACGTAATATTATGCTTCTATTCACTACGAAAACTAAAAAAAAAAATGTTTGTAAAACATACATGCCCCCCAGCAGCACCTAATTGCTTGTGGTTGGGCCAAAGCTTTCTCTAGTTATTGATCGGAAACCGTTTTTAGGATGAGAGTCTCTCTGATCTTGACCTTTGACCTAATGATCTCAAAGTAAATAGGGGTCATCTACTGGTGATGACCAACCAGCATTCCAAGTTTGGTGAACCTAGGTCAAAGCGTTCTCTACTTATTGATCGGAAACCGTTTTCAGAATGAAGGTCCCTGTGCGCTTTACCTTTGACCTAATGACCTCAAAATCAGGAGTCATCTACTGGTAATGACCAACCAGCATACCTAGTTTGGTGAACCTAGGTCAAAGCCTTCTCTAGTTATTGATCAGAAACCGTTTTTAGGATGAAAGTCCCTGTGACATAGTTATGGGCACTTAGTCATTTTTTACCCTAATTTCTATATTAAAATCTTGTCCACGCTTCATCTCCAAAACCACTGGAGGATTTCATTGAAACTACACAGAAATGTTTGTCACCAAACCTAGCTGTGCATATCGTCAGGAGTTTCTGGTCGGATTAGTTTTGGCAATGTTATGGGCCCTTAGTCATTTTTAGCTCTCATTCGAAGAAAAAAGTGGAGCTATTCTCATGACCCCCTCGTTGGCGTCAGTTAACCTTTTTGTTAAGGTCCATTTCTCAGAAACTATCAAAGCCATTTACTTCAAATTAGGAATACATGTTCACTTTCAAAATGCGACACCTTTTCTCAAATGCAGATAACCCTCAAATTCAGTTTTGCAAAGTTATGCCCCTTTTTTCAACTTAAAATTTCTTGATTAACCTTTTTGTTAATGTCCGTTTCTCAAAAAGATATTCCATTCTTGATCACCAGCAAGAACCCTGCAAAGATGGTTGGCACCCATGTCCCAGGGGTCACTTGATTTTGCTTATACTTATATATAAGTAAAAACTTCTTAAGGCTTGAAATAAACTTTAACTTACATAGGATGGGTAAGTACTCCCCTCCCTCTTCCCTCTCCTCCAACCTCCCCTCTGCTGGGACCCCCAGCCCTGGTATTACCCCCCCCATAATTTTTTTTCATTATAATTATGTTTTATATTAAATATATAGGTTCTTGGCCCTCCCCCCTCCACCCTCAATTTTTTGTTTTTCATTTTTTTAAATATGTAGGCATGAAGTGACTTTACCCCCCCCCCCCCCCCGCCGGGGAATAACCCCCTCCCCTCCAAAAAAAAATTAAATGTGTAGGTATGAAGTTAATTTACCCATCCTCCCCTCCCACACCCCGGCAAAAAAAAAAAAACATTCTTTTTCTCCTATATTGGAAAAGACCTTCTAAAGCTTTGAAATAAACTTGTTTTATAAACCAATTTTATTCCATTATGTTTTATTACATAGGTACTTGACTCCAAAATGCACGGGGACCCCCTCTCTTACATCCCCACCATGTTACCCCCCCCCCCCCTCCCCGCCCCCGCTTGGATTTTATTGAAACCAGAATGTTTGTCACCAAGCCTTGTTATACTAGTATATAAAACACCAGTAGGGGTTGAGAATAAAACAATATTGTTCATATTCAGGACCAAAGTCACAGCTTTCTATTTCATTGAATAATTATGTCTTCAACCTTCATATAAGAATCTGAAGCAGAAAAACATTACTTTACCATTTACCTTCAGTTCATGCTCTATTTTTTGTCTGATCTCTTTTCCACAGGCATATTCAATTATATATTTACACCAGTTTCAATTCAAAGCTACATTTCAGGGGCATATGTCAATTACCAGTGACAGCTTTTGTCGTAGTTTTAAAATAAACAGTAAATTTCGACAGACTGTAATAAAAATACCGAAGTGACTGGGGTGATCTCCTTCGAGAAGATATACCGGAAAAGTTGATTGGTCAGTCTATGAAAAAGTCTGAATGAAATTATTGTTTCTCATGATTGATTTTTTCCAGAAGCCGGCATAGGTAGCATCTTCAGAAGTTAATTAAGTGAGATTGGGACTTGAGGTTGCATTGAAATGCTTTAGGATTTGTTTTAGTTGTCTGTAACCTTACCCCCTGTAATGTTTGAGTTTACCGATATAAATAATATTTGTATTGTCACAGACCCATAAAGGGATGGTGTAATTAAGACAGACCCGAAGGATTGTTTCTATACTTTTATTTCTACACTATAACAACATGTCTCTCTGATAACAGAATGTAAACTCCCTTCATCAAACAACAGTGTGAATTCATAATGAGTAGGCGGGGCTTATCAGACCTCACTGACCACTGGTGCGTTACTACATTCCTCCTTTTGTTTAGACTGAAAATGCATCATATTGATAAAATAGCAAAAATCATTATTCATAATAAAAATGTTCGGACAAGTTTTGTAACATCTGGAACTGTGGTCATCCTTTTAAGAAGCACATTTTATTTATTTAACAAGTTTCATTTATCATCTCAAGTGACCGATGAATGGTTTTTATTTGCCTTTCTCCTCCTGCCTGAAATTAAAAATCACATGTCAAAATAAATGAACAAACACTTAACTGAAACCAAAACAAGTGTGAGCATTAATTAGATAAAGTCCTGCCTGTAATGAACACTAATGTCACTAATGTTATCTTATGTCTCTCTCGCTAGAACGTATCGCGAGGTTAAAGAAATATTAACGACAAGAGATTAATGTTTATGGATTCGTGAGAAATTTAATGTTATTCTGGTCAGACTTTCTATCAGCTATTGAAAACAGGTGTGTCTATTATTGAAAGCCTGCCGCTGTTTGTTATGAATTTTAATTTTCCCACTACGAAGTATATATCAAGCACTAGAAATCAAAATCGTAATTTTTAATTTAACACATCTACTTAAAACAGGTGTCATTATGACCTGCTGAAAACACTTTCACTGAAGCACTATGTTAAATCCAAATGATTTGCGAATATTATTTTTTTTCTTTTTACACATAATTATTCAGTCTTGCAGGTCGTTGCCGGTGTCGAGATGGACGCTGTAGTTCGTGATTACTCCGCCGGCGTAGTGGTGTTGGCGATTTATGTTTGTCGTTGCCGACGACGAGCTTGAAATACGAGGCGTCCCGGGTGATTAACTTTCCTTTGTGCTCGGCTGTGATCATTGATCCTTTCCGTCTGACAACAGTTGCTGGAACCGGGTCGAAGCATGAAGCTAATTTGCTCGTATTCGTCCTTTTAACGAGAACACGATCACTAGGTTGAATTTCACAGGGTTTAGCGTTGCGTTTATTGTCTGCGTAATGCTTGTTCTTAAGTTTTTGTTGTTTATCTCTTGACCGAATGTATGTGTCCTTCACATTCACAGAGAACTTTGGTAATTTTGATAAGAGCTTTCTTCCAAACATGATTTCTGCGGGAGCTAAATTAGTTGCCGGGTGAGGGGTGTTGCGGTAATTAAGGAGAAATTGGTTCAGTTCGTTTTTGTAATTTTTTCCCGAAGCGACGGCTGTTTTAATAGATTTCTGGAGGGGTTGCATAAATCTTTCGACTACTGCATTTCCCATTGGATGCAGGGGAGTAGTCTTACGGTGTTTAAATCCTGCATACTCTGCAAATTGTCCGAATACATTACTATTGAATGGCGGTCCGTTGTCTGTTCGTACGACAGATACTAATCCAAATATAGAAAATACAGATTCTAACTTTGAAATGACCGATTCGGCCTTCAAAGATGTAAGTCTTTCAACAACAGGATAGCGGCTATAATCGTCGATGATGACCATGTAATATTCTCCGGATGGAAAAGGTCCACAAAAGTCAACTGAAATTTCACTCCAGATTGCGTTTGGCAGGGGACTAATTTTAATTGGATCCGGTGATATTTTTGTAGAAACAGCCTGGCATGCGATGCAGTTTCTTATCGTTTCGGCGATCATACGGTCCATATAAGGAAACCAACTAGTTTCTCGCAAAAATGCTTTGCATTTTACCGTCCCTTGGTGACCTTCGTGCGCTTGGTCTACATGTTTTGCAGTTTTTCTGGAATACATAATTTTGTTCCGCGTAAAAGAACAGTTCCTTTGTCGGTGTGCAATACTGACAGTTCATTTGCTAATTGTTCGTAGCACCTGTATTCACTGACTTGGTAACACTTTTGTTTTGTCCGTGAATTCGTTTCTAAGGCGTTAATCACGCATTTGATTATGCAATCCTCATCAGTAACTTTGGCTACATCAGATAACCGTAGTGATTTAGGGAGCGCGTGCTGGGCTATAAATTTTACGTAATCTTCAGCGATACTGTGAGAATGGTGCTGATCATTAGGGTGCCTGCTGAGATAATCTGATATCATTTGGTTTCCGGGGCGATACTTTGCAGTGAAATTGTATGTTACTAATTTCATGCGACATCGTTCAATTCGTGCTGAGTGTATTTGTTTCACATTATTGAAAATTGATTCCAAAGGCCGATGATCGGTAATCAGCGTAAATTCCTTGCCGAACAGGTATAAATGAAAATGTTGACATCCCCAAACACATGCTAGTGCCTCCCTTTCAGTCTGACTATATCGTTTTTCAACTTCGCTGAGAGAACGACTTCCATAAACGACCACCTTATTTTCCTGTATCAATATCCCAGATACACCGACTGGGCTTGCGTCTACCCAGAGTTCTGTATTTTTCTTAGGGTCGAAATTTGTCATGACCTTGTCAACAGACCCGAAGGATTGTTTCTATACTTTTATTTCTACACTATAACAACATGTCTCTCTGATAACAGAATGTAAACTCCCTTCATCAAACAACAGTGTGAATTCATAATGAGTAGGCGGGGCTTATCAGACCTCACTGACCACTGGTGCGCTACTACACCCCCCTCCCCGTATATAAGTGATGTTCATCGATAAAAGTAAGCAATTTATCTATACGTAAGTGTGTCTTAAATGTGTGTCCTTGCGTTCGTTTTTGTATTATTGAAAAGGGAATGGAGGGAAAAATGAAGCATGTGTTTTGTAGTTTGTATTTGCTGACTGCATCTATAAACCTGAATACAACGTTCGCCAGAGGAGGAGAGGCTTGTATAAATGAAGAGATTCTGGATAAGAGAAAATATGTGGAAGGTTTGAAAGAGTTTTATTTTTTAGATATGAAAAACTAGAAGCGTCACGAGGTTGTTGCTTTTTTTTTTCGTTTGGGGGGTGCGAAGGCTTTCACCTTCCATATGTTTACTAATGCTGGCCAAATGTTCACTAAAAATCGCGGCATTTCACATTAGATTAAAAAAGAAAATAGTAATCTTACGCTTCGAAACAGTTCGATATGTTTTTTCGGAAAAGATTTAAAATCGTAAATAAATGATGGACTTTGTGTTCATTTATGATAAAGATTCTCTATACATAGTTCTCATGTGACGTCATACATTTTACATCCGGGGTCTTGTCCGCCATCTTGATAGTATCATTCATGAGATAAAATAGCCTAGGATAATATTCTATTTATAAATAAATAAACCGATATGGTTGTGCACTGTTGGGTCAAAGGTTGTACCACAGGAAACTGATATTCAAAAAAAAAAATTCATGAAAAAAAAAAAAAATTCACATCTTCTATATATAAAAAACACCAGGAATGCAATGCGCTCTGTACCCCACCCACTTATTTTATACAAGTCATTTCGTTCAAACTGATTGACAACGGAAATTTCTGGTCCAGACAGCCAACAGGGGTAAAAAGCAAACATAATTTATATTCAGCAGTTTCCGAATTACGTACTTACTGTCGTTATTTCAATTGTTTCGCGTCGGTTTCCAACTCCGGCTAGCCATTGCGTGACGTCACTACAAAGCTGTCACGGGGAGAATGCAGTCGATGTAAAGTCTGTGTACTCGTTCTATTCCGTATCGTTCAAAGCAAATGTCAACATGTCCCAGGCAGAAGCTATTTCGCTAGCGTTGGAAGGTCATCGTTTTGTTTTGACCAGATCATGTGGAACAGGAAAGACACACACATTAAAGTAAGTTTATTTTATCATCACAAATTCGGATAGTATTATTGTGTTATTTAGATCTATTTGTTTTATACAAATTTGGCGTGGGGAAAATCTCGGGATCCGGGATCCGGGACGCCCGGGATCCGGGATCGTAATAAACATATAGGGAGACTAATAAACTGTTTTGGTTTTGATATTTGTCGTAATTTGTGGCAATAAGAGGTTATATTAATTGATTATATCATATATATTGACCATTATGTTGATTTGAAATTAAGATTAAATTATCGTTAGAGCTATACCAGTTTGCATTTTAACTAACTTGAAATGCAGAAATCACAATTAAGATTATTCAGAGTTAGACAACGATATTAATTGTGATAGGCCACCGGGATGGTTTAAACACGTAATGACCGTGACCCTTGCTTTTTGCCCTTATTCTGCAGTGGATTTAATGGCACAGGCTTATGCGCATTATACGGAGTGGCTGTCGTTCCTGAATTCGCCTTATTGCTGATCGTATGCTGACCGAGAATAATAGCGGTGTTAGACGGGCCATACTGTGCTAAAGTAGGATTCGTGTTTAATCCATTTCTGATGCCTCTCTGTTGACAGAAAAAGTTCTCTATTAAATCGGAATTTAAAAACCCCGGATTAATAGAATTTCCGTTCTTTACATTAAGACTACAAAGAGAAATGAAACCCGAAATAGAAGAGTTCAAATCATCCCTAGTTTCTTGAGTCATAAGGTTTTTTTTTCACAGAGTAAGTATTTGAAATCTGGTTGTTGCTCTCCCATGAGTTGAAAAAAGCTAGCACATTTCGCAATACTGATAATCTGTTGTCTGAAAGTGATGATAAAGGCCTGTTGTGATCACAAAAAATGGAAGTTATCATGGAAGTGTTCTCCAGAAATAAAACTGACGATGACAGCCTCTCAGGGTCATGAAGCGTTGCTTGATAAGATTTCATAAGGTAAAGCAAATCTTTGTTAAGTACATGTACTGCAAGGTGATTCCTCATTTTCGAAGCTGGTGTTAATTCAATGTGTTCATCAGTTAGTTTCCTGTGTAAGTGGAACCCGTTTTGAAAATTAAAATCAAAACACTCCCTTCAATGTTCCCAGACTATTGGAGTGTCATTTAGTACGAGGTATCTGCCAGATTTTGATGCATTATTACATGAGCAGGACTCTACATTATTTCTTATTTTCTTCAGTACATGCGTCACGTCTTGGATTGCACAGATAGAATGATTGCGATAAAATACATCCGAAAAAATAAAACTACTTTCTCGCGGATTTTTCATCAACATGTTTAAGAAAGACCTATTTGTTGAGGCACCGTCTAGCATGACGTAGTCCACTGTAAAGCCATATTCGTCGATTTTGTCGACACAGTCCCAAAATGTAGTGTAAAGCTCGTGAGCTGTGGCAGTTGATGAGCCGAAATACACGATAGGCCATCTGTATAAAAGAAAAACACAGTGACCTGAAATGTTGTACTAAATGCCATACGTTTAAAATGTTACAAGATTTACAAGATTTTACGGTTTTGAAGAAAATCAAAACTTTGAAAGTTCTACGACTAGTTTTGTAAACACTATTTCTATGCACAATAGGACGTTTTGCAGGAAACGTATTCACCTTAAGCATATATATTCTAGTGTATTTTTTCTAATACAGCCAATATAATTGCTGTATGTGATTGAAGATCATAGCCTGGAAAATTAAGTCCCGACAGATTTACTTTATTCATAAATTAGGATACGATTTTATATGCTGAGCAAGAAACACAGTTCAGGCATACTTCTTTAGTATTTTTTTTCTAATAATTCAAAGAGGATTTTAAGTACCTTTGTTAGGTATTTGTAAAAAAATCAAAGCACTGAAAACGTTGTATTTGGAGAAATGGAAAAGAAATATTTTGTTTAAAACAGGATAAATAATAAGATGAAAACGAAAAAAAAAACTATTTTAGGCTGATGTTTTAAAAATATTTTGTGGTCGTTTGATGAAAATCAAAGCACCGAAGGTTCTGGTCTTTTGGGATAAAGATGTTAAATGGTTTTAAAGTTAATCAAAGCACCAAAGTCACAAATAATGTAGAAAACTAGAAACCCATAATTTTAAATGTTTAAATATTCATTAATTTTGTTTACCTAAAACCTGTAAAACCGTGGAAAACAAATTGCAGAGCATGGGTTGCTAATTCAACTTTTTTCTTCCCACTGGTTATCACTTTAATGTTATTATTGGTTTCCCCCATGTCTACCATGCCTACAATATTCCAAGTATCACCAGCCTTCGTAATGACTAAGTCATCCTGTATTGTCATTTCGTCGATTAGAATGCCCCCGTGAAGTCCGAACTGAGAAACGTTTTGTTTAATTGATTCGTTTTTCATCCATGTTAAATTCTGGTCGTTAAAACCTGGTTTTTGTCTTATTATATTTTTATAGTACTGGAGCAACCGCTTTGAAGGTAACATTAGTACACCAGACTCTCTTAAATTGGTATAAGCTTGTGGCATTTTCAGAAGAATTCCTAAACAAATACTGATTACTTTGGGTCCCATCTCCTTTGCCGTGCATCAAGATCTTTCTTGCAATTTCGAAGCTATGATTGCAACAAGTTCTTAAACTCGGTTGCACTACCATCCTCGAGAATACTTGCTAGTAAAGATGTCATATCCGAATGAGACTCTTGGCTTAAATCCATCGTCGGGTTTAAACTTTGGACTGTTTCGGGCGTATTTGGGTTAATATCTTTGTTTTTGAAGGTAATGTTACTGATATTTGAAAATGGTTGTCGGGATTGTTTTGCTGGCGAAGGAGAAACTTCATCTGTTACCATAGAGCCCATGTCTCTACGTCTCTTAAATTTGTTGTATGAATTAATGCAAGTTTCACATGTCTGAACTTTGCCGAGTAATGGAAGAAGTTTTTTTACAACATTTTGAGCGACCTATTGTACGAATTGTATTTTCATCGTGCAAAAACGACACTGTTTCTTTATTAAACGTTTTGGGCAATTTATCATCAAACGATACCCCACTGCATATTCTGAAACAATGCACAGCATGTAATATACCGTCAACACTTCTTTGATCAATACTTAAAGAATACCCACATTTGATTTGTAGGTCTGCAAAAGACACAACGGTGTCTGAGTCAGATTAAGTTACAGTGCATTTTAGCAGCTGCCCATTCATG
This sequence comes from Cyclina sinensis, assembly GCA_012932295.1. Lineage (NCBI taxonomy): Eukaryota > Metazoa > Mollusca > Bivalvia > Venerida > Veneridae > Cyclina > Cyclina sinensis. The sequence goes on from JAAONU010000013.1 coordinate 13,914,441, forward strand.
ATCATGGAGACCGGACATTCGAATCTTAAAACAGAAGATTGTTGTACAAGAGGGGTACAGAAGCTTGGCAGAACAACTTGCTTTTGCTGAGAGTCAGTTCTTTTTCTTAGGTCTTTGTAAGCTATGAACCGTTCCCCATTTCGATAACACACCGTAGTCTCCACTTTAAACAAGACTGTCACGGCTTTCGCAATAACATCTTTAGTGTAAGTTGGTTGAAGGTTACGACAGTGATGGTACAGCTCATCTATGCTGACAATAGAACCTTTGCACTCTTCAAAATTTACACCCAACCTGTAACGAAAATCAAAAGCGTCGATTAAAATGGAAACTAGCCTTGCTAAATTATCTAAATCTGGGTTTGATTTTCAGAAGGCGCAGCGACATAGACTCAATGTCTGATAGAAAAAAAAACAGTTGGAATGAGGGTGAATTTATATCTGATTGATAAAGTTTAAACAAAGTTGATTATTCATACTTTCAAAACATTAAAAGTCCGTTATATGTTGAAGAAGCAAATTCGTTGAATTGATATCCGGCCCGCCGTACGATACAAATAAAGTAAAAAGAAGTGTTTTTAAGTTTTTCTTTCGGTTGCCAAGGCAACCATAGTTCTATATGGCTTGGTATTTTTAACAACTTTTGAAAGAGGATCGCCAAAGGAACATTCCTAGAAAGTTTTAATGACATTGACCATGTGGTTTAGAAGATGTTGGTCAAAGAAAAATGTGACGGACAGACAGACGGACAGAGGGACGAACAAACAAAAGAACAACGCCAAATTACTCCGTAATTAGCGGGTGTAATCTCACTGCTGATTGAACGTTGGATAAACGTTGTGTCTATATGGAAATACGTGTATATTTTAGAAATTTCTTTTTTTTTCAGAGAAATTATAAAAACGTTATCAGCAACAAAGAGTGTAGCAGTAACAGCAACGACAGGTATGGCCAGTTTACAGCTCGGAAAGCAAGCCACTACCGTGCACCACTGGTTTGGAATTGCAGACGGACGGTACAGTTTTGATACATTAGCAGACTTGTTTGACAATGATGACAACTACGCCTCTGCAAAACAGAGACTTTTGTCCTCAGAGTGTGTAATAATAGACGAGATCAGTATGTTATCACAGAGAATTTTTGAGATGATAGAGTTCATATGTCGCCACGTTAAACAAAACAATTTGTACTTTGGTGGCGTGCAGGTACACATATTTATCATCTATTATATTGGGTAACAGCTGAAAGATAAATAAAATTGTTTACTGGTTAAGATACCTGTATGAAAGGCTTTTTAAAAAAATTAATGCTGTCAAAATCGCTCGCGAGAAAAAACTTGTAATTAAAAAAAACATCTACATAAAAGGCGAACTGTTGTATGATATTGAGTAAATGAACATTGTTTTAAGTCCACCTGCTTAACTCAGTTGCATGTAATTACGTTCGGATATCATAGAACATCGGTTAAGCTGAACAAAAAATGTCAAAAGCGTCGTAGAACCTAATAACAAGCACTGTTTTATTTAAGACGACACAATCAAATGGATATATCGATGTTTGAATTGAATAGGTTATTAGATGTGGTGACTTCAAACAACTCCCTCCTGTACCGAACAAGTTTCTAAACGACGACGGAAACTACTGCTTCTGTAGCAACGTATTTGATGCTGTATTTTCCCATCATGTTCATCTAACACAGGTGTCTTTCGCTTCTCTCTGTATTTAGTGACTTATATCTGAATCTCTCCAGCAAATTGTAATACGTTTACCCAAACAGAAAAATAATTTCACTGTAGTACAGATATTTATGTATTTATATATATATATATATATATATATATATATATATATATATATATATATATATATATATATATATATATATATAACGGTAAATCTCTGAAGAGAAAATTAAAGTATAGTATGAAGTATAGTAAATACACGCTGAAACTTCTCTCGTTATGTTTAACAGAAGCTTAGAAATATCTGTCTGTTATTCTAGATGGTCGTGATTTTCATGTCATTTATATTTTTACTGCAGGTTATTCGACAAAATGAACCGGACCTGGTAATGGCCGTTAAAGAACTTTGTGATGGTTCACCGTCAGATGATACTGTTCAACTGCTTCGAAGTTTGAATGTCAATTTAGATGTTCCAGACGACCAGCTGACAAGGCTATACGGGACAAACTTTGATGCACGCTACATAAACGAACAAATGCTAGAAAACTTAGCTGGGGATGTTCACATCTTTAAGGCAGTCGACGAGGGTAATTTGAGTAATTTCCACACGTACAAGTCAAGTCAACTGTTGCATTATTTAGCCATTTTTACCCGAAATACTTGTCTGGAACATCTTTTTAACTACTGGTAGATTGTGATTAAAATAACTACATACAGAGGATTTTTTGTACTTTGACTCTATGTTGCTTACACCTGGAGCATGTCTCAGAACTGACCTAAATGGAAGTATTCAAGAACCATAACTCTGCTTTAAGTGATTTTCACGTATGCACTTTAGATTAGGAAATAATTTTATCGGACACTACTTCAGTGTCATATAACGTATTGAAATTGAGGGGTGATAAACTTGCAAGGACCATAACTCTAATCAGTTGATTTAAATTGTCTCCCTTGGAGATAATAAATCAAGTGTCCTGTACAAAACTATTTACGTTAGGTTTTAATTATTATAAGAAAAATTGTTAGAGGAATCTCTCCGCTTCTTTTATTAAAAAAATAACACATTATGTTCTTCGTTTGTTTTGTAAATTAAACTGATCTATAGGAGTAAGTCTAGGCTGTGACGGGTCAATATTCCTTTCTGACTGTACTTTTTTTCAGTAGTGCATAATGAAGTGAAGGCCTCTTTTTATAATCATTGCCTTAATATCCATTATTGCAATTGACATAGCGCTGGTTTTTAGACTACAGGCCTTTCATTTATTTCAGGTAATCGACAGTTGTTGTTACATTCTGCTGCTCCCAAGACGCTTTTATTAAAAGTAGGGGCCCCAGTGATGCTGATTAAGAACTTAGGAGGGGATCTTTTCAATGGACAAAGGGGTTCTGTTTACAAACTTGTACATGATTCTCTTCCAGTTATAAACATCAATGGCAGATTACACAAAATTGAAAATGAACGTTTTGAAATTTTTGACATCAACCAAAAGAAAGTTGTTGCATCACGGACACAACTTCCGATAATATTAAGTTACGCCATGACTGTACACCGAGCTCAAGGTCAAACGATACAAAATGTAGAAATTGATTGTGCATCTTTTTTTGCGCCAGGACAATTAGGTGTCGCTGTGGGTAGAGCAGTGAGCAAAAACGGACTTAGTGTAAGAAACTTCAACTTGAATGCAGCTACTCTAAAACATCCTGAGTCGGTTTATAACTTTTATTGCAAGCAATTCACTTTGGCCCGTGACGATTTATCATGCTGTACAAAAACCATGTTTGATTGCAGTCATCTTCATTCAGAACATCAAGATCAGAGCAATTCAAATTCAGATAGTGACACTGATACTATGGCTGATTTACCTAGTGATTATTTTACCATGGCTGATTTACCAAAATCAATGTGTCCGTTTGACATTACTGAATTCTTAAATGTTAATTCTCAAGCGAAATTTATCACTATTTTGACGCCTGAGTTAACAAATTCAAATATATTTAAAGATCACGTAAACTATATCCACTTTAATGTAGACTCGTGTCTCACTGAAAACCCGAGTGGAAACAACCAATTTGTGCAAGCGTACAGAAGTTTAAATGATTTCTTAATTGGAGACGAGCACATCGATGCCATAAAATTTCTGTTTAAAGTAAAGAATGTTACAAAGGAACAAAACAAATTTTCATCAAAACTTGCTTTCTGGATGATGGACAAAAAATACAAACAAAAAGTCTTTCTATTCTATCGAATCAACCTGGGACTTCTTCACAAACATATCTGTCAGAGTCCGGTTCTGCGAAACTCCGTTATATAGCTGGAGTTTGTCTCTATAAAATCAGAAATAGGTTGCACGAGTCTGTTGAACGTAATATAGGTAAAACAAGCAAGTCCAGCAAACTAACTAAAACAATGAGCTACAAAAAGGTGAGAATGTTAAAAACATTATCTGTATCAGAAGACAGTGTTGATATCAATGATCCATCTTTGGCGGAAATAGAGAATAAACAGTACAAATCACGAGGGCTCACGATTGTAAGCAATGAGGTATTTGAGTTTTTCAAATCTCTTCATAAATCTGTGCAATCTGTTTTAAATACTGAAAATCTTCATTTAAATCTAGACAAGATTCACCAGGCTTGCAGAAATTGCAGATTGTAATTTACTGTCAGACTGGATAAGCTTATTTGTTGTAAAAGAGACTGAAGAACTTGAAGACGAAATTGTGCTAGTTTTAATTTCAGAGATATTTCAATCTGTCACTGAACATTTTGTAAAACTCTCCATCGTGGACAGTTTAAAAATGTTTAAAAGGTCAATCCCTCGCAAAAAGAAGCAGGCGTTAAGAACAAAAATTCAAGCACTAGGGGAGAGAGAGAATAAGAAACAAAAAATTCAGGAAACATCAAATACAGTTGATGTGTACGTCTGTCCGATTTGTGACCAGATTTGTGCGGAAGAACCGGAAGATGAAGGAAGCGCAAGCATTGGTTGTGACAAATGCAATAACTGGTATCATTATAAATGTGTAAAATTACGTGGAAACGAACTGTTTTTGAAAGACAGTGCAAGTACTTGGTTCTGTACAACGTGCAAAAGGGGTAAGGGTAGGGGAAAAAAACAGAAGAAGTGAACAGTGAATTTCTGAATTCAATATACATGTGAAAAATTAATTGTTTTCTTATATCTTGAAAACAATCCCGATAGTTTCGATTGCAATTCGGTCAAAGCATTTCGTATCTTTAATCTTTACTCCCAATTCACCATTCCGTTTCACTAAATAATACTGCAAATTCTGCCCCGACTTGAATTAGTTAGTAAATTAGATTTCGAGAGATTGCTTCGAACTTGATGGCAAAAGTGATACTTAACAGACAGAACAGCAACCCACAATATATAATTATTTCACTGTGTTTCTAAATCGCATGTTTGACGTTTTGAATTGTGTAGCTATTATGAAATCTTTCGGGCTGAATTCGTTTATTTCTGTAAATACAATGTATGCAATAAAATCTAGATCTAGTAAATGTAATACATTGCATAAATTTACTAAATAGAATTAATACAAACTATTTATATAAATATATATAAAACTATTTACTTAAAATGATATTGGCACTTTTTAGCGAAATAGATCTACTAAAGGAAATGAAATAGAACATTTTTTTTAATTTACATAAAGGCTATATTTCTCCAGCAGATCTTTTTTCAGTTTATTTACATGACATGAAGGCAGTCACTTTTGGAAAGGCTTATATCTTTTTGATTTTGTTATTTTTGCAAATAGATTGTAAGGATCCGCGATCGACAGCGGAGCTTGAACCAACACCCACCATCAGTGAATTGGCTGGTCACTCATACATCTGGCCCAATGAAGCGTGTTCTTCATTTTTTGTAAACAGTATCTGTCATTTTCGTCTATTACAGTTAAATAAAATAAAATAATTTAATAATTTAATAAAAGGTATAGTTAACGCACAAAGTATCGCGGAAAAAGGAACTTTGTGGCTCGAACATAACATAGTTATTCCTATGTAAAGCGACTTACCATATTGCTAAACTCGTATGCACAGCCATAACTAATGTTAATTTAAAAGTATTTAAATTTTGAATCTGGCGCTTAGAAAGAACCGGTACTTGGTGTAAGAGTGACTTCCCCTGGATTGGTTTTTCCAAAACGATTTTGAAAATTTTATATTGAAACAAATTATAAATTGAAATGAATTGCACAGATTTATTATAAGAAAAATCATTAAAGAACATTGCATACATAAAACAAATTTTCAAAACAATAAATAACATATCTACCTTCTCCCCGTGACAGCTTTGTAGTGACGTCACGCAATGGCTAGCCGGAGTTGGAAACCGACGCGAAACAATTGAAATAACGACAGTAAGTACGTAATTCGGAAACTGCTGAATATAAATTATGTTTGCTTTTTACCCCTGTTGGTTGTCTGGACCAGAAATTTCCGTTGTCAATCAGTTTGAACGAAATGACTTGTATAAAAGAAGTGGGTGGGGTACAGAGCGCATTGCATTCCTGGTGTTTTTTATATATAGAAGGTATGAATTTTTTTTTCATGACTTTTTTTTTTTTTTTGAATATCAGTTTCTTGTAGTTGTACAAATAAAGCTGACAAATCAGTGAAGCGTAGTTTTCATTACATTCCAAAAGTAAGAGAGCATGAAGGTGAAAAATAAAAAAATCGGCGAGAAGCGGCGGCGAGTGTGGCTTGAAAATATCAACAGAAAGCCTCAATCAACCTTCCAACACTTCGAGAATTTGCTCGGACCACTTCATCACAGGTTTGCATGCATTTAAATTTAGGTCAGAATGTACGCTATAATTATGCCCATTTTACCTGCAACTGTCATTAATTCAGTGTTTTAGCCTTTATAAATAAATCTTGAAGAAGCATTACTTATCAGTAACAGTTTTTCATGTAGCTTCCAATATTCATTTGAAGTGTATGCTTCGTCTCTATGCTTTACATTCATTTTCCCTTTTGTTTACTACAGGCAAATCAGCTGACCTGTATGACAGGACAAATCCTGACTGGGCACGAAAACTGAAAATAAACGACGTGATGACACCGTCAAAAAACTGACAGAAAACGAAGACAATCAGAAACAGATATGAAAAGGTATACATTGCAAAGACAACATATGACAGTTATTTAATCCAAGCATTTATCATAAGATACTGGTGATGACTGCAATGTTATCTATTTCAACTTACATAAAAACGTGTTTAACACATGAGTTAATGAATAATGTTCTCAGATGGGAGAAGTGGCCTAGTGGTTAAGGTGTCCGCTTCTCTACTGTACTGGTTAGGTACAGGAAGCAGACTCGAGCATGGTTCAAGCTCATAGCTTTCTTCACAACCGAATTCGAATACATTTTCTAACTTATAGTCGTATTAGTATGCGCTGTGTACACAAATCATCTAGATAGGGAAATATTAAAATTTTACTAAAGACATCTAGAATACATTGAAAATTTTACTACAGAGATCTAGAATACATGTCTGATTTATTGTTGCAGATATAAAAGGGCAAAGGAAAAAATCCAAACCAAAGAGAAACACAATGTTGCCAGAGCCTTTCTAGATCTTGGTAAAGAACCTGAGCCAGATTTCATTGCATCACCCTTGGCTGAAACTGCATAAGACTTTCCTCCAATTCCTGTCTGTGAATAAATGGCAGTAGGAAAGCTTGAAAACCTCGAAGATGTTGGGGCTGTTTGTGACACTGAAGTATGGGTCAGTGAAAGTGTTGTAAATAGTGAAATTCAGAAATTGATTTCAGAAAATTTGATGCTGAAAGATCAATTAGCAAAAACAAAATATACACAACAAGGTTTTGAAAACAATGCTGACAAAGTGAAACATTACACGGGTCTTCCTTACTGGATTGTACTGATGACTCTATATAATTTTGTGAAGGACAGTTTACCAAACCCACGAGAGAATGGAGATTTAGGACAGTTTGAGCGTTTGGTTATGACAATGATGCGCCTTAACTGAATCTTTCTGTTCAGGACCTTGCTTTCAGATTCCAAACGTCTACTTCTGCAGTTTCCAGGACCTTTTTAATTGTTGTTCCTATCTTGTACATAAAAATTAAACACCTATTATATTGGCCAGAGAGAGAGGAACTACAAAAACTGTGCCGTACGAGTTCAGAAAACACTTTGGATTAAAAACGGCAGTAATTATTGATTGTTTTGAAGTGTTCATAAAGAGACCGAAAAACATATGGCAAGGGTTCAGACATGGTCTTCATACAAACATTCAAATACTGTCAAATTTCTGATAGGAATAATACCACAAGGGTTAGTATCATTCCTGTCTAAAGCTTGGGGTGGAAGAGCAAGTGACAAGTTTATCACTGAAAATTGTGGTTTACTGTGGAAATTGCTACCTGGTTATCTAGTTCTGGCGGATCGAGGCTTTGACATTACAGAAAGTGTAGGCATGTGCTGTGTTCAAGTGAGCATCCCTAGTTTTACAAAAGGTAAAGCCCAACTAACAGCAATTGATGTTGAAACAACACGCAAAATTGCACATGTTTGCATACATGTTGAAAGGGTTATAGGACTAGTGCAAAACAAGTACACCATGCTACAGGATAAATTGCCTGTAGACTTTCTGATAAATGAAGATGACCTTCCTGTAATAGACAAAATTGCAACTGTTGCATGCTCTTTGACAAACATGTGTGAATCTGTTGTGCCTTTAAATTAAGTTATCATGATGCTGACTCTCGACAGTAGCCAATTCGTTAAGTGGGAAAGTTCAAAGATATTTTAACTCGGGTTTATCTTGAAAAGAAAATAGAAAATAACTGAAAACATAGGTTAACTGGATGGAACTGATTTTATTGTGTATTACATGTAACAAAATTTTAATTAACATAATAAATTAAAATTGAAATGAACAGTACAAGTGTGTTTACAAATGAATTCCACATTTCCACATTTTCATTAAAACATGAAACATGGCTTTCTAACTTGTGAATGCCTTTAAGATTGCATCTTACTTTCACTTGTCATTTTGTAATTGTGCATAATTTTTATCAAATGCCAAGTTTTTTTAAATAACAGTTTCAGTAGTCTTGGTTTTTTTACAATTCAGACAAATGATAATGTCATCATTTACAAGGTATTTGAAATAACATAATTTGTCTAATACACAAAGAATACTTTTAAAAAAGGTTTGTACACAAATAAAGATACAATTTACAATGAATCTTTTCATTTAACCTGTTTATTGAAATAACATATCCTGAAAACATTTTCTGTATCATTTTCTAACCTGAAAGCAAATAATTTTTACAGTACTGTATAGTATGCCTTTCAAGTGTACATGAAAATAATTAAACATGATTAACTCTCTTTTTTTTTACGTAATCTTACTTATATTGTTGTGTTGATGATTTAAAACTTCTTCAGTCTTTTGGACTGCTTTGGTTTACAATTAGAACAGAATATGAACCCTTTGGTATTTTTTTTAATTTATGCATTTAAAATGCAACTAAATGTAGGGACAGTTTTCATTGTCGCAGCCTATTACATCATTTTCATCATGAACCTTCTGGAAAATGCAAATGATCAACTGATTATCACTGCCATGCATGCTTCCACTGGTATCTTTAGAACAATGGGCTGATGTCACATCCTTTAAAACTGATTCTGCTCCTGGGGCAGAAAAACCTGGTGCACCAAGTACAGGCATGTTGCAGCCTGCTTTCTCCCTTGATATTAAACTGCTAGTGAGCTCAGGCAGGACAATTTTAATGAAGTAGTTTTTCGCCTTTTCAGCCATCTCCTTGCATAACATTTCATCTTGATAAATATGCTCTACTGTGCACTCTGCTGGGGTCCAAACTACAAAATCGTAATACTCTCTTTCAGTGGTTAAAATTTGTGTCTGCATTTGTAAAAGTAACGATGACCCTTTTTCAGTTTTCCAGATTCAACAAAATCAAACTGATTTTCACTGATTGCCTTATCTTTCAACGAATAAGGGCACTTAATTTCTACAATACCGTCACCACAACAGTCACAAGTAACTAGAGCACCAATATAGGGATGTTTGACACTTACACAAAAGCCAGCCTTTTCTACTTTAAAGATTGTGTGTGTGTTCTTCATTGTTTCTGAAAAACAAGCCATTGCTTTTTCTTGATTGTCACAACCCCATTGCACTGCTTTGTTTGAGAACGTTGTTCCTAATCCACAAATCTGTTTTAAAGTTGACAGTGCTGGTTTTTCAACCGAACCTGAACTAACAGCCTTCATATTGGAGGCAGTTATGCGTCCAAAGCGCAAAGCATACCACTCCTTATATTTTTTCTGTTGTTTTGTAACATATCCCCATTTTTGCTTTGTTCCCTTGTCAGGGAAAATGTCAGGGATATAGCTATCTTGGAACTCCGACCTAACAGACAGCACTGCTGGCTTTCAGTTTGCTTGGAAAAGTTTCTTAGCAAAGCTGTCTTTTTCTTCCTCTGTGGGCTCATTTATCATGGGCAATTTAAGAATAGACCTATTAGGCAAAGGAGTTCCATTTATTACAGATTCAAAATGACGTTTCTTCACTTCTTCTGAGGAAAACCGATGTCCTTGACTTTTGCATACTGAACCTTATCCACATAAGAGGGCACAGGCCAGTAAGCCTTTTTCTGTGTCACTGTCAAACTTTTGTTAGAACGATATGCTTGGTCGACCCAGAAGAGGAGAGATCGAACATGACTACACACCTATAATATAAAGAAATTCATTAAATGTAAAATTTATGATTTTAAAACAATATTGTTTTGATCTTTTTTTAATGAATACAGTTCTAATCAGTGCTGCATTGTACTTAAGCCATTGACTCTGTCTTATAATGTGTAAACCGGTTCAGTTACAAATCGGTAACATTTAACATATAATTTTCTTAATTCTTTCATTCTGTATTTCGATGGAAAAAAAATTACATTATGATGATGTACTGATGTGACACCTGTCTATGTGATTGTAGCCCAGTGTATTTATTTTACTTGTAATTATGTTGTAGTCTTGCAGATTGGTAGATCTGGCCTTGTGTCTCTAGACTGGTTTAATAACTTCAGCTTAGGGTATTTACATCATTGTTTACTGTCTGTGTGTTATATGTTCACCAAACTATTGCATATTTCATGCGCAGTTCGAGTATTGTTCTATTGTTCGTATATCGTATGAGTGATTGGAGTGAGAACTTTTCAGTGAATACTCAGTCCAATTCACGTGCATATCACCTCTGCACTACTAACTTCCCGCCATCGCACCTTTGTATTCGCGCAGAACTACTAGGGACCTCAGTGTGAGAGGATGGTCTCGCGACCATCTCTCTTTTCTACATTAAGTTGTATCTATTACTTTGGTACTCTTACATCAATTTATCAATTAATGAAACCACTAACGATTCTGGTAAGATTCATTGTTGTAATCGCTTATTTAGAATCGTGTATTGTGATATTCTTTACTTCTGTGCGTATCCGATCTTTTGAAATGTTGTATTGTCTAGAATGTTGTATTCTTCGTCTTATGAATGTATTTTGTATTGTTTCAGGCTCTTTATACTGTCTACGTCCGTCCGTATGTTAATAAATGGTATATCAAACTCCATCACCGTCGTAGTTATACTACACCCCGGTTACAAATGGCTCCCCGACGGGGAATCGAACCCCGGTCTCCCGCGTGACAGGCGGGGATACTTATCACTATACATCTACTCCTTCATTCCAGTTCCCGTCCACTTCTTTTGCTACTTTACAGCCAGCTTTGCCCCAAATTCCATGTTTCTCAGGTGATGAGCCTATGCCAAAAGGTGAAGTACCTTATCTTGTTTGGCGCTATGAAGTTACTTGCCTCACAAGTAATGGAGAACTTAGCTCTGCACAGATTTTGCGTGTTATTAGAAGTTCACTACGCGGCTCAGCCAGACTTATGATTGTTCCTCTAGGAGAGCAAGCCAGTGTACAGGAAATTTTAGAGAAAATGGATGCATTGTACTCCAATGCCTTGTCACGTGAACAGCTGATGACTGAATTTTTCAACAGTTCACAATCTTCTAGCGAGAGTGTTACTGCATATGCATGCAGACTGGAGACACTTCTCCAAACTATCGTTAATAAGGGACACCTTCCCTACCTCGCTAAAAACGATCTCCTTCGTCACAAGTTTTGGACTGGTTTATATTCGGAAACTTTGAAGTCACAAACTAGACATAAATATGATTACATCACAGATTACAACCAGCTACTTCGAGAAATTCGTCAAGTTGATAAAGAAATCTTGGGTACACCATCTTTAAATTTGAATCCCAACACTTCAACTAAAGATTTTGTCATCAAAGAAAGTTCAGCATAATTCCATTATTTCTGCAGATTCTGATCTTCAATATCAAGTTACGGCATTATCTTCAAGAATTGATTCTATGGAAAGCCGCATGGAGGAATGGGAAACAAAGATAGATCAGAAAATTGATTCCAAGTTTGATTTGATTTTACAGAAATTGGATAACCAGTCTGGAAATAGAAATTTTAATAGGAGAGACAGAGGTAGAGGATTCAAATACTATAACAACAACAACAGCAACAATAATAACAACAATAGTAACAACAACAATAGTAATTTTAACATCAGAAGCTCATCACAGAGTGGAAATCAACATCAAGAACGTCAGCATAGTTCCAACAATTACAGTTCTGGAAATAATAGAGTTAATTTTAACAGAGGCAAAGGCCGTGGACGTGGCTTTTACCATAATTCTGGAAACAAGATTCAGAGTCAGCCAAAAACTTAACCGCCTCAGTAACGGGCAGTACTGAGGCCGGTGATAAAAATCATGCCCACAAAGAAAAATTATCTGAACCTGAAGATATTTTAGTTAATCGTTTGATCGGTTCAGCCAATGAGGGATTTGTTTTTGTGAATGGTGTTAGATTTAGTTGTTTATTGGACACAGGTTCCATGGTGACCACCATCAATCAGTCTTCTTTTCATACATTGTCACCCAAACCTACTTTGTTGTCTTTGGATACTCTTGGACTTTCACTATCCATTGCAGACGGTACTTCTTTGAAATATTCTGGTTATTTTGAAGCCATTATTTCCATTCCATTTTCATGTTTCAACATTGATGTTCCAGTTCTCGTTATTCCAGACAACGACTTCAGTGTAACGTGTCCTGTAATTGTGGGAACCAATGTTCTTCGCCGTTGCAGAGAATTTGTATTGGATACTGTAGATTCGGATACTGAGATCCCAACGGAATGGAAAACCGCATTTGAAATTTTAAAATCCAAGACTTATTTTGTCAAAGCTCGTGAAAAAAAGACCGTCAATATTGGTCCATATGAAACTGTTACAGTAAATGGAATAGTGAAAAACTTTGACAACAATATTTCTTCAGTAGTAACTGAGACACCACAGTACACAACCGGATTTACAGTTTGTCCAAGGATTGTCAAACTAAATCAATCAGAGATCAACAGTTAAAGTTCCTGTCAGGATTTGTAATATGACAGCAAAAACTTTGTCATTTAAACCAAAAGCTACACTTTGTGTAATCTCTGAAGCCAAAGTAGTGGATGATGTTACTTCATTTATTCCAACAGATACTGTTTCATCTGAAACATCTGAACTTGATAACATGGGAATATCTGTGGACACATCTTCACTGAGTCCAGAACAGGTCCTCAGATTTTATCAAGTCCTTGGGAAATGGAAACACATTTTTTGCACATGTACCAAGTATATTGGTAAAACAGATCTTCTGAAACATAAAATAAGTCTTGAAGATTCTATCCCATTTAAGGGGCCGTACAGTAGAATTCCTCCAGCCTTATATGAGGAAGTTAAGCAGCATATCAAAGAGATGTTGGATGCCAATGTTATACGGGAATCTGATTCTCCATATTCATCTAATGTAGTCTTGGTTCGTAAACCAAATGGATCTCTTACATTTTGCATTGACTGGAGGAAACTAAACAATAAAACAAGAAAAGATGCATACATGTTACCAAGATTTGATGACACCATTGATGTTTTATCTAATGCCAAGTTCTTTTCAAAGATTGACTTGCACACTGCCTACTGGCAAGTAGGAATAGAGGAGTCAGACAAAGAGGAAACTGCATTCAGCGTAGGACCTCTAGGTTTCTATGAGTTGAACAGGATGGGATTTGGTTTAACCAACGCACCTGCTACGTTTCAACGTATGATTGAGAAATGTATGGGCGATATGCATCTGTTTGAATGCTGAATATTTTTGGATGATATCTTAATCTTTTCGGCAACTTTTGAGGAACATATCCAGCGTCTTGAAGCTGTATTTCAACGTTTGGAACAACACAATCTAAAATTAAAGCCGTCAAAATGTGAATTCTTTAAAAAGTCTGTCACCTATCTTGGACATGTTAAACGGATTCCGGTGTAGCAACAGATCCTGGTAAACTTTCAGCTGTAGCTGATTGACCTGCCCCTACTGATGTAGAAACCTTGCGAAAGTTCCTAGGCTTCACAGGCTATTATAGGAAATTTGTAAAAGGTTATGCCCATATTGTTCAACCGCTGACCTCTTTACTTCAAGGTCATGGGCAAGAACCAAAAAGATCCAGGAAGTCCAAAAAGAAACATAAAACTGCTGCTGAATGGATCTGGGGTGAAGCCCAGCAACATGCATTTGAAACTATTAAGGAAAAGTTGACATCACCACCTTTACTTGGATATGCAGACTACATGTTGCCATTCATTCTGCATACTGATGCCAGCGCCTTAGGTCTTGGAGCTGTTCTTCTACAGGAACAAGACGGAAAGGAGCAAGTCATCGCTTATGGAAGCCGTACCTTAAGACCAAGTGAACGGAACTATCCAGCCTATAAATTAGAGTTCCTGGCTCTAAAATGGGCAGTTACAGATAAGTTCCACGACTATTTATACGGAAACAAATTCGAAGTTAAAACGGACAACAACCCACTCACATATGTGACTACCACTGCCAAACTTGATGCTACTCAGCACAGATGGCTACAGCAGTTGTCCAACTACAACTTTATTATGACATATCGCAGTGGCAAATCTAACGCCGATGCTGACGGTCTATCTAGGCGCTATATTTTCCAGGATGAGCTAAAGGCCATATATCAGGCAGCCATTGTTTCTGCATCCCTTGCAAGTTGTATTTCAGATGTTGCTGCTCCTCTTATGGCCAGTAAGGAGAAGCTAACATCAGAAAATGTCTCCAAAATTGATTGGAGTATTGAACAACAAAGGGATTTCACCATTTCACGTTTTATCGACCTAGTGGAAAGCGTCTCCAAAAAGGGAGGAAAGATGGCATTCCAGAATGAAGTTCCACCTGTACAGATATTGTTGCGGGAATTTGATCGCTTGTCTGTTGACAACGGAATTCTGTACCGGACAGCTTCCCTATGGTCAACCTGTAAAACAACTGGTGATCCCCGATTCCCACAAGAGAATCGCCATGCGCGTTGTACATAATGACGCAGGTCGCCGAGGAAAGGAAAAATCCCTTTGGCTTGCTAAACAAGGTTTTATTGGACAGGTCTGGAAAAGGATCTCAAACAGTGGATCGACAACTGCGAGCGATGCATTCGTCGAAAAACACCAGCAAATAGACCATTTGCAGATCTGGTTCCAATTATTACTACAAGGCCAATGCAGTTAGTCTGTATGGATTTCTTGAAACTGGAACCCAGCAAGGGTGGTATTGAAAATGTCCTTGTAATAACTGACCATTTTACAAGGTATTCACAGGCAATTCCCTGTCGCAATCATACAGCGCAGACAACTGCCAAAGCGCTTTACGAGGGATATTTTCGCTACTATGGATTTCCAGAGCAGCTTCACAGTGATCAAGGTCGGAATTTTGTAAGTAAGACCATCAAGGAGCTGTGTAAGCTTGCTGGCATCAAGAAGTCAAGAACGACTCCCTATCACCCTATGGGAAATGGACAAGCTGAAAGATTCAATCAGACTCTTTTGAAAATGTTGGGAACCCTGGATAACAACAAAAAGTCTGATTGGAAATCATACATAGCACCACTTGTTCAAGCGTACAACGCCACAAAGAATGATGCCACTGGATATTCTCCCCACTACCTCGTTTGGATGGCACCCTCGGCTGTCAGTTGATGCATATTTGGGTACAGACCCCACGAATGAGAATGCCGGCAACCAGTCTTGGTATGTATTTAAACTGCAGAATAGGCTCCAGTTTGCCTACAGGACTGCAGCCGAGGAGGCCAGCAAGGTAGCTGCCAAGAATAAACTGAATTACAACCGCAGGGTCAAGGACACCAAACTTGAAGTTGGAGACAAAGTCCTCATCCGCAAAGTTGGTATCCAAGGAACCCATAAATAGCTGATCGCTGGGACAACGATGTATATGTCATCACCAATATCCCAAACCCTGACATTCCAGTCTACAGAGTCCAGTTGGAAGGTGGCAAAGGACCAGTGAAGACTCTGCACCGTAACATGTTGTTGCTCTTCAATTGTCTACCTGTGAAGGAATCTATTGGATCTTCCATTCAAGGTACTCGTCAGAAGACCTCAAGAAGATCTGGAAAATTGAACAGGTCATCCCCAACAGACAGCAAAAGTGTCAGAAGTGACGACATGGAATCGGATAGTAGTCAAAGTTCTAGTGGTTTCAGATATATTCCACCACCATTCCGTCCACCAAACTATCCGAACAAAGCTTCCAGATCAGTAACTCAAACCACGTTGGATGAAACGACCATTCAGAGTGCCACCCATGGAGTACCGGAGACTCTACAGACTCAGGAAACCACCTCCACTGGGCTTGAGCGAAATGTTACAGAAGAGGTTCCTTCCTCTACTGTATTTCCTATGGATGTGCCAAATTCAACTAATCCAACTGGGGACCATGTCTCAACTGGGGGTACTGGAATTACTTCCACTGAACCGGAGCCTGAGAGAGAACCAACCGTTGAACCTCGTCCGGTCCGTCGAAGGAAGCCCCCAGACAGATATGGATCATGGGTCACCCCAATTATTGAAATTCCACCTCAAGAAGACATAGGCTTTAATGACACAGGACAAGAAGTTTTTGTGTAAATGTGATATTTTTATGATATCATACTCAATTTGTAATGTTTATGCATAAATAATATTGTTTTCATTTTCTGTTTGTAGTAATAACAGATTTAATGCTCTAATTCATATTGTTGTATTTCAGAAATCACAACAGGTTAGCAGCAACCCGGATTTAATGATTTTATTGTTTTAATTCTATTGCAGCTTCCATATAGTGGGAAATCTGTAATTATGCTTGTTTTTATCTTTTGCAAGGTATCTGTGCTTCCCATGTTGTGTATTCATTATTTTATTTGCATGGTACCTTTAGTTTATTTCAGTTATATATTGTTTATTTTACACTGTATACCATTAGATCTGCTTAATTCAGTCATGTACATTTATTGCTAATAAGATTGAGTATGTCCCTTTAATTACATTCATGTAGGACTTACCAGTACACCTTTGAATCTAATTATTTTCAGCATTTATCTATAGCATTTCATAAATTAGGTTACAGTTGTTTATTTAGACATGTTTAAGGATAACAGTAAAAATAATGGAAGTGTATAACTAGGTCAATAGGTTAAATCTTAGTTTTCGCCAGATAAGATATTGAAATTGTATTTTACTAATAGAAATCATTTCACATCAATTTCAGAATTTCTCCATGATGTTCAAGTTTAAATTATTTTGATTAAATTAGAATTTTGTATTTCAGACTTTCACTCTTCATATTTCGCAGTTAAATATATTTTCAGAATAAATTCAAATAGTTATCAAGACAGTAATGGTAGCAGATATTGGTATTTGGCCATATTTTTACTTTGATTTTAACAATAAATGTTTTTTTTGTGTTTATGTGTTCAGTGTTTTTCAGATCTACCAGCGAGATGTATTTTAATTGTTTTGCAGAGAAAATATTTTTATTTTATTTGGTTTACTACAGCAGATTCTAAAAATGTCTGGAGCCATTTCTCTAAAGAGGGGGGATGTGTAGCCCAGTGTATTTATTTTACTTGTAATTATGTTGTAGTCTTGCAGATTGGTAGATCTGGCCTTGTGTCTCTAGACTGGTTTAATAACTTCAGCTTAGGGTATAAATATTATTGTTTACTGTCTGTGTGTTATATGTTCACCAAACTATTGTATATTTCATGCGCAGTTCGAGTATTGTTCTATTGTTCGTATATCGTATGAGTAATTGGAGTGAGAACTTTTCAGTGAATACTCAGTCCAATTCACGTGCATATCACCTCTGCACTACTAACTTCCCGCCATAGCACCTTTGTATTCGCACAGAACTACTAGGGACCTCAGTGTGAGAGGATGGTCTCGCGACCATCTCTCTTTTCTACATTAAGTTGTACCTATTACTTTGGTACCCTTACATTAATTTATTAATTAATGAAACCACTAACGATTCTGGTAAAATTCATTGTTGTAATCACTTATTTAGAATCGTGTATTGTGATATTCTTTACTTCTGTGCGTATCCGATCTTTTGAAATGTTGTATTGTCTAGAATGTTGTATTCTTCGTCTTATAAATGTATTTTGTTTTGTTTCAGGCTCTTTATACTGTCTACGTCCGTCCGTATGTTAATAAATGGTATATCAAACTCCATCACCGTCGTAGTTATACTACACCCCGGTTACATGATGATTTGCAAAAATCTTATCTTTTTAAACTATTATCATATTTGTCTCTTTACCTCGCCAAGTCCTGTCATACAATCACAATGACCACAGTCTACAACTCCATTCGGAGACACAATCACCTATGGCTTCAGAGGCGTTTCATTCATTCTCTGTGAATGGCGAACCTGTAATAAGAAAAGATTATCATTATTTAATTTTAGCTGGTAACTGATTATGAAGATATGTCTTTAAGTTACACGAAGCAAACCGAATACTGATTAGATTACAGCTGTGTAGGCTTTCAAAGCAAGATTCAGTTTGCACACCTTGTGCAAAGTCTCAAACATTACAGTGGCAAAAGGACACTGCGCAACTATTATTCAAGATTTCAAACGTTCAATGCCACTAGCGGTATGATTATGAAACATAAAGATGAACAACTATACCCCTGTTTTATTTTCAGTTAAAACTGTCCACAACTCTTTTGGAACTGGTATATGTGAAAAAAATACTGTTTGCTGAGTTACTGGGGAAAAAATGTTTTGACAAGAGTACTGAATCAAAAAGAAAATGCAAAAAATAAGATACAGGGACATTTTGGATAGTTCTTCATGTAAGAGATATGACGAAAAGATTTCTTTGATCGGAATTGATTCTTACGAGGTGGAAAAAGACAAAATGTGTAGTGACGTGGATTCGGTGCCACCCGTTTCGTATTACGACATTGACAATTATTTAATTCATACAAAGAGAGCTTACAGCATGCAACAGCTTAATGCATTGAAATCAATGGACACGCTTAACCAGTGCAACAGTGGATGGGTTAAGGATTTGATGACTTTGAAGCAAAATGATAAAATTCTCATAACTGGCAGGGTTAGTGTTCTAACATTTGAAAATGCCATAGTTGCAACCTATTTATGATATTTTATTGATTTAATGTTAGCGTTCGTTTAAAGTCCTACCAAGATGGCGGATAAAGCGGAAACGCACACCTGCTAGCTACTTGTGGGAACTGTGTATTGGGTAACCGAACAAATCGGTAACACGACAAATCGGTAACATGATCTTAAAAAGTAAAAAAACGGAGAAATCGGTAACAATAGAAATATTGTATACGTCTCGCACGTGCAGACATAGTAAATATTGGGGTGCACGGGTGGAGAGATGTTCATGTTATCACTGTTTTACTTTTTTCCGAAATAACACTGAAAAGCATGAAATAAATAGAATATTTGATTTTCAGTGTGTGATTGAAAATTTATTTCACGAGTGACCATCAGCTATTTATATTTTCACGAATGCCGTTACAGTTTAGGAGATGATGTGGTTTGAATATTGTGTTGTTTCCTTTTTTTCCTTTTTCCTTTTTTTAATTTTCTTTATATTTTTAATAGATTTTTGCACTGTAAAAAACTGTTTTAGCATTTTAAAAAAGGGCAATGTAAAGAATATTTCTGGGTACCGTAAGTAAGACAGTTCGATAAAATAGTTTAAACCATCTCGTGAAGTTATTTAATATTCCAGAATGAGACGCACATCTTCAACCTGCAAAGGTTTGTTCTGCTTTGAAAACTTTATGTTTTTTCTTCAGATTTTTTACTTTTACTTTTTTTTTTAGATTTTTCGACTTTTAATATAAACAAGAACTGTCTCTGTAACATGACAATGCCCCTGAAGTGGTGCTTTGACCTTAGCGCCGAAGGCCAGATTAAGATAAATTACCTCTAAAATTCTGTCTTAAAAGTCTTAAATACTGGAAACACATACAAACATGAATATACAAAACTCGGAAAGTAGTCAGTGTCTAAAGTTAACTATCACCAAAACGCTTGAGATAACAGTTTATTAATTGTTTGGTGGATTTCAATAAGATTGCATTTAGATTAAACATTTACCGAGCATTAATGGGAATTAGTTTAAGAAAGGAGCACTACATTACATTTCACATTTCAAATACAATTTCATTCCTAGCATGTTTCATTCATTTTATAGTGTCTACAGGAAATATCTTATGCCCCCAAAGAAGGTCATAGTAAATTGCACCGTTCGTGCGCGTGTAAATCCTTCAAGTTTTTCAGGTTTGGGCACCTTTGTCATGCATGAAAGGATTCTCATATATAATAGGGCACAAGTGTTCAGTACAACAAGTACTTCAAGCCCATAAAAATACTATTAAACGTACCTCTGTGGGGTTCAGCCGACCACTGATGTATCCTACATCCTACAAAATGGGTAGGGCAATTACTCGGCTGAGATTTGGCGCAATTTTACTACCTTACTACCAGGTAGCGGGGGTTAATATATTAAAAAGAAAGACCCCCTCTGTGCCCAATGCGGTGTTGGATTTGACACCCAACACTTTCTGCTTAACTGCACAGCTTTAAGTTCACACAAACTAATATTTTAACAAGCACTGGAACATCTTGGTTTGGCTTTTGACTTGTATAATATTTTAAATCCAAGTAAGGCCTTGAGTAAATCTGTATTTAAGGCCTTAGTGTTATTTATCCTAAACTCTCAGTTTAATGACAAGATTTAAATAGTGAACTATAAATTATAAACAAATCTTTTAAACCTGTTAAACACAGATTTATTTTCCTTTTAAATTCATCTTTACAATTTCAATTTTGACAAGGTGAGGTCCAGTACTCTATCCCCTAAAGTCCTAAAATAACTGGATAATATTTTTGCGGTCCAGAACTCTAACCCACAAGTCCCTTTTGTTTTCCTTCACATTTATACTTATGTGAGGTCCAGGACTCTAACCCACAAGTCCCTTTTGTTTTCTTTCACATCTATACTTATGTGAGGTCCGGGACTCTAACCCACAAGTCCCTTTTGTTTTCTTCACATCTATACTTATGTGAGGTCCAGGACTTTAACCCACAAGACCCTTTTGTTTTCTTTCTTATCTATTTTATGTGAGGTCCAGGACTCTAACCCATAAATCCCTTTTGTTTTCTTTCTCATCTATACTTTTGTGAGGTCCAGGACTCTAACCCAAAAGTCCCTTTTGTTTTCTTTTACATTTATACCTATGTGAGGTCCAGGACTGTAAGCCATAAGTCCCTTTTGTTTTCTTTCACATTTATACCTATGTGAGGTCCAGGACTGTAACCCACAAGTCCTTTTTGTTTTCTTTCTCATCAAGAATTCAAGAATTATTCCTAGGGATGACAAGGGCTGCAGGTTCCCATTTTCTAAGTCTCCACTTGTATAAATTGTAAATAAATCAATAACTTTTATTCATATGGCAGCAGACTGCCAGATATGGGCACTTGTAACAGTGGGGCTTACGCTATCTAGTGAATGGTTACTTACTTGCACCCTAATTAGCCCTCACTAGATAATGGGTACTTTAGTTATTTCTGATAGCCAAATTGGGCTAATTTAGCCTAAATTACCTATTTATAAGTTATTGGTGGCTGCCAGTGTAGATCCCTGAACTGGATTTTGCTTTTTGGACACAATGACCTATTTCATTTTAAAATTGTGCAACTTTACACACTTTTGTTAAATTTAAAAATTGTCATTTTTTTTTCTTTTGGCCTCCTTTTTAGCAAATCTTTAAAATATAAGTTTATTATATATTAATAAATTGTTAACAAATGTTATCTTTTTTAATTTTCAAGTATTAATCTGGCTGTCACTAAAAATATTGCATACGAAAAAATACTAATATACATAATTACATCTTTCATTTAACTCAATATGTTTAGTAATAAAATATGCCCTAACAACAATTTATATGTTTATCAATTAATATAATGGTCTTATACACACGGAGGTATGCTTAATACCTCTGTAACTTTAGATCACATACAGACTATAATTAAACATTATTTAAATAAGATATATCACTAACAAGCATGCTCGGTCGTATGGCTTTAGCCAGAACCGAGGACAAATAAACTCATAGCTGTTCTGCACATCAAGACGACGTGCGCATTGTCTGGTCACTTTTTTATTTATTACCCTCTATCTAATGCTATCAAGAATATTTTTCTACAGATTACGTAAATTTTATCAAAGGATTTATGCTTTAAACCTGAAATAGAGATACGTGGGTACCCATTTGCTCAGACTTCCAATTTTCATACGCTTACTTTTCATCTCATTTTTTATGATATTGCCATTTAGTCAGTGCTTGGTTTTGGCTGGAAGCTAGTCTGACAAAGCAACACTCACAAAGATATCTTTATATAAATGTGGAGGTTGGAATGTCTTTATATGTAATGCATTTTTTTCTGTGACTGTCATTCATCCATGATCGATACCAAGGATATCTTAACTCTCCTCCAGTCAGGTTCATAGATAGGTCGATGCATCTGTCCATCTTAAAACAAAGTCTGTCTGCACTATTGCTTGATAATTCTTTTGTTAAAATTTCTAATGCTATATCTACCGTCAGATAGCGTAAGGATTCTGTCACTATGAAACTTTCGGGATGACTATCTCTTTTTTCAGTTTTTGTGTCAAAAAACGTGTGCAAAACGGTTTCTAGTCAAAGTTTAGTCTTTATCTTAGAAAAATCCTTCAACAATTCTAAGTATAATAACTTCTATAAGAGAACGCCAGCCTTATCAGTTACTTTTGTAGGCCGTGGAGCAACAAATCACCGAGAATATCTAGACAATTATAAAAGTTTCAGACAAAATTTAATGCATATTGTTTGGAAGGGCTGGGTTAAAAGTTTTTGTTAATCACTTTTTTAAGACCTTTTCAGCCGTGCAGGAGTTATAACAGGGCGCTGCAATAGTCAGGATTTATAATGCTATCTAAGAGAACTGCATTGATGTAGAAATTCAAAATGAAGTTATCTTGTCTTACCAACAGTTTTTGTGTCGCCCTTTCGAAGGGATTACTTTGTCTGTCGGTCCGTCACGAACACTTAACGTTGGCTATAACTTTGCCATTTCTTAACATTTCCTTATCAGACATTCAAATTGTATTGCTTATGACAACAGGGTCGGGATGATGCAAAAATCTTTAGGTCAAGGTCACATTTGACAGAGTTATGCCCCTTTTTGTACTTGGATTTTGTCATGAAACCTTACGTTGGGAATAACTTTGCCATTTCATAACATTTCGTCATTAAACTTTCAAATGATATTGCTTTGGATTTTTGTCATGAAAACTTAACATTGGCTATTACTATGCCATTTCTTAATATTTCTTCATCAAACTTTCCAATTGTAATGTTTACAATTGTATCACTTAAGACAACACCATTTCTTAAAGGCAGATAACCCTCAAATTTATTTTTGCAATGTTATGCCCCTTTTTTAACTTAAAATTTCTTGGTTAACCTTTTTGTTAATGTCCATTTCTCAAAAAGTGTCAAAGATATTCTATTCAAACTTGGAATACTTGATCACCAGCAAGACCCCTGCAAAGATTGTTGGTACCCATGTCCCTGTGGTCACAGTTAGCCCCACCCTCAGGGGTCACTTGATTTTGGTTATACTTATATATAGGAAAAAACTTCTTAAGCCTAGAAATAAAATATTATTTAGCCTGGAAATAAAATATTAACTGACATGAGATGGGTAAGTACTCCCCCCTTTCTCTGCCCCCCCCCTCCCCTCTGCATGGGGACCCCCCACCCTGCCCAAATAACCCCCCCCCGAAGATTTCTTGCACCCCCACCCACGGGCCTTATTTTTTATACTTAGGTACTCCCCATTCACCCTCAACCCCTCCCCCTCCAATTACCAGCCCCTCTCCCCCCTGGGGCCCGATTTTTTTTAATACATAGGTACTTGACTCCCCATCCCAAACCCCACTCCTAGCACCACCACCAGTCCCCCCGGTCCGATTTTTTTAATGCATAGGTACTTGACTCTCCATCCCAAACACCACTCCCCCACCCCACTCCCCCTACAACCCCCGGGCCCTATTTTTTAAATGCACACGTACTTGACTCTATGACTAGGTATTTGCCCTCCCCCACTCAAATTTTTTTCACTTGGGCCTCTTGTTTAACTTGGCTTATAATTAATTATCCAGCACTGAGAAAAGTGGAGCATACTGTCTGTGGACAGGTCTTGTTGTACTTGGACTAGCATGCTGTCTTTTCTAGCAGGCTCTTGTTTACCTTTTTAGTTATTCTAATAGAGTACCCAAGGGCGACACAAGTGTTCAACTGAACACCCATCTAGTGTTTATTTAAAGACTTGAAATATACCGAATTATTTACATAAAGTATAAGGTTTTGCAAAGGCCAGTCAGGGAGCCACTGTCCTGAGTGGTGGAAAAAGATTTCAGATGGGAGGAAAAACAGCAGAAGGCACTGAAGAAAGCATTGACAAATCTTCTAGTTTGGTACTTCTTAACCACCAAGACAAGTTTATCCTGGACACAGATGTATCCAATATAGCCGTAGCTGAAGAACTCATACAAGTTGAAGATGATCCGGAAAAGTTTATAACTTCTGGAAGCTATCTGTTGACACCGGAACAACGTATCTATCGTGTTAAAAGGAAAGAGTTCTAAGCTGTTGTACTGTTTACAAAACAGTGTAGGTATTACCTCCTATGTAAACCATTTGAGCTGAGGACTAACCGTCATAGTCTTACATGGCTTTTTAATTTCAGAGAGCCACGGGGTTAGTTGGCAACAAGGATGGAAGAGCTCATACGATATGCAATACAGGGCTGGGCATAGACACTGTCATGAAATATATTATCGTGTCTACTTGTACCAGATGATTCGTGTGGCTGCTTCAACGTTTGAGTGGAGTTAGACACCCTGCTGTGCGAGTCTAGCAGCTCTTTCATGTAAACAAACGAAAGCTGGGGTCATTTCATAGAGGCAGTTGACAAAACGGTACTCTTAGCCAGATTGGTGTCAAAGGTGAAAAAGTTTGCCGAGGTCAGCTCCACGAGTTTAGGTAAGAAGAAGTTGATGTCCCATCGTGAGGCCAGGAATTGTGCTTCGATAGAGGAATCCATGGAGAGTCTGAGTCCACAAACTGATCAAGGGTTGATCAGGTATTTGCCTGTGCTACGAGAAGATTGCAGAAAATACACAGATGTGGAGTCTTTGGAAGTATGGATGCATACTGTTGACCAGGTGACTTATGAGAAATCCTGTGGTGGGGAAACATCATACGAGTGAACTGCCAGTAAATCCACATGTGAGGTTTTCTTTAGGGTGCAACCATGCATGGCAAAGTAAGAATCAAAGACAAATGTTTTGTTTTGGATACCTTGAGCTATTTTATAAATCTCAGATGAAGTTTATGAACAATGTCCTGTGTTTCGGTTGTAAAGACACAGAAGCTTTTCTGGATGTCCTAAAGGTGGAGAAAGAACATGAGATAGTTTTGTTGAACGTTGTTGTTGATGAAGATTTACAGTGTGACACAAGTTGCTGAAGTTCGACCTCGAAGGAGGTTGTAGCAGAGCAGGACAAAGACCAATAGTTATCCATATTGCTTGGATGGTTGAAGACTACAGAGGAACCGGGGCAAAGTTTTTTGTATTTAAAATGTCCTGCAGTTAAATCGTACAGACTGAACAAAAAGTGTTTGAGGTGATTAAGGTGGATGTTGAATGTGTTGAGGATGGATACAAGAAACTGGTTGTACCACCGACAATGAGAGAGATGGTCATAAGTTTATACCGTATCTTTCTTCAGCAACACAGAAGGGTGTAGCGAAGACCAAGGCAAAGGTAAAACAGAAGTCCTATTAGTGTCGTTTGTCAGAGAATACAAGAGACTGTGAGTAGCTATATAGTGCTTTCAATAGAAATAAGAAGTTTGATAAGTATGGGAAATGCCCTCTAACATAGTGTCAGGCAGGTGCCCCAATTGAGAGGTTGCATATTGATTTTACGGGTCCTTTTTAAAGAACACCCCGTGGAAATTAAACACACTCTGGTGTTGGTCAGTTTACGAACGGGGTATAGTGTGTTCCACTACCATCGCAGACAGCTGGAGTGACTGTTTATGCAGCAGTTAACGAGTTCTCGAGACTATGATATCCTTTTTAAGTCCATTCTGATCAGGGGCGGAATTTGAATTAGACAGTGTTCTATAACCAGTGCTTAACATGAAAAACTGCAAGACTGTAGCAAAATATCCGAGCCTTTGAAATAAGAATTATTTATAAACTTTATCAACAAAATATTTAAAAAAATGTATTTAATAACCCTTAATAAACTATACATTTATAAAAAGGTATAATTTTCAAAATAATTTACATTTGTAATCATTAGTTTTTACAATTTATTATTAATATTCTATATCTTTAATATTTAAATGCATAAACTAAATTACATAACAGAACTCCCTTTTCAAGCATATCTATCAGGTATAATTAAACCATAAGGTAAAACAAAGAAAATATCATAAATAAACCCTGTACACATTATAAATGTTTTACAATTCAATTTCAATATTTTATTGAGCATATGAACATATTTACAATGTTCTTCGCCCATATTTACATCAGTCATACCCGAGAAATGCGTTAGGCAGTATAGATAGATAGGTAGATAGATAGATAGATTGAAAAATAGATAGATAGATAGATGAGGCGGTGACAATATAACATTACAATGAGAAGAGCATGATTATGATATGTACAACGAATTGTGTTGTTAACAAGTGCAAACTATAACAAATAACAAAATAATACTAAAGTAAAGCATATAACAAGAATAAACAATCAAATCCTAACCTCGTTGGTTGATATAAAATCAAAACACATGGCAGGCTCTAACGTCGTTTACAAGACAACTAATAATTCTTTAACTAATTCGTCTGAATAGACCAAATATAAAGAAACTGAATATTGTCCCTTACACAACTCTTTTCTTGGAAATTATGTCTCCCCCCTCTGGGGGAGACATATTGTTTTGCCTTGTCCGTCTGTCCGTCCGTCCGTCTGTTCGTCTGTCACGTTTCTGCTCAATAACTGGAGTTCTATTTCACCCAGAGCCTTCAAATTTCATAGGGTGATTGCCCTTATTAAGTAAAAGAACCCTACTGATTTTGTGATCAGAAGGTCAAGGTCACAGGGACTCGAAGAGTGTAAACCGTTTCCGCTCAATAACTGGAGTTCTATTTCACTCAGAGCCTTCAAATTTCATAGGGTGATTGCCCTAAGAACCCTATTGATTTTGTGATCAGTAGGTCAAAGGTCAGGGTCACAGGGTCCGAAGGGTGAAAACCGTTTTCGCAATATAACTAGAGTTTTATTTCATCCAGAGCCTTCAAACTTCCTAGAATGATTGCCCTTATTGAGTAGAAGAACCCTATTGATTTTGGGGTCAGTAGGTCAAACGTTAAGGTCACAGGGGCCCGAAGAGTGTAAACCTTTTCCGCTCAATATCTGAAGTTCTATTTCACCCAGAGCCTTCAAATTTCAAAGGGGATTGTCCTTATTGAGTAGAAGAACCCAATTGATTCTGGGGTCAGTAGGTCAAAGGTCAAGGTCATTGCTGGAATGACACTTCTCCATCATATATATGTTAAAACATGGACTGCATTGAAGCTGGTGTTACTCCAATACGTTACAGCTACCACGATGTAACATATGCTGTCTTCCAAACTGCCGTTGATACAAACAGTTCCACTGTGATGTCAGGTGACGTCAACTGTGCCTGGAGTAAGGTGTGAAACTATCATAACCATACATATGTTATATATATATATATATATATATATATATATATATATATATATATATATATATATATATATATATATATATATATATATATATATATAATGTTCTTTATACCATAATAAATGACAGAGGCTTCTGTTTCAGAAAGGTGATATCCCTTCCTTGGCCTTCCTTCCATCTGGTGCAGGGGGGAAACATGCGTTTTTCACAAAAAAACATCTAGTTATATTTGCTTTTAAAATTTTTAATATCAACTAATTTTCAGCAGAACATAGTTTTGTTACTAAGAATATATATTTAGTAAGTTTATTTAAAACATTTGATTGCTGTGATTTTAATAGACTTAAAAATATCGTTGGCCAATGACAATAATATTTTGGAAGGCATTCGTTTCTTATTTCTCGATAGTGATGACGTACATGTACAAAGTGGTATTCATCTTCAACAACATTATTAGTGCAATAAATGCATTTTCGATTTTCTCTAGGTAAATTTCTAAACCTCCCTTTTTCTATTACTAGTCTATGTGATGAGCATCTAAGTCTAGTGAGTACTATACGATGAGAATCATTTTTAACATATGATAAATATTTCTCAAATCCTGTACAATTTTTAAAAACTTTGTAAGTTTACAGTTAAGGCATT
Source organism: Cyclina sinensis (assembly GCA_012932295.1). NCBI lineage: Eukaryota > Metazoa > Mollusca > Bivalvia > Venerida > Veneridae > Cyclina > Cyclina sinensis. The sequence continues at coordinate 13,943,139 of JAAONU010000013.1, forward strand.
GTTTCAACAGAGGAATAAAATTCTTAGAAATACTGGCAATACAAGGTTTCAATAGCAGTTTTCAGTTGTTGTTTACTAAATGACATTTATGTCCATATATATGCAAGTCCTAAATTTTCTACTGTTTTAACTTTGATTGCACAAGAATCTCTAACTTTGTTTCACTTACAGTCCATAAAGGATTTATATACAAGCACATCGGATGTGTTAATATTATTAAAGTATTTGATAATGCGTCCCTTTCTAAAAATATCAAGAGGAACCTTTCCAATTTCACCATATATGGTAATATTTGTAGTCTGTCTAAATTGTAATATTTGTTTTAGAAATCCAACATACACTTTTTCAATATCCGGTGCTATGAAATCCCCATACTTCACAGCCGTAGTTTAAAATAGGTAAAATCATTTCAAATTGTCATTTGTTATTGTATTACAATACACAGAGATGTTAACACCAAATAATTTATACACAACATTATATAATACATTACCAAATTATCTACACCCTCGCTAATTGTAATATTTGATGAAGTTATTTGATTAACAATGTTATTAAGCTTACCAAAATCTTCCAATAAAGCATTATTGGTGCAATCAACGTTTTCACAATCCCAAATAAGAACAGAACAGAGTTTTTTTCCTAACTTGTACACTCATAGGTATATGGTTATAAAAAACAAATTGAAATACAATTTGAAGGTCACATAATGTTTAATTGAAAAAAATAAAATACAATACAGGGTAGAGCAGCGGGATATCCTATACATACAATGTACAAAGTTTAGACACTTTATTATATTCGACATGTTTATATTTTCTAGAACAATTTACTTTATTTACACGAACATGTGAAAATGGATAGAAGTCATAAACGATAAAATTAGATATGATATGAAATAAATAATATGATGCAATAGCGTAGTCAATTACACTTTGACCGTTACCAAACATACAAGTGAAACGACCAATACCCTCGTCATCACCAATTTGTCCAATTACAATTTTTAAATCAGAAGTACGACATATATATCAAGCAATTTCCATCCAGACGCGTTACAAACGGTATCTTCACTCTTCCGTATTTTGGTGAAGTGTATGTACATATTTATCAAACAAACTTGATGACTCTATAAAATCATTTTTATCTGCAGTTCTGGCATTCAGATTGCCAATGACACACATTTTATAAAGATCATTGTATTTTCTAATATAATGTTCTAATTGTTCAAGTAGCCAAAATCATGCATTCTAAAAAAGGGAGAATCATTAGGTGGAAGATATGCAAAACATAAACACATATCATGTTCTAGACTAAAGAATTCTTTAGATACTTTTATAACTATAAAACCATTGTTAGTGTTTTTCATGAATAGTAATGCCATTAAATATATTGTTTCTTATACAGACAAACGCCTCCATGGCCTCTATAACTACGTTCACTTTCAGGCCTAGGTATACATACAGACAGATAACCTTCAATATCATATTTATAATTTATACATTGCTAGGTTTCATTGCAAAATATCAAGTCAAAATTTGTTACAAAATTCAAGAATTCATTGTCTATTGGACAGTGCTTAAGCCCTTCAACATTCCAAGATAGGATCGACAGTTCACACTTTTCTCTCCCGTGCTACGTGGTATGATCGTGATAGGGATACATCACATAATCAACATTATTGTACAGCATTGACGAGATAAGCGGTGTTTCCGGCTTCGCGCGCTTCTTTCATCTTGGGGATGAGTTGCTTCCTGCGTGTTTAAACTTCCTTCGGGAGCTTGTCAAACATAAGAAGTGTCTTAATTTCAGCTTCACAGATTTCAAAGCATCCTTAATCAAGAGTTTTGAGTCAGTGACAAAGTTTATGATAATCGGCCTTATGGGAAGCATTTCTTAATTATTTCCTGTTGCTATAAAAACCTTCTTAATGACTAAATTTTGTATACAAGTTAGCAACTAAGAATTTAATACACTCTTGCTACTTAACCCTTTGATAATAAGACACATGTTGTTTGAGAGTTATTATTGCTGAAATCAGTTATTTTACTCAAGAAGATAATCATTCTACTTTCAATATCTATTGGAATTGGCTTTACACACAACAACTTTTCCATAGATCGAACCCGCACTAAACGGCACCAACCGCCTAGCAATGCAAGGTAAGAACGCCTTAGACCACTCGGCTATTGCTACAACTCCTAAAAATGTTTGGAAATGACCGAGATATAAGTGTCTACCTCAAACTACACCGTCAGTCTGTCCGAAAACATTAACATTGGCAATAACTTTCTTATTAGTAAGTGGATTAACTTCATACTTGGACACAACACCCCTTTGGACAAGACCTTTCCACTGACCTATATTTATTTGACCTTGACCCCTGATTGACCTTTACCTTGAAAATCCAATTGTCCAAAAACTTAAACATTGGCAATAACGTCTTTTTTAGTAGTGGATTTACTTCATACTTGGATACAAAACCCCTGTGGATAAGGCCTTCCCACTGACCTATATTTGTTTGACTTTGACCCCTGAATGACCTTTACCTTGAAGATCCAATTGTCAACATTGCCCATAACTTCCTTAAAAGTAAGTGGATTTACTTCATACTTGGACACAACACCACTTTGGGCAAGACCTTCCCACTGACCTTTAATTATTTGACTTTGACCCCTGAATAGCCAATTGTCCAAAAACTAATATTTGGCCATAACTTCCAAATTTGTAAGTGGATATACTTCATACTTTAACACAACACACTTTGAACAAGACCTTCCACTTACCTATATTTTTTTACCTTGACCCCTGAATGACCTTCACCGTGAAGATCCAATTGTCAAAAACTTTAACATTGGCCATAACTTCCTTATTAGTAAGTGGATTTACTTCATACTTGGACAAAACACCCAGTGGACAAAGCCTTCCCACTGACTTATACTTATTTGACCTTGACCCCTGAATGACCTTCACCTTGAAGATCCAATTGTTCAAAAACTTTAACATTGCCCATAACTTCCTTATTAGTAAGTGGAATTACTTCATACTTGGACACTACCCCCTTTGGATAAGACCTTCCCACTGACCTATATTTATTTGACCTTGACCCCTGAATGACTGGTTCTCAGCTCAAAGATCAAAGCATCCCTTTCGGGGGCATTGTCATCTTACAATGACAGTTCTTGTTTTTATATATTCTTCCAATTTCCATTGTATACAATAATTTTCAATAGCATTTACATAACTTCTAAAACATCATTATTATCACTGAGTAAAACTGTGTCATCAGCATTTTGAATAATTTAAATATCATATTAATTTCATCACTTTTTAATCAACATGCTATTCGATTCGAGACTTTTTTTAATTCAAATAATCAAGTATGAGGCGTATAATTAAGGGGATACATTTTCTCCCTGCGTCACTCAAAAATAACATGTGTAAAAAGGGTTATTGTGTTCTAATTTTATTCTAGACTTGATATTATGATAAAGGTTTTAAATTTCATTATTTGACATTTTCCAGTTATTTCTTGTTTTAGAAGTTTCAGCCAAAGTTTGCCTCCATACAGTATCAGAGGCCTGTGAATACACATATCTAATAGACTTTGCAATACATAAAGGTTGTCTACTGTTGAGTGACTTTTTTCTGAAACCTGCTTGACAATTGCCAAGAATTTCATTTTCTTCATCAAATTTATACAATCTATTATAAATTATTGATGTGAAGTGTTCCAAGGCAGCTTAATAATGTAATTGGACTTCGGTTTTCTTGTGACTCTTTTTTTTTTTTTTTTTGGTGGGGGGGGGGGGGTTATCTGCCTGTGTCCAAACATTAAGATATGATGCTTTGGTTTGACATAGACTGGTAACATAATAATACTTGCTTGTTTATGTGTTCATTAAGTATGTTGTCTGAGCCAGGACTTCTATTTTTTTTTTCTAATCGCTTTATGTGTATTTCTGTTTCTCTCACATATGTTTTAAACCAAAATTTAAGACTTTTTCCAGCTGGCACACCAAAAAGCTCACCTTGAGCATTTGCTCAGGTGAGCTATTTTGATCATCCTATGTCCGTTGTCCATCGTCAACATTTTTCTTCAAATGACATCTCCTCTAAAACTACAAGGCCATTTTTTAACCAAAGTTGACAAAAATGTTTCTTATATTGCGCTTTTCTAAAATTTCTCATTCCGTTCCATTGCACTTAAAGGCTGCTTAAGTTAAAAAAAGGTAGAAAAAAACAACCTCACCTTTTTGGCAAGGCTAAGCTTAATAGAACTCAAACAACATCTCTTCCTTAACTGCAAGGTCATTTTCTGTTACAGTTGTTCTGCTCTTTGCTGTTCTGTTGAAGTTTTATTTTTCAACAGAATCAAATGATTTATTGACAGTAATACAATAGTGGTTACATGTGTGTTTCAAAAATAGTCCTAGGTTAATGTTAATTGTCCGATGTTATATGCAAGATGTATGATGTTGTTCTTTTAACATACTAAACTGTTTTCTAAGAACTTATGATATTATCATATTTGCCGCAAAAATGTCTTACGCTAATGTTAACTGCCATACACATGTTATGTAAAATAAAGAACTACTCATTTAGCCTTTTGTTTTTTAAATGTTTTTCTACTATCCTGATGGAGTTATTCTGCTGGTCTGCTATTCTGCTGGAGTTTATCTGCTTTTCTGCTTTTCTGATTGCTTTATAAAGATATCATTTAAAACAAACTGTATCAGTTTTATATCTGGTTTTAGATTTTTATTGTAAAAACATTGATATATTCCAAATTGTTTGGTTCAGTACATATTAAATATTCTACTTTCTTCAGGGACCTGCTTAAAATGGGAAATATATCTCAAAAAAATAAAGGAAGCCGTCGCAGAGTACAAAGAATGTGTTTATGGTAATTGTTCCTGTCACGAAAGGTAAATATTCAAATGAAAGGTTCGGCAAATTGAATGTCTAAGAAAAAAATGAACATCACTTAAAAATGTCATTAATCTATTTATATACACTAGTTGCTTCCAATTTCATAAAGCATTTTAAATCACTTTGATGAATATAAAAGTCTATTTATCTATTTATTTTGCAAGGTTTCAATGGTATTTAGCATACTTCTTTAAAACACTTTTATTAAAGGGCAAATTGTTTTTACAAATACAAGTGGAATTTTTTACCATTTTTCATTAGCACATCTCTTTCAATTTTTCATATATATTATTAACCAGACTGTTTTACTGATTTGTCATTTCAGTGTTATCGATGACGATTTATCAATATGGGCTAACGGAATTTTCAGAAAAGACTTGGAAGCAGCAAAACCCTACGGTGTCCACTATCAAATAATAAACCATACATTATACAGGCAGGATGATTGCATTTTCCCTGAGCGGTAAGGTAGTCTTACAATATCAAATGCCTATTACCTTTCTTCCCTTACTGCTAAAGCTTCTTACTGTTCTGATAGGACATTGTAAATTTACGAATATAATGATAAATTCTTGGTGCTGAAGAAAGTTTTTATGATCGTGCATACCTTGCTTTAGCTACTAGAACTTTTTTTGTTATTTGTAAAATATTAAGCATGCGGTAAAAAACTTTATTTTTTATTAAGTTAATCTCCGATTTAAATCAAAGACCTATATAACCATTTTGTATTTTAAGTCTTTGTTTTAACCATTTACATCACCACTAGTTTTTAATGACCACGAATGATATATGAAATATATCGTTCTTTTATTATTTCACAGATGTAGAGGAGTGGAGCATTTTCTGGTCACTATTATTCAAGAGTTACCAGATTTGGAGTTTATACTCAATGTGCCAGTTTCTATACCCCAGTCTCCTAAAACCGAGACACCTTTCCCGCTATTTTCATTTAGCAAAGTGGTAAGGTACTCTCAATACTACATTTGAAAGTTTTTTATCTATTTATCTATCAGTAAAAGTTGAATACAGTCATTTAAATATGAATGAAAGGAACGTCTTGCTGAAAACAAATAACAGAAAGCAACGAACAATGCATCGGAAAACATACAATTTCGGCTTACAGCAGAAATGTCCACCTTAACAGTAAGGGAAAAAAAATACATCAACATATCGGTCACCGCCGTATCGCTTTCTTTTTCAAAACTGTTGCCATTCGTGCAATATTTTTCCCAATGTCTTTGCTATTTCATTTATACCGTCAGGGTGATTTTAGCCAAACTTCAAAGAACTCATCAGTCCAAACCATAGATTTGCATATCATCTTCATTTATAGTCGGATGCGAGTAAACATTTTTTTTTCTCGAGAAAAAAACAAAACTTTTGTCTGTTGCATTTATTATTCTAACACTATCTGCAATTCGACGACAGTAAACAAAGAAGAACCCGTGATATATCTTACTTGATATATCACGCAGAACACAAGCGTACGACAATGCGATAATGCGATGGCGACTATCGCGTTATCGCATTGTCGCCATCGCATTGTCGTCAACGCATTATCGCGTTATCGCACTGTCGCCATCGCATTATCGCACTGTCGCCATCGCATTATCGCACTATCGCATTGTCGTTCTCTGGATTATAACGTCTAACCACGATGGCCCTAACGGTATTCCGTATAAAATATATTTCCTAAATATGTCATATAAGTATATAACTTATCTTACAGGGAATTTACTCTGTTAATGAATCAATAGTCTATGCATTTTCTGACTGTATTGTTGGAAAAAAACTCGATGTGCCAAAGGGCAATGATATAACTGTCCTTTTACTATTTTTACCGTCTCGTTCAATTCACACTCATATATAGAAAGGACTACATTGTGAGAATGCTGCAAAAAACATGTAAATGTTGTGTTTGAGACGAACCGCAGGTTTTGTACAGACGTCAAACCATGGGATGCTACAATGAGTATTCTATAAAATGTTCTGATCATTTCCGTCTAAATACATCAACCTGACCAAGGTAAAATCAAGTGCAATGACAAAGTCCTCATTAAATAACTACTGAAGGTTAAAAGAATCTGAGTTTATAATAAAAACAAAATAACAACTTTTGACCGAATGAAATTCTTGTAGACAGATTTACACTCAGACATAATGTATCCCGCCTGGACATTCTGGGAAGGTGGTCCTGCAGTATCAGTATATCCAGATGGTCTCGGAAAATGGGAAGAGCAGAGAGAAATCATCTCAACGTAAGTTTTTAGTTAATAAGTTTTCTTATCATAATTGACAAAAAAATAATCATCTAATTTATCTCCGTTTTGGTGTGTTGTATTCAAATGATAGGATGTTCAAGTGTTTTCAGAAATGCGAAACCGGTGAGTTTTTTAGAATATTTCAAGGTTAGGCTACTTTCCTTATTCCCCACCACTTTAGGGGTGAGGGCAATATAGATTTGCCCTTGTCCATCCGCCCCGCTGTCACGCTGTCTATATGTAGACCGGTTTGTGTCGTGTGTAACTTCAAAAGTATAACTGCTAGAGCCATGAAGCTTTCTAAGAGTAGTTGTCAGCATGTAGGCTTACGCACCTTGGAATTTTGAGGCAAATTTTTTGGAGATCGGCTGATTAAGCAAAAATTAGCAATTTTAGACTTGTGTCCCGCGTAACTGCAAATGGATAACTGCTAGAGCCATGAGACTCTCTAAGAAAAGTTGTCAGTATGTGAAGTTACGCACCTGGGTATTTTGGCGCAAATTTATTCGTGATTGGCAGAGTAATGCCCCCTGATAAAGCTTAAAAGATAGCATTTTAGGCACATACGCGCATGCAATTTCAAACGATTTTTCTGACAATACGGCAGAATGTGGGGGCATCCGTGTTTTATGGACACATCTCTAGTTTTCATTTATTTGAATATAAATGATATCGCCATGAGAATGGCCTAAGTACGCCTGTAATCAAAGAGTAGTGCTGAAGTAATACATGAATAATTTTGATAGAAGGCATGACAACGGATTTTTGTCTTTCGATTCCAGAATGTTCAAACTTTGTATGTATAGTTCAGCTGACTTTAGCAACCTGTCAGATTATAGATTACATTTCTGCTGGGCAAAATTGAGTTGCGATGTTCAAAATACCTTACATTTATAAGGTGACAAAGTACATCGTTGTGTCACAAAGTAAATTTAATTATTTCGAAAAATATGATAAGTAGGGGCATTCGATTCGATAAAAACAGATTATTGACATAGTACATAAAATACACAAAGACTGCTATGTTTTAAACGCTCTAAATGACATTTTAGAGCAACCAAGAAATGGCCATGGAATAAGAAAGTAAACAAGGGTTTTTTCCGAGGATCGAGAACAGTAGAGGAGCGAGACCCACTCATTGTACTGTCACGGAATGAACCGGAACTTATCAATGCGCAGTACACTACTAATATATGGGAACCTGAAATGGTAAATGTATCATACTTATATTTCTGTGCAGTATACTATTAATCTATGAAACCCTGAAATGGTACATGCATTTTATATGTAGCATACTTAGTACCTCAGGGCTTTATATACAATTTTATATATATATACATATAGGTGTGCAGATGCTTTTAATTTGGTAAACATCTTAAAGGTTTATTATTGTAAAAGGTACTTAGGACTATTTTTTTAAATAAAAAGAATATTTAAGGTATAAGAAAAGCACGTGTGATTAGGTATGCAGAATAATGAATCCAACAAAGTAGTTTTGCAAATAATCAAAGCCAGAAAGGTGCTAGTTTTGCGATTACCGTAGTAGTAAATTTCAAATGAAATTAAAGCTGTCCCAAGTCGCGCTCGAGCATTCACGGCGTCTTGGTTATGATAGTTTTAGTAACATTTTAAGAAGTACCAACATATTTAATACCACTTACTAGCTCAGATATTGGAAATACGACATTAATTCAAACTGTTGTCAGTTTTACGGGAATGTTTAGTTTCCTTTTAACTGATTTCATTTAACTAATATCGGCTTTCAAAAGAACGCAAACGGAATATGCTATAGCAAAATTTGAGTTTCAGCGTAATCTTTCGCCACAAGTTCAGAACTTTTTTTGCTTTGCTTTGCTCTGCTTTAAACAGTTTGATTCCAAGAGAGTGCAAAGACATGTGTATTGCCTTACTGGAATGATATAAATTACTCTAAAATGATATCGTTAATAAATTATTTTGAACCTTGTAGGGCCAGTTGGGTGCTGATCCTGCAAAGGAAGTCAAATTAGAAGATCACTGTGAATACAAGTATGTGCGGGTTTTTTAAATAGTGAAAAAATTGTGAAGTTATTTTACTTGTCCGATACTTTGTAAACGGAATTTAAAGAACTTTATTATACCTCACATAAACTTTTTTCTATATAGCCTTATGTGACGTCACATGGTGTTATTTCGATCTATCATCCTGGAAATGAATATCACTCAGTGAATGATTTTTTGCAATATTCCCCAGGGGCGAGTAACCTATAAAGACTTAAGAAAACGTAATGTTCTAGTTCTCTCCCCTGGCCGCTGTGCTCTGCGTGCCTCAGACGCTTGCAATGTGCACTACAGTGAATAAAGCGTCTTGCAATACAGACTAGCTGACCAAACGTCTTGATAACACAGACTTACCAAAGCACAATTGACGATCATATGGTGGTTAAAAATTGCATTAAAATGTTGGTTCGGTATAATAAAAAAATAACACATGTCTCTCAGGGTAATAGTGAATATTAGCGACCCGAGAATTGAAATAACACCCGTTCTCGGGTTGCTAATATGCATATTACCCTGAGAGACATGTGTTATTTTTATAATATTCAGTGCAAATAAGAAGTTGTGTTTTATACTCCTTCTACGTTTCTGTAGTAAAAAATTAATAATACTTAAAAGTTATATCTGAAAATGGCTCAGTAGCAAATCTACGAGGTTTAATTCAATGAGAAGAATAACCTGGTAACAACTTGTAAAAAAGTGAAGAGCAGATGTAAATATGAGAAAAAAAACTTCAAAAAGTCATTGGCAGATCATTTAAATAGAAAACTACATTCACAGCCGATGACAGACAACCATTGAACGTGATTATCGTGCATTTTAGGTATTTATTCAACCTACGAGGCATCGCTGCAAGTTTTCGGTTCAAGCACCTGTTTCTGTGTGATTCAGTTGTGTTTTATGTCGGTGATGACTGGCTGGAATTTTTTTATCCTGCCATGAAACCCTGGGTTCATTATATACCAGTTAGAAAAGATCTCAAAGATGCGAAGTAAGTCTTTTAGTTATTTTTTTCAAGGGCAAGTTTTTCTTACATATTTAACTTGATGTAATAAGTAGCAGACTTTACTTACAACATTTTGAAACATAAACGGACTTGTTTTTGTTATTGTTTAAATAAAAATAGAAAATTTACCTATTGATTCACTTTATACAATGTAGCACTTGATGTTGCATTCCGTATTTTGTTGAAGATACCATATTTTCCACTTCAGAGAGTTACTTCGGTTCGCTTTAGAGAATGATGTGGTTGTCCAAAAAATAGCAAAGAGGTAGAATCTTTGACCAATATCAAAATGACTAATATACATTTATGAGAAACATAATTTCCCTTTATATTCATTACAACTCGAGGATTCAATATTATTTGTACAATCTGCTTGTAAATGCGCTGCCTTTGTATCAATCTTTCATTGAGACAGAGAGAGAGAGAGTCTTTCTAAAATCTCTGTTTGGTAAGTTCAATTACATTTACGTGTAAGGAGATGTTACGTGATAAAGGTTTGATTTTGTGTATTAATATTTGTTTTGGATTTCCTTTAATATTTTTCATTCGGAAAGGATATTTTTTCATATATTTCAGTACAAGGAATGTTAAGAAGTTGTCTCGTTTTTGTATTTCAGGGGCAGACAATTTATATGGGACCATTTACGAAAGGAAGATATTTCTTGTTACTGGCTAAAACTGCTAAAAAAATATGCAAAGCTTCTGAAATTCACTCCAACTTCAGAGAACTCCTTCATAATGATTAAGTGATGATGTTGTGATTGAATGAATAGCTGGATGTATGTTAAATAAATATCTTAATAACTATTTATTTAGTGGATTTATTTCGAAAATCTCTTCACAAAAACATGAATTCAAAGTAGATATACTTTTTTTTTAATTTCTTGCTTCTTCTTTGTAAATAACTGCTTGATGAAAATGTATGCAAACGTGTATTATATCAAGGTTTTTGTTTGTGTTACATGTTAGGCTTTATATTGACTTCTTTAAAGTTATATAAATATACAGACCCTGTATTTTTCTTTCAAAAATCTCTTTTCATTGTTTTCATTCGCCATCTTGGTGTGTCTTTGTCCGATCATGGAAAGTTCGTGTTTTTTTCCAGAAGTGCTCCGAATGAACAACCATTTCAAAATAAACAATATACATGTATTTTGTAAACCCGACCAATTGCGTCTGCAAGTAGACAAAGGAGGTAATACAAACTATGAAAAAGACACTTTTTTCTCTGCGAAATATAGGCGCTGGGAAAGATAATCACATGCCTTAAAAAGATAAGTTTGAAAGTTAAAGCATAGAAATATCATTGAGTGATACAACATGTCTTATTATATTAATGTTGTATAGTTTTAACGGAATATTGAGAAGCTTCGACAAGAAATAATAACATCCGAATAGAACTATTTTCTTTTGACACAGCAGAATACCATTTTGGCTCACTGTGTTAGATGCCTGACAGAAAAAATATACAACCTAGACAAAATACAGTTTCTTTAAAAAGAAATCATCGTTTCATTGACACGCTATCTTTGTATTCAGATGCCATGTTACATGTATATAGAATTAACACAATACCATAACATTGGAAAAGGAAAAAATATGAATGTATAAGAATGTCCATCAAGGAGAACAACTTGTCTCTTTCCTTTTAATAAAACTCCGCGACGGCCTGGCTCATACATCTATACTTTATACTCTAACAGTATATTTTCGGATGATAACATTAGCCGATAAGAGACATTGTATGGCAATACTCCATTCACTTGTTTATGACTATGTCACAGGTCACAGGAATCACTCGATGCATAAAGACATTTTTATACAACCGAAACACGTATCTTAACCCCTAGGAGTGACGTTACCGCTGGATGACATTCTTTCCTTGCTACGCCTCCAGTAATCCTTGAAAAGTACCACCAGACTTCAAAGAAAACATTAAAAACCCTTTCATAGAATAGACAGACTAAAAAAAGACGCATTCTCGATTAAAAGAAGAGTCGCTAAAACATCAAACGTTCTCGGTAATACAAAGACTGTCTTTTATAAAACTGCTTGATCTGCCGTTGAGTTTTAAGCCACAGAAAAATATTTTTAGAGTCTCATATCCTCCCGCCCCTTTTGAAAAAGCCCCTACCTTATGACTTTTTTGTTGAGATATTTGGAAATTTATGTGATTTTTTTGTAGAAATTATAGGAAAAGCAATAAACAAATAGAAAATAAAAATCCGGATGAGAATCTTTCATTTATTTATATATTTATTTTCTCTGGTCTTAGGTAGGATAGAAGTGTACAAAGAAATGTGACAGTCGTGGTTATGTCGACATTTCAGCAATGACTTAACATACCCAGTTGTACCAGTAATTTTCATGTTTTGCTCTGCTGTTAAATTGGTCTTTTCACAGAAATGATACCTAAGGTGACAAATACCCCCGAACAAGCCTCGACATCAAAACAATAACAGTGAAAAGTAAGACGCTGTGCAAATATATATTTTAAGATATAAGTTTAATAGCTTTGTCAGTTTTTACGTAATGCTGTAGAAAAAAGTGGCATAAAGGAATATATTTAAAAATGGGACCAGGCAGTTATGTTTCTAAGACAGTCATGGTCTATCTATATTTAAAGAAAATTCAAAGTTAAAGGAGATAACTCACCTATTCTTGTACTGAACAGTTGTGCCAAGTTATTTTATAGTCCTTCAATGCACAAGAAACTTACAGTCCTGAAAAGAATTTGTGTATACATGTATACAGGATTTCGTTACCTTTCAACTCTAAGTTCTTTAAATTCTAACTTTGACCTTGACATTTGAAGTAGGGACGTGGCTGTTGTGCACGACACCTCATTTTAAAAATGTGCTGAACATTTGGTCCAAATTACTTTCAGTGCATAACAGGAAAACATTCCCGACACGAATGTGTGCATATATACAGGATTTGATTACCTTTAAATACCGGTATGCCAACTTCCAGACTATTTTAAGGGCCTTAACTGTTATTACAGACCCGGTTCAAAAATAAAACCCAGGAGAAGGCTACACTTGCCGACTGATAATCCTTCAGAGTTACGGCGGCTGAAAAAGACCCCCTCATGGATTAAATCGTAGTAGCTAAATGAGTGGACTGTGAAAATTTTGATGGTACTAAAAGATGTTTAAAAGGGGGGCATGAAAGTTTCACTGTACCTTCTTGTGACATACTTGTACGTATTTGTCACAAGTGTGTAAGGAACTCGTGCGAATTTTCCACACATGTGCAGTACGAATTTGTATTTGGATGCTTTCTATAGACGTAAAAAGGAAAAATAATCGTGTGTGTAAACTAAGAGTACAGAGAGACACTGGCGTACAATAACAAAACTGTCGTAATCTATAAATGAAATGTTGAAAGTCGTGAAAAAATCAAACATACGTAAACAGAAATAAAATTTTCTTGTGTGAAAATTTGCAAAATGTAATGTCTAATATCAAGTACTTATGAAATACAAACTGTACTAAATACATGTAGTTTGAATTTGTCATCAGGAAGAAGATACTAGAGTGAACACTTATAGACATTCATGATCAATATAAAAATTAGTGTTGTTCAAATGGTATAATATTTCCAGCACTTGAAAGTTTCAGTTGTCTATAATAAACATGCGTAAAAATAGGAGTTTTTACAAGGTTATAAGTGAGTTTCAATTACGTTTTTTATTTTCTTAGCTGTTAAACAGTTAAACAACTTCATGTAAGAAAAAACATTACTTATCATAAGGCTTTATAAATTAACTTTATAACATTTCATTTAATATGACTGTTATAGCCCAACTTATGCCGAAACCGTCGAGACAATATCTGAACAAGGGGTAGGACCTAAATCATGTAGCTCGGTGCTTTAAGCGAGAAAAACATGTAGTCTATGACTAATGACGTCAGTTTTCGCGTCAATATTCAGGAATTTGGTTAAATTAAACAGGTATGCGGATTTTCTACGAAAATTTGTATAATGTATACGACTAGTACCTAGCCATATATGTTTGCTAACTGTAGCTGCTATTTGACAGACAGAGAAATGTGTTACAAAAAAGTTATTGAAGGGATACCAACAAAGGTGTCCCATCCTAGAAAATCCCCATCGCTTAAAGCAACGAGCTACATGATTTTACGGAAGCATGGAGAGGACATGGTCAGTTTATTTTATAAAAGATTTTTCGCACAAAATATTTCGTTACCACAAGTTAAAAAAAGATTTTTCGCGCAAAATAACTCGTTCCCACAAGTTAAAAAAAGATTTTCGCACAAAATAATTTGCTCCCACAAGTTAAAAAAAGATTTTTCGCACAAAATATTTCGTTCCCACAAGTTAAAAAAAGATTTTTCGCACAAAATAACTCGTTCCCACAAGTTAAAAAAAGATTTTTAGCACAAAATAATTCGTTCCCACAAGTTAAAAAAAGAGTTTTCGCTCAAAATAATCCGTTCCCACAGATTACAAAAAAAAAAATATTTCTGAAAATAAGTCGTTCCCACGGATAAATAAAATAAACCGACCATGTCCTCTCCATGCTTCCGTATGATTTAGGTGCTACCCCTTGATTTTATAAAATAGGGCAATACTGGAAAACAGGGCAAATGCGAAAACGACGTAATTTGATTTGCGTGTTGAAATCATTGTAATATTCCTTCTTTATTCTGTTTAAAATTCTTAAAGTTCACAGGGCTGTAAAACATAGCAAAACTAATTTAAATAAATATGCTTGTATATCTCCATGAATTAACAAAATATCTGAGCCTATTTACAGATTGAGGTATGTGAAACAACTTCCTATCATGAATGTATATGAACGCAAAACTCTTACCACACTATCAGAAAATAGTTAAGCAAAATGATTCCAGCAAGAAATGCACAGAGAGGGCAAAATGCTAAAACGGCCAAAAAACTGAGAACTATTTCTAGCTGCCATTGTGCCATTTTTTTGAGCCTAGATGGACAGAATTGGTGGTTTCGTACTAAAAACATTTTCGGACACCATTTTAAAAATTTACTGACCTCGCATCAAGCCCTTTAGGAAGATTGTCGAAAACGTAGATAAGAATTGCTTTTGCTTGTATGACTTGTATTATCATTGATATAATAAAATAGCAAGTGGCACTTCTACTGTTTTAGAAATTGCATAACTTCTTTATGGTTTTTATTGTGTTTTAAAGAAATTAAGAATTCCAGTTGGTTAAGTTAAAAAACAGACCCTCGCCCTCTGAGTCCTATGACATATAACAGAACCAGTGGGGGGGGGGGGGGGATGGGGTGTTTCAGGAAAATCAGGCTCGCAGTACAACCGCGCACACATCACAGAATACGCACACGTGTTTCTTTTCGCAGTAAGTGAAAGAATGGCAGAGAACAACTTGATGTCCTGACGGACTTAATGTTGGGAAAATGGTCAAACTTGTATGATCGCGTGAAAATAGTGCGTTTATGTCTCTATAATGAGCAATTTATTCCATGGGAACTTTATATATGCCGAAAATAGTACAATGCAGCACTATGTTGAGTTAAAGCATAAAGGCATTGTTTTCACGCGATCATACAAAGTTGACCATTTTCCCGAAGTAAGTCCTTTTTCTCTGCCATTCTTTCACTTACCGCGAAAGGAAACACGTGTACGTATTATGTAACCTGCGCGCGGTCGAACTGCGTCGAGATAGGTTTGATAAATGAAGCCAGTTTTACACAAGTTAATCATAAATGCAATTCTTACCTCTTTTTCAGCTTAATTCTTGCAACATATATTGTCCAAGAAGTACCACAAATGATTTGAAGCGAACGCAAATTTGGCATACAATCTAAACAGCATAATTATGACCAACGACACAAGAAAAGGGCACTCGGACATATTTTTGGAAATTGACCTTTTTAGTAATTTTGAACGAATGATATCCCAGGATTATTTTCTGAAAATTTCAGATTCCTGAATAGAACACATACGATTTTTTATCACGTTGAAGAGGAACATGACGCGCTAAACTACGGAATCCTGTTGAGGCCAATTAAAATGTCGCCGTCGCGCTTAGAGTTAGACGCTCGACAAGGCGATACGATATTCCAATAAATGTCGCGTCGCATTGTCTAGTGTCGCTTCGCGTTTTCGAGCGTCGCGTCGCGTTGTCTTGTGTCGTTTGGCAATTCCGTGTGTCGCGGTAGAGGATCACGCGCGACAATGCGATACGACATTGTAAAAATATCGCGTCGCGTTGTCGCGCGTCGCTTCGCATTGTCGAGCGTCGTATCGCATTGTCGTTCGTCAAGGCCTACACAAATGCAGAACGCGACGGACGACAACGCGACGCGACATCGCGACAACGCGACACCGCGACAATGCGATACGACGAACAACAATGCGAAGCGACAATGCGATATTTCGCGCTTTTATAGCGCGACAATACGAAACGAAAACGCGATATTTCGTTTGACATTGTCGCGCGTCACTTCACATTGTCGCGATGTCGCGTCGAGTTGTCGAGCGTCTACCTCTAAGCGCGACGGCGACATTTTAATTGGCCCCAACAGGATTCCGTACTAAACTGATATTCTTAAAACGACGTCGCATACACAAATTTGACATAAGATTCTATTCAAGTTCAATATATTAATATGATAGATTTCATTTATATATTTGAATTCTAGTTATTTTATTGTAAAGTTCTATGCCTTTTCAATGTATACCACCTTTTTTACAAAACTATAAATGTTATCATTCAGTATTGCATTCTATTCATGTAATATCAGTTTTACATAAGAAAGAACTGTCTCAAAAAATGTTGCCATGATAATGGCAATAAAGAAATTTTATACAAGATACGCATTCTATGAAGGGTAATATTCCAACTATCAATTTTTTCTTCTACTTTGTTTTTGAAAAGGACGAGAAGTTTGACTTTTCTTGCTGATTTTCAATTCAGTTTATTTCAATATTAAAAATAATGTCCGAGGGCCCATTTACCTGTCGACGGTCATATGTTCTACGTTTCTTTACGTTTTCAAAGTTTACTTCAGAATAAAAGAAATATAAGTGTGTTTTGTGTTTTTGTTGGCCACAATTATAAAATAGAATAAAATAAAATTATAAAATAAAAACATGTGTCTAAACCAAGAAGTCTAGAGACTGGATATTCCTCATGCTGTTCATTTGTCTAAAATATATCACAGTCTAAAAGACCGACTGCCGGAATGTTCTATATCCTTTTGGCATAGAGTCGCAACAGATTTTAGTTTTACAATGTATTATCCTCATACAAGGTTTTTTTGAGAGTACTTTACGGAATACCGTTAGGGCCATCGTGGTCAGACGTTATAATCCAGAGGGCGACAATGCGATAATGCGATGGCGATAGTGCGACAATGCGATGGCGACAGTGCGATAATGCTATGGCGACAGTGCGATTACGCGATAATGCGATGACGACAATGCGATAATGCGATGGCGATAACGCGATAGTGCGATGGCGACAATGCGATAGTCATATCGTACTGTCGCCATCGCATCATCGACTTGTCGCTATTGCATTGTTGCAATCGCACTATCGCGTTATGGCATTGTCGCCATCGCATTATCGCACTGTCGCCATCTTATTATCGCACTATCGCATTGTCGCGCTCTAGATTATAACGTCTAACCACGATGGCCCTAACGGTATTCCGTAGTATTCCGTATTATAAAGCCATCCATTTTATGTTTCTGCTATTGTTTTTATTTCGTAAAAATCGCTTGTGTACATCCAAAAAAAAACGATGTGCGCATGTGTACAGGAAGGCGATAGTCGACAATGCGATAGTGTGATAACACGACAATACGAGTGCTATAACACGACAATACGATTGTGCGATGGCGACAGTGCGATAATGCGATGGCGACAGTGCGATAATGCGATGACGACAGTACGATAATGCGAAAACGCGATAGTGCGACAATGCGATAGTGCGATGGCGACAATGCCATGATGCGATGGCGACAGTGCGATATGACTATCGCATTGTCGCCATCGCACTATCGCGTTATCGCATTGTCGCCATCGCATTATCGCACTGTCGCCATCGCATTATCGCATTGTCGCCCTCTGGATTATAACGTCTAACCACGATGGCCCTAACGGTATTACGTAGTACTTTGCATCGGTAGGTTCTAATGAATATCAATCAACAAAATATATCCTGCATGTTAACAGAATACGCATGAAAACATATGAGTCATTACAAACGTTTACATTAATTACAACAACTACTACTACAACTTCTGCTACTGCCACTGCCCTACCCACTACCACCTCCATCACAATTACCAGTACCACCACAACCACTTCCAAAACCACAACTATCACAACAACCACATCACTACTACTACATACTACTATTACCACTACTTACTACATACTACTACTACATCTTCTTCTTCTATTACTACTGCTGTTGTTGCTGATGCTGCTGCTTCTACTACTAGCGGCACTTCTTTTACTACTGTTATCAATTCTACTTCTACCAATAATACTATTACTGCTACTACTACTAGCACTACCTTTACTACTTCTACCAATACTACTGTTGCTTCTAATACTAGCACTGTTTTTTCTACTGCTACCAAAACTACTGCTACAAAAACTACTACTACTGCTGCTGTTTCTAGTACTGCTGCTACGGCCACAACTACTACTGCTGCTGCTACATGTACTACTAGCACTTTTTTACTATCACTACTACTACGACGACGACGACTACTACTGCTGCTGTTGCTACAGCTACTACTAGCACTTTTTACTATCGCTACTACTACTACTACTACGACTGCTACTACTTCTTCTTCTTTTTCTTCTACAACTGCTACTGCTGTTGTTGCTGCTGCTATTTCTACTACTACTATCACTACTACTGTTACCAGTTCTCCTTCTACCAATAATACTGCTGCTATTACTACTACTACTGCTGCTGCTACTACTAGCACTTTTTTACAATCGCTACCAAAACTACTTCTTCCAATATCACTACTGCTGCTGCTAATTCTTCTTCTTCTTCTTCTACTTCTACTACTACAACCACCATCACCACCACCATCAATATTTCTACTACAACTATTCTACTACTACTACTACTTCTATTACTACTACCACAACCGCCATCACCACCACCACCACCAATATTTCTACTACAACTATTCTGATACTACTACAACTTAAATTACTACTACCACCATCACCACCACCACCAATATTTCTGCTACAACTATTCTACTACTACTACTACTACTTTTATTACTACTATCACTACCATCATCACTACCACCACCAATATTTCTACTACAACTATTCTTCTACTACTTCTACTACTACTTCTACTACTACTACCACCACCACAATCATCACCACCACCAATTTTTCTGCTACAACTATTCTACTACTACTACAACTACTTCTACTACTACTACTACCACCACAATCATCAACAACACCAATATTTCTACTACAACTATTCTACTACTACTTCTGCTACTACCACCACCATCATGACCACCACCACCAATATTTCTACTACAACTATTCTACTACTACTACTACTTCTACTACGACCGCCACCACAACCATCACCACCACCAACAATATTTCTACTACAACTATACTACTACTTCTACTTCTACTACTACCAACACCACCACCATCACCATCACTACCAATACTTCTACTACAACTATTCCTACTACTACTACTACTTCTTCTACTACCACCACCACCATCACCACCACCACCAATATTTCTACTACAACTATTCTACTACTACTTTTACTTCTTCTACGACCGCCACCACAACCATCACCACCACCAACAATATTTCTACTACAACTATACTACTACTTCTACTTCTACTACTACCAACACCACCACCATCACCATCATCACCAATACTTCTACTACAACTATTCTACTACTACTACTAATTCTATTACTACTACCACCATCAATATCACCACCACCACCACCAATATTTCTACTACAACTATTCTACTACTACTTCTACTACTACCACCACCACCACCACCAATATTTCTACTACAACTATTCTGCTACTACTACTACTTCTTTTACTACTACCACCACCACCACAATCACCACCGCTACCAATATTTCTACTACAACTATTCTACTACTACTACTACTACTACTACTATTACTACTACTACCACCACCACCACCACCATCATCACCACCACCAATATTTCTACTACAACTATTCTACTACTACTACTACTACTACTACTACTACTACTACTACTACTACGTACTACTACTACTACCACCACCACCATCACCACCACCACCAACTATTTCTACTACAACTATTCTACCACTACTACTTCTTCCACCACTACCACCATCACAACCACCAATATTTCTACTACAACTACTATTCTACTACTACTTCTTCTTCTACTACTACCAGCCCACCACCACCACCAACAATATTTCTTCTTCAACTATTTTACTACTACTACTATTTCCACCACCATCACCACCACCACCAATATTTCTACTACAACTATTTTACTCCTACTACTACTACTTCTATAACTACTACGACCACCACCATCACCACCACCAATATTTCTACTACAACTTTAGTACTACTTCTATTTCTTCTTCTACTACTACCAACATCACCACCAATATTTCTACTACATCTATTCTACTACTTCTACTTCTACTACGACCACCACCATCACCACCACTACCAATATTTTTTCTACAACTATTCTACTACTACTACTACTTCTGCTACTACCAACACCACCACCATCACCACCACCAATATTTCTACTACAACTATTCTACTACTTCTACTTCTATTACAACTACCACCACCCACCATCACCACCAATATTTCTACAACTACTACTACTACTACTACTACTTCCACCACCACAATCATCATCACCATCACCAATATTTCTACTTCAAATATTCTATAACTACTCCTACTACTACTACTACTATTACTACTTCTACTACTACTACTTCCACCACCACAATCATCATCACCATCACCAATATTTCTACTTCAAATATTCTATAACTACTCCTACTACTACTACTACTACTACTACTACTACTACTTCCACCACCACAATCATCATCACCATCACCAATATTTCTACTTCAAATATTCTATAACTACTACTACTACTACTACTACTACCACCACCACCATCATCAACACCACCAATATTTCTACTATTCTACTACTACTACTAATACTACTACCACCACCATCAATACCACCACCAATATTTCTACTACAACTATTCTACTACTACTACTACTACTTCTACTACTTCTAACACCACCACCATCATTACCACCACCGGCAATATTTCAACTACAGCTATTCTACTACTTCTACTACTACCACCACCATCACCACTTCCCACCACCAATATTTCTATTACAACTATTCTACTACTACTTCTACTTCTTCTACCACCACCATCATCACCACCACCTGTATTTCTACTACAAACTTTTCTACTACTACTACTACTTCTGCTACTACCAACACCATCACCACCACCAATATTTCTACTACAACTATTCTACTACTACTACTTGTATTACTACTACCACCACCACCATCACCACAAATATTTCTACAACTACTACTACTAGTACTACTACTACTACTTCTTCTACCACTTTTACTACTACTACTACTACTACTTCCACCACCACAATCATCATCACCATCACCAATATTTCTACTTCAAATATTCTATAACTACTCCTACTACTACTACTACTACTTCTACTACTACTGCCACCACCACCATCATCAACACCACCAATATTTCTACTAGTACTTCTACTACTATACTACTACTACCACCACAATCACCACCATCACCACCTGTATTTCTACTACAACTATTCTACTACTAGTACTACTACTACGACCGCCACCACAACCATCAACACCACCACCAATATTTCTACTTCAACTATTCTACTGCTACTTCAGCTACTACCAACACCACCACCATCATCACCAATATTTCAAATACAACTATTCTACTACTTCTAGTACTTCTTCTATTACTACCACCACCATCAGCACTACCACCACCAATATTTCTACTACAACTTTTCTACTACTACTACTTCTTCTACTTCTACAACCACCATCATCACCACCACCACCAATATTTCAACTACAACTATTCTACTACTTCTACTACTATCACTACCATTATCACTACCACCATCAATTTTCTACTACAACTATTCTACTACTTCTACTACTTCAACTACTACTACCATCACCACCATCATCACCACAACCAATATTTTTACTACAACTATTCTACTACTACTTCTTCTACTACCACTACCACCACCATTACTATCATCACCACCACCACCACCACCAATATTTCTACTACAACTATTTTACTTCTTCTACTTCTACCACCACCATCACCACTACCACCAATATTTCTACTACAACTATTCTACTACTTCTTCGACTACCACCACCACTACCAATATTTCTACTTCAACTATTCTACTACTTCTTCGACTACCACCACCACCACCATCACCAATATTTCTACTACAACTATTCTACTACTACTACAGCTACATGTACTTCTTCTATTACTACTACCACCACCACCATCACCACCACCAATATTTCTACTACAACTATTCTACTACTACTACTTCTATTACTACTGCCACCACCTCCGTCACCACTACCACCAATATTTCTGCTACAACTATTCTACTACTTATACTTCTATTACTACTACCACCACCACCATCACCACCACCAATATTTCTACTACAACTATTCTACTACTACTACTTCTATTACTACTACCACCACCTCCGTCACCACTACCACCAATATTTCTACTACAACTATTCTACTACTACTACTTCTATTACTACTACCACCACCTCCGTCACCACTACCACCAATATTTCTGCTACAACTATTCTACTACTACTACAACTACTATTACTACTACTACCACCACCACCACCACCATCACCACCACCACCAATATTTCTACTACAACTATTTTACTTCTATTAATACTTCTTCTTCTACTACTTCTACCACTACCGCTGTTGTTGCTGCTGCTGCTACTACTACTTTTACTTCTATTCCTACAACTTCTTCTTCTACTACGACTACTGCCACTTCTACCACCAATACTTCTACTGCTCTAACTACTGTTACTCCTTTATACTAATATCCTTCAGGAGGTACAGTTTTCAAGCATGGCAAAATATTTACTTTGAATATTAGTGCCTTTGGAGTAGCACAATACGTTTATTAGAGCATCTTTCCATTCGGACTGGATGTACGGACTTCATATAGTATGTTTTCACCAGGCTTACAGTCAAAAATGTCTTGTTAAATTGCACTATGGTTACAGAATCTTTTGCTCATTATTGTTCTTTTAAAATATGCACTTAGAAGATTTTTAGTCAAAGTAATCAAACTTGTGTATCTTTTTTTACATCAGATGGCTGCAAGGTAGCATACCAAAGGGGGGATTCTTTAATGGACCCCTGTAACTGTTCCAGTTACTACACGTTTGACTTGGAAAGAAGGGTATGCTTTGACAGCAATATGTGGAATTATAAATTCAATTATTGTCAGTCACCAGAAACTGTGTTGAATGCTGGAACATGTGACCCTGATGCACCTTGGGATAGATGCGAGGAAATGTTAGGTTTGTTGCTTTTGTAAATTTTTAATATAAAAGAAATAGACGGTTTTGTGTCATGTCTTAGAAGTTTGATTTTTTTATAAAAAGGTCACAGTATTTGTTTAACGTGTTTACATTTAAAGGCTTCAACGGATATAATTTAACAAGAGCACTGCTGCGCGGAGCATTATAAGCCCAAAGGGTGTTTTTTCTATGTATGATGCATTTGTGATATAAGGGGGGAAACCTTAGGCTTTAAAATTAAATGATTTGCTTTAAATTTTGAATATTTTTACCTTTCAGCTACAAACCCCAAAATCAATAGGGGTCATTCACTCAATGTGTGCAACCATTATATGAATGTTAAAGTCTCTATGACAAATGGTTGTCAAGTTACAGAGTGTAAATGATCCTAAACATTAAGGTCACTGTGACCCTGACCTTTGACATACTGACCCCAAAATAAATAGGGGTCTTCCACTCAATGTGTGCAACCATGATAAAAAGTTTTATGTCTCTATAACAAATGATTGTCCAGTTACATGGCCGAAATTGTTTTAAATGTTAAAGTCACTCTGATCTTGACCTTTGACTTACCGATCCCAAAATGAATAGGGGTCATTCACTCAGTGTTTGCAACCATAACATGAATTTTGAAGTCTCTAAGACAAATGGTTGTCAAGTTACAGAGTGAGTGCAAATGACTCTAATCATTTAGGTCACTGTGACCTTGACCTTTGACGTACTGACCCCAAAATGTATATGGGTCATCCACTCAATGTGTGCAATCATGATATAAAGTTTGAAGTCTCTACAACAAATGATTGTCAAGTTACATGGCGGAAATGGTTTTCAATGTTAAGGTCTATATGTGACCTTGACCTTTGAGCTACTGACTCCAAAATCAATAGGGGACATCCACCCAATGTGGGCAATAATCGCATGAAGGCAAATGACTGTAGGCCAAAGAGTACCCAAGATACTCCAGAACCCAAATTGCTAATGCACTGACGGACAGACGGACACCCTGGATCATAATATAATATGCCCCCTTAATTAGGGCATATAAAAATGTATCGTTGTACATTTTATCAAATATATAAATATGGTGAAACTATGTGAAAATAACAGTTTGTTTTACAATTTCCATGGAAAATATCAATATGATTCAGAAACCAGGACTGAAATTAAAATAAACTGCATAGAGAAGGGTTTCCACATGCCCCCAGCCGGAGAGGACCGAATAGAAGCAAGTGATGAGATGGGTTTCAGTCCTCTTCCGAGAGAGACCCAGCTGGCTAACGTAGAATTGGCATTTGCTTCAATGTTTGCAGGCTGTGTAATTACTCTTATGGTCGTAGCTATGGTGATGGAATTCTGCAATTTTCCACATCTCAGGTTAGTACAACATAACATTACTTAAAGGTCATGTGACACGACTATGGCAACTTTGTCTATTCAAAATAATCATAATGTACTGATTAAAATGGTTTAACTGCGAAATTACGAAAATATTGCTTTTGATAAGAAAAAACGTGTTTTTGATGATCGGCTGTTTCCGTTTCGACATCGGTAGTTTCCGCCGCAATTTTTGGCTGTGACGTAGATTTATCCCTACTTTGCCAGGCAGTAGTGCAAAATTACACTGCTCATAACACATCCGTTTTTAAATAAAAAATAACACTAAACCACATGTGCAAGAAACACGATAAAGGCAAACATATAAAAATCACATGCTATAAATTGTAAATTAAATAAGATAATGTGATTACTTCTCGATTTTTATAAGTTAATTCAAACATTGTGCCGAGAGATTAATAAATATTCCAATTTCTTCCATGTTGTGGTTCTATATAAAACTATCTCCTCCACGTTTTTACATGCTGCGTAACACTTCCTCAATAGATGTTTACGTCATAAACAATTCTTTTTCATTTAAGTGTAGTAAAATTGAAGTGAATTTAGGTGATCTAATGTGTTAACAATTGTTTCACTGGAATGGAAATTCACACTACAGTGTATTTTCACGTTTGGATAGTGTTTGAAAAATAATAATATGGCATGTCCATCAAGTAGAAATTTGTGTCTGCTTATAAATTAATATCCAATGAAATGTCAAAGATCCATAAATCACGCCTTATACTGTGGGATTTATGCAAATTAACCTGCCCAAATGGGACCCTTGCATATTCTGCATAGCTGTCAAAACAAAGCAATTAACTTTTTTATGACCCAATCAATGATAAAGTTGAGACAAATAGCAAACTTTTATGGCAAGTGAACTAACAAATTGATTGTATTACTTTTGATCAGTCACACTTGTGAAAACATTATGTAATAGCTTGTTCCAATTAACATTTGTGAATGATTTTTTAGTTTAGAAGCTTCCATCCAGATACATATTTTAATTAGATAATTAAATGTAATGGATATATTTATGATGAAAATAAAAATCAATCGACTTTTAAATGTGAACAAATTATTACAAAAACAAAAGACAACGTGTTTGTGTTATGATTTTAAGTTTTTAGGGCTTCTTCATATTGTTTGTTCGTTGATCATTATAGTTTTGTTTTAAAAAATGTAGAACGAATAAGCCAAAAAAAAACAAAAAAAGATATGCATTTACAATGAATAAAAAATCATAGATCTAGTCAAAGATTACTAACACGTACCTCAGACTAAATATACCACAGACAAGTAAGCAACACATCAATGTAAGGAGAATGTTTTTATGGGGAAAAAATCTCTCGATTGGAGTTAGTTAATAAAGTCTTCCAACAAACTGCATCGGATAAAAATAAGCATATTCAAAATCTTTTTGGATCAGTTACTTGAAAATTATCTCTTAGTCTAGATATTTTCACTGATGTATCTTTTAATTCTATAACCCTGATTAAACTAGCTACTACTATATAATATTGCTGCTTCGTAATTCCATCAAAATTTCAAATTATTTTTTTCAAAAATCTTCAATGTATATTCATGATGTTAGCTTAACTTGTTCAATTTTGTTTTTTTACTATATTCAGTCTACATTTTCACTTTCCATCATAATTTTAAAGTTTTTGTTAACGATCCAGGCAGCTGAGTAAAGTGGCAAGAGATAAATGTGCGTCACTTCCGGTTTCGCTCGTGACAGGTGCGCGCGACCAAGTGCGTAAAATATGGATTTTAATTTGCTATAAAAACATCTTTAAGATGAACATTACCTGCGGAAACTTGTAAATCAGTCATAGTTAGATATATATTTTTCGCTCATATGAAAATTTCGAGGTCAAAAATTCGTGTCACATGACCTTTAAGACTGTGATGATTATTACAGCGAATAATTGGAACAAAGCTAATTAAAAGATCAAGAAATAACTAAAGTAAAATAATGGCATAATAATTTGGAAAAAAATCAAAGGCACTAAAATTTGTAAAAACAACTTTAAGGCCAGAGTGTTGTATTCTACTGGGGCTCAGACTTGTAGCCCACGTGATTTTGCTAGTTTTCACAAGTGTTAATATGTTGAGTGAGCACATTTTATTGATATTTAGAAGTCATCAAAAACTATAATCTTGGTTTAAAGAAGACTTGGTCAGACATATAACCTCTAAATTGTTCAAAGTGTTTTCGACGGATTTGAGCTAATGATCTAGTTTTTGAGAATATATTACTTAGTTCTGAAATTAAACTGAATAAGTCATTTAAAGTGGGGTGACATAACTATGATTATTTTGTTTAAATTATCTGATATTAACTTAAGCTTGTGATCTATCGAGTGTTTATTAGGTTCTCCAGTGATTTGAACTGGAGTCCTAGTTTTTACCTCCAAGTGTTCTTGCCTAGTTCTATGCAGATTTGTCAAGAATGCGACCTTAAGAGTGTTCACTAGGATTTCAACTAATCAGAGCTCGTGGCCTAGATTATTTACAATATATAACACAGTTTCAGACTTCTTCTGTAGAACATGATGATGATCATTCTAACAGTCTAGTGAAGACAGAAAAATATTATCTCCGTAGCCTTTTCCTTTACTCTAAGCTAGTGACCTTGTTCTTGGCTGCACGTGACCCAGTTTCGAAACAGTCTGAGATTATCAAGAAAACATTTTCTAGTCAAGTTGCATGAATATTTAGTGGATATGCGTTCTCAACGCTTTCCTTGAATCTTCACTATTTTAATTTCAAACACTTCAGAGATTGTAAAGCTAATTT
This sequence comes from Cyclina sinensis, assembly GCA_012932295.1. NCBI lineage: Eukaryota > Metazoa > Mollusca > Bivalvia > Venerida > Veneridae > Cyclina > Cyclina sinensis. Next base: position 13,971,313 of record JAAONU010000013.1, read on the forward strand.
TGACAAAGATTCATTACAATTTAGTCGAAATGTTGCGCGAGTGCACATAATCTAAATTTTAACGAGCATCGTCATGAAGATAGATTAAGGCCATTTACAAAAACTAAACCAAATTCTCCATGTTTCAGCAAAAGGCAGAAGGTTTCTGTAAAGAATAAGGCCAAGCCAGTTCCAGTTAATACAGAGCACACAAGTGAAGCAGGAAACGTGTCTGTGGAGTATGAGTATATTGACGAAGAGGTTATGTAAATTCTACAATACTTAGAATGTGATTTGTTAAACTTAGATGTATTAGTCAAAAGCTTCGTGATAGAACTAATGGCCAGTAATCTTTGTCAGTAATACAACTGTTGGACAAAGACACGAGTGGCACCAGTTAACTTTTGCTAAATTTTTGCTCTGAGCGGAACCGGAAACTAAACAACCTATCAAGCTAGATTCAAGCGTGACTTCAGGGCGTGATAAAATTAATCTCTGAACCACATGATATGTTAGCATAATTGAAAACCTCTTAAAAAGAAATAACACTACACCACATACTTAATTAGTCACTGAAGTCAATGCACTTGTATTAAGAAAATTTTAAGGAAAAAAACAAAAAGCACAGATAAAATGCCTGAATCCACGCTTTCAGAAAATGTAAAAGTAATTTAAAGACTCTGTTAATGTGTAAGAAATGTGTTAAAAAAGTAAGTCATCTGGTGCAAATAGAATTATTTTAAGGATAATCAGGCGTTAGAGAGAATATTCGGATAAGTGGAAAGGTTTTAAGTATTGTTCTGCATCTAGAAATGAATCTTTTTTGCAGTTATCTCCTAAGATTTGTATGTGCTAACTTAACAGTTCAAATTGTTCTAGGCAAAAACTTGCTGACAGAGTGATGACTTTGAAATAACACCCTAAGTGGCCAAATCTGGTGTTTTAAATATATTAACTGATTAAATGACTACTGATCTCCTATAACTCATACTTCTCTTGTGTCTTTCAGGGCATATTCAGTCGCGAAATTCCTCTGGCGAGTGGAGAAAACAGTAAAGATAAAAAGGCAGGACGTGGACACACCCAATTAACGTCAGCCGGTCAAAAGCAAGGATCTTTACAGCATCATCCAAGGTCAGAGGTCACATCAAATCCTGTCACACTTTCAGTTCCGTCTTCAGGTCATGTGGTACCGAAAACAAAGATTTTGCCACGTAAGAAAGAAAAAGGCGGGAAAACTGCAAGACCACCTTTACCACCACAACTAGAGCATAAAGAATCATCTGGATATATTCATCCAGTTTATGACTAAGCATGGCCAAATATCGAAATAGTTTCCTTCCACCAAGACTTCAACTGACTAAAAAAGTGAATGGAGTACTTATAATGTCATGCCTAAATGAAATTACTCTTAAATAAGTGCAACTCTAGAACAAAGAGATCTTTTTCGAAGCCATTGTTTATTTGAAACTCTTCATATTCATCTCTGGGCCTCAACTATTTACAGCTCTCAACATTTCATTGAAAGCTTTCAAATGTATTTCCTTCTCGGCTTTGAATCGTTAAGCAAGTGGGAACCCAACTAGCACAATTACACGTATCAGAGTACTGGTCCGACTTTTGTGAGCTGTCCAAGATAACAATCCAGTGCCACCAGCTGTCTTATTTTTTATATCAATAATGTCAATTTTATATCAATAAATAATGTCTTAAACAGCGCTCTTATTTACAGGGATTATAGAAGTCAGGCCTCACCATTACAGCTACATTTTTATTTCAGCACAGTCTCTCTGAAATGGCGAATTGTCTGCAGATCTCCTATGTCTTATACTCATAATGCTAAGCACGATGAAGCCTTCTAAACAACTTTTGATATGAAATTTAGAAATGCCTTCTCATGATTACTTTGTGTGAAAGTAGTATACATGTATTTGAAAATGTCATTAACTTCGCTATTTCTAAGTAAGATATCTTACAGTATCATGAAATCTGTGAAAAGAACAAATCCTCTTCATCAATAATCCTTTAGCCAAATGAGCATGAACAGAAACTGAAAAGGTTAAATTATTTTCCTATGCAAGTCTAGGCAAAGGTGACCCCTTGGGCATGGCCAATACTGACCACAGTTGTATTATTTGAACACAATTGGTAAAGGTCCACTATCTTGGCTTTAAATGTTAAATTTACAAACAAGGTTGTCTACATAGAGATTTACAAACAAAATGTCTACCGACAAATTAGGTCAAAAGATTAACAAAAACAAGAGGACCAAATATTCCTGGGTCACTCACCTGGAAAGGGGCTATCAAACAATGTGGGGGTGGGGTGCTAGCTAGTATCAGGTGAAAGAAGAAAAATGAATGTAACACATTTTACCAGGGTAGAGTAGTTTCAGAAAAGCAGATTTTAAAAGTCTCTCCAATAGAAACATAGGGAAAATATGCTACACCCATGTGCAAACACGCTTTGCCACGGATCCCTATACATCTCACAAATCATACAGTCACCCTCAGCACATTTATGACAAATTATTTTCAAATTCCGTTAGAAGTCGAAGATTTTTAAAGTGGTCCTATATTAAAGACATACTGGAAAATAAGCCATGCCCTAGGTGGCCATGTTTTTTTACACAGATCCCAACAGGCTTCACAATTTATGGAAAGGGTTTTTCCTATGTCAGTCATGGCAAGTAACAAACATCTCTGGGGCCAATTTTGACCAAGGGGTCATGACTTGAACAATCTTGGTAAATGTTCACTACATGATACTACCAACCAAATTACACAAGTTCTAGGTATGGTGGTTTTAGACAAGACAATTTTTTTACTTTTTCCTATGCAAGTCTAGGCAAAGGTGACCCCTTGGGCATGGCCAGTACTGACCACAGTTGTATAATTTGAACAAGATTGGTACAGGTCCACTAGATAATACTGCATGATAAATATCTTCACCTGGAGCCTTGTAGCTTAAGAGGAATTTTGAAGGCTTTTTCTATAAAAGTTTATGTAAACTGAAGTGATCCCATGTCTGAAGTCAATTCTGACCCTACAGCCCGATTTGTAGGATTTCTTTAGAGGTCCACTAGATGACACTACAAACAAAATATCTAAGCTCTGTTGTTTCAGATTTGAAGACTTTTAAAGTTTTTCCTTTCAGTTGCCATAGCAACCAGTTCTGCATGGAATTCCATTTATAAATCTTTGTGAGGGCCATCCAAGAAACATTCCTGTAATGTTTTACTGCAATTGGCCCACTGATACAGATGTTATCTGAAGTTAACTGTGGGACAAAGAACAGACAGATGACCGAAAAGAGCATACTATAAGCTACACCTAACCTGAGCTAACAAGAACATCTAGGGACAAACTACATCCCTAAATAAAGAGATTTACAAAGAACGACGTCTAGGGACAAATTAAGCAAAAGAGACTTAATCAATAACAAGAAGAGGGTCACAAGGCTTATGCTTTAAAAACAGTCTCCCTTTGTTTGATACTAAGAAGTATGGCATTCTGGATATAAATGAAAAGTTAACTTTAAACTATTCAATGTTTAATGAGTTTTTTTGAAAATAAATGTGATAGAATTACAAAGAAACAAATATTTTCAACAGGAATTCTTCAAAATATCTAATGGTGAGAAAATTGTATCTGCTTACATACACTGAAGTAAAATAAAAAGATCAAAAAGGATATATACTCTAGCAAGTTAAGGTTATTAAAATACAAAGCACCTTCAAAACCAAAACCATCTGTAGCACTTCAAAATACAAAACTGGGAATGATTATAAATGTGGGGTTAATACTTCATCTACCTCTGATGTTTACAATTTTAACACAAGAGTGATCTAACAGTACTACATATGTAATATTTGCTTTATAACACTTTCAAAATATGACATCAACTATTTATAATATAGTTGAGGGCTTCCAGAGATATATGTAGCTTGAGGTCAAATGAACCAGAACTAAAAATGCCCTAAAATAAAGCCCAAAACTGAAAAATATCATATATGGTCAATTCTGGTAAAACGTGGGACCCTATACATGAAACTGACAGACATAAACATTTGTCCTCACAAAACATTCCTGTACCTCTGTAACAATTCTTTTCACTGCAATAGATGTAAAAATGCATTGTCAAAAACCATTTCATATAATCAGATGGAAACTGGTCCAAATAGGTAAGATAAAGTCATTATTGCCTAATTAATGCTTTTCCATAGAATTCTGGTATTTTAGGAATCTTCATAAAATTTCTGTCTCTATGCTTTTAACATTTAAAGCTAGATCAACACTCTTACATATGGGGGTGGCAGTGAATAAAACCACAAGAGTTATCACATCACATCCACATCATTCTCTCTTCACAGTAAAAATACTGCTGAATGTATTGAAATATAACAAAAATACAACATTAACATGTTCGTCACTACAAATACATGAAGAAGTACTGAAAGATCTTTTTCAAACTATTTTTTTTTATACATGTATAAACACAAGTGCTCCAAAAGTTTTTTTTTTTTTCATATTCCTTTTTTCCTTAAGTCCTGCAAATTACTAAATCATGCTCTGGACAGCTTTAACAATACAAGCAGCGCTGATGCCATATTTATCCATGAGTTCAGCAGGTTTACCGCTTCGAGGTACTTCTGACACTGCAAGTTTCTTGATACAAATGTCACGCTCTTCACTCAAGGCACCTGCCACTGCATCACCCAGACCACCTAATAATTAATATATATACTATAATATATTTTAATTAAAGAAAATAACAGTAATAACTTTGAGAAGGTAAGAAAATGCTCCAATACCAAGGATTCTATGCTTCAAATAAAGTCATTTACACTCAGACAAAATGTCTTTTCTTAAACTGTAACATATTGAGTAATAGTATTTACCATTATTCTGATTTGTTTCCACTTGTCAAGAAAATATCTAGATAAACCTAGCATAACAGATGAAGAAAAATATCTAAAAGACTGAATAATTTTCATAAAATATCAGTCTAGTTCCTGCAAAAAAAAAAGCAGTTGATCTGTGTCAAGACCACCCAATCATTACCTAAACACTTAAATATATCAAAAACTAAAAGAAAACCTACAGAAAACTAATTGAACTAATATACCATGAAATTGTTTGATGTTTTCTGCTTTAATGCTCACAGAAATCGATACCTACCCCATTCATAATGATCTTCTACTGTGATGATTTTGCCCCCAGTCTGCTTTGCATTGGTTAGTATAGTATCTTTATCAAGTGGTTTTAGTGTGAACGGATCTATAACTCTGATGTTAACACCATTAATAGCTAGCTCATCCGCAGCCCTCAGTGCTTCTACTAGAGTTACACAGCATCCTATCACTGTTACCTGGTCCTTGTCACTTTGCTTCACAACCTGACGGAGCATAAAAGAAGCTTTTGTTATACAACTAAAGTAAAAGATTTGAGTTCATACTAATGTTAGTCTGAAGACCAAAACCCATGAATGACTATAACAACTCTACAAATACATCCTAAAACTGAAGTTTACACGCACACACACACAGAGAACAACAAGCACTCCATATCTCATGCCATTAAGAAGCAAATGCCTTTGCAGTGAAGATACAACCCAATCTGACTTATTTCAATATTATATAAAGCACAAAAAAAGTTCTGAAGAGCTTCCAAACTGACAACATTAACATAATATGTAAAATCAAGAAGAAAATACTGAAGCTATTAAAGAAAGACAACTCGTAATTGAGAACTTGCCAAATGGATGCAACAATTATGTTTCTTGCCAGAATCATGACTTCTGTATTTGCAAAAAAGAATGTATAGTAATATGAAGACATTGGTACAAGCAAAACTTTAGATATATCTAACTAACTGTACCTATTTTCAAAGTGCATAAAGAGCAGATTGCTTGTGTAAAATGGATGCCGCAATTATGTAACTTGCCTTTGTACTGGATATGTAACTTGCCTTTGTACTGGAAGTAAGTATGTATAGTATGAAGACATTGGTACTAGTGGAACTATAGATATACCAACTTGCTGAAACGGGTTAACTATATGGATAGACATACAGACGTCTGGACTGATGTTTCAATTACTATATGCCATGGGACTTCACAGCACATCAAAGATGATGCTTAAAACTCGGCTTAAAAACTGTATCACTCTGAGTTAATCAGCATCTTCTTCACACAGGCAATGCTACATACCAAATATATAAGCTCTCTGCCTTTGAGCTTTAGAGAATTTTTTTTCGATCTTATATAAACTAAATTACAGACTCCTAAGCCAAGGTCATATCTGACCATGGGACCAAATCTTGAACTACATTAGTACAGGAGCCACCATATAGTGCTTATCTCTAAATACATAAGCTCCCATCGCTTATGGCCCTTGAAAAGATTAACAACAAAATGTGTCACAGACACGAATGCCCCCGAAACAAGGCAATGGTCACAGTCATGGTAGTTTATAACTTGATGTTACCTTGATCATTTGTTCAAAAGAAATCTTTGCACTCTGTGAAAACTAGAACTGCCACTGTATTGGCACCAATAACCCCCGCATGCTGCTTTTTCAGTACGGTATTGATATATACGAACATGTTACTTTATACCCCAGACTAAAATAAACTATGAAAAATTAAAAAGGGCAATAGTTCCAAAATTATGTTAACAAGAGCTCCGCAAGGTGGAGTAAAATACGCCCGTCAATTGAGCAATTTGTTTCAATAACATCTATCCTCCTATGAAGTTTCAGGTCAATAGCTTTGATAATGTAGGAGTATGGTCCAGACAAACATCAAGTCTGAAAATTGAACTTAGGGGAATAACTTCAAAATCAAGAAGTGAAGAGTGATGGTTCTTGCGCACTGCACTCCATCTAAATGAGATCTATGCAACAATGAAGTTTCAAGTCAATAGCTTTGATAACATAGGAGTTATGCTCCAGACAAGAAAATTAAACAAAGGGGCATACCTCCAAAATCATGAAGTACAGAGTTACGGTTCCTATGCACTGCACTTCATCTCAATAAGACCTATCTATGTATCAAGTTTAAAGTAAACAGCTTTGTTAATGTAGGAGTTATCTTCTGGACAAGAAAATAAAACAAGGGGGAACAGATCCAAATTCATAGAGCACATAGTGATGGTTCTTGTGCACTGCACTCCGTCTCAAAAAGATCTATCCTCCTATGAAGTTTCAAGTCAATAGCTTTGATAGTGTTGGAGTTATGCTCCGGACAAGAAAATTAAACAAAAGGGAATAACTCCAAAATCAAGAAGTGCAGTGTAATGGTTCTTGTGCACTGCACTCCATTTCAATGAGATCTATTCACCTACGAAGTTTCAAATCAATAACTTTGATAGTGTAGGAGTTTTGCTCCAGAGAAACATCTGGATGCAGCCCGTCTGCCCGCCCACCCACCATGGATGATGGACGGGCGTAAAAAAAAGTTATGGTTCTTGGGCACTGCACTTCTCTTCAATGAGATATATTCATCTATGAAGTTTCAAGTTGATATCTTCAATAGTTTTTGAGTTATGCCCTGGACAAATAAAACCTGACAGCTCTAAAATTATGCATCAGAGAGTTATGGTTCTTAGGCACTGCACTTCTCCTCAATACTATCAATTTATCTATGAAGTTTCAAGTTGATATATGCAATACTTTTTGAGTTATGCCCCTGACAAAAATTAAGTATGAACAATTTTAAAGGGCAATAATTCCAAAATCATGCAAAAGTGAGTTATGGTTCCTGGGCACTACTGAGTTTCATGGCTCTAGCAGTTATACGTTTTGAGTTAAAGATGAAACAAACCAGTCTATGTACGGACAGAGGTTCTGACAAGGGCAAATCTATATGCTCTCCCCACCCCATTAGCAAAGGGGTGGGGGCATAAAAATTTTACATTAGTTAAATTAGTGTCCCTTAAGGACACTTTTGAACCCAGGTTCATAATTTCACTACATTTAAGTGGACGACTTCAACACAATGCCATACTCTCATACATGTGTATCTCAATTCTCTGACTAGAAGATTTTAAAATTTTTACCTGGACTGAAGGCAAGAAGATTTTAGAAGTTTTTCCTCAATATGCCTATGTAAAAACAATGACCCCTTGGGTGGGGCCGATAGTGCCCCAGGGAAATGATTTGAACAATCTTGGTAGAGGTCTAGTAGGAAATGCTACATACATGTACAAAATTTTTTAGAGCTCAGGGACTGGTTGTTTTAGATAAGTTTTTATTTAAGTTTTTTTTTATTTTAAACTGCAACTTATGCTTTTCATCGAACAGAATCTTCAAGTTTTGCCCAGAGAACAACTGTTGATGGACTGATGCATTCACAACCTTTGACAGCAAGTGATCAATAAAGCTCACATTGAGCACTTCGAGCTCAGGTGAACTAACTCTTAAAAGAAACTCAAGGCTCACCTTAGCTTTGCCAATTTCGAAAACTTCATCATTGCTATAAATGACAGGAACATTTGGTCGACTGGTCCTAATGAAGCATACACCCTTTGTATTAGCTGCAAGCTCAACAGCCCTCTCTGCAGACACTGCATCACTTGGGTAGAACACAGTGGATCCTGGCACAGACCTGAACATGGCAAGATCTTCCAAAGCCATCTGGGATGGTCCATCCTCACCTGTAAATTTTCAACAGTCATCATTCTAAAATGCAAGTAATCAACTTTTGAGTGTATATTTTGATTACAGCACTGATATATTGACTTTCTTTCTTTCTTTCTTTCTTTTTTAAACAGGTATTATTCAAAATTTGCAAGGCAGAAAAATAATTACCAGTAACACATATTTTGCAACATATACGTAAGATCCACCACATAAATCATAACATACATAATAAATCAAAATATAAAATTCAAAATGACAATGCAACTAAAACATAGATTAGAAAGAAAAAGGTCCTTGCTGCTTAGCAAGCTTGAAGTAGTATATTTAGCAAATTTAAGATACTAACTGAATATATTTTTACCATAAATTATCTTTCATTTCTCATAAATATTACCGGCAAATTATCAACATAAATATCACTGATAACATCTGCTATACTTTCTGTCAGTATCTTATTCTAATAAAAAGACAAGGAATAATTGTATCTAGCAGATACATTTAAGTTTGTGAAAAAGCATTACCTATAGAAACACCAGCATGAGATCCAGCAAAGTTAACATTTGTCTGTGAGATGGCCCCCATTCTGATCTGATCAAAAGCTCGTGAGAAGAAGGCTGCAAAGGTACTACAGAAGACGACATTCCTGTCTCTTGTAGCACACCCTATACCAACTCCAACAAGGTTCTGCTCAGCAATGAAACATTCTATGTACCTATCTGGGTGAGCAACCTTCAAAACAATGGTAAAAGCACCATAAATTGTCATTTACAATGTGCAAGTCATGTCTCAAACAAGACTGGATATTTTTTTTTGAATAGCCTGAAGTTCTATTAAAGCGGTGTCCAACTAACTACTGTAGGGGAAAAATCATTTCAACTTGACATACTGTTCACCTGTTGATCAAAGTTTTATTCTCAAAAGGTTTAAAAGACATTATTTTTTTTCTAAATACAGAACTTCCTAAATTCTCACTGAAGCAGAAAATACTCTCTGAAAAAAAAATATTCATTTCTAACATGTGTGTAATTTAATATAGAATCTTACCCTGAATTTGTCTGAAAAGGTAGAATTTTTTGTGTCTCCATCCAGTGCTATAACACGATTATTATTCCTGCCAAGTTTTTCTAATGCCACACCATACGCCAATCTAGTAGCAACCTATAAAAAAAACCCAAAAAACAAAGATAGAAAGCTTTCATTAGATTGTGGGATGTTGGGATTCTGTGTCACTTTAGTAACTGCTATTCAGTTATGTAATGTACAGTTTTCATCTAGACTGAGATGGACTAGACTTATTTCCATTCCTGTGTTATATTACACAAAGGCACAAGAGATTTAAAACAAAAACGTTTAAATTTATGAAAATAAAGAATAAGGCACCTGTTGTCCCATGTCATACTTTGGAGGTTCAGCCAGACTGATATTTGATATATCTATCTTTGGCACTGTAGCTGTTATACTCTGGGGTCTTAGGTTTGATGTATCAGCTTGCATCTCACCCTGGATTTTCTTTATCACCTCCTCAGCTTTGGCTCCTAGAGGTTTACCATGCCAGTTCATTAGATCTTCAATACCTGCAACAAAAATGTTGAAGAGTTCCTTTCAAAAATCTTTAATGAAACCATTTCGGTATTCATTCAACTCAAAATTTACAACTCTTAATTTAACTTATATAATTCAAAATAATAATTTACAGTGTAAATTTTGGAAACATGGTTATGTTGATATTCTGGATATCAGTACAGATACAAAATATTACAGAGCAGTCAACTTAGTAATTTAACCCTTACACTACTAAATTCCTAAAATGAAACTTGTCCATCATTCAGTTTGGACAAAACCATTGATCACTGAGGGGTATTTACCCAAACCATACTAACTCAATAGTGAACAGTGAAAACTATTGTCAGGGTACACATATCTGCAGGCCTTTCAAGGTCAACACTGATCACAAAAAGGACAAAAACAATCAAGGGAGGGTTCACAAGGTACAACAAGTCATCTCTACATAAAATGATTTGTGAGACATACTGTGAAGACTGCTGATCCACAAGAATACATCCTCAGGGCAATTCCAGTAATAAGTCTATGGGGGGGACATGACAGCACCCGAAATTTTTGTGGGTCAAGAGGTGAACTGGAAATTATAAATCTTGCATGCTGGGGTTCCTTAAAAAATCAAAAGTATGGGTCATGGGTCCTTGTCAAAAACAAAAATTATTGGGTTTGAATAGCAATATCCGTGTTGCATTAGTTTTGCCGACTTGGCTTTAAAGACTCATGCAGAGATAAGTCATAACCAACATTCATTAGTTGCCTCCCTCGTGTTTGCAACCACCAGCAGATGAAAAATTATGGAAAACATGGTCGATAGACAACATCCTGAAATGGCTACATGCCAATGGCTTCGGGTATCTTGAGGCAAAATTAAGAGGCAATACATTTTTTCTATTGATATATATCAGAAAAAATACTCAAGCTATGTGGTACTATGGAAGTCCATGGTCTTTTGTAACTGTACCTGTGTTTGGACCTGTCAGTTTTCAGACATAAACTCAGCAGGCAAAAACTACTGCAATGCTGCAAAGATGAAGCAGCCTTCTTTCTTTAAAAAAATTATTATGTCCAGTGGGGTTTTCACAAAAAAATAAACAGGGGGTATGTGGATATATTGTAAAATTCGTAATTGTGGGTGATGGAGTTTCAAGAAAATGCATAAAGCTGGGTGATAAGTCTGATAATCTATTTATATTTATGAGGGTGGAAGTCTTCAAAAATGTGCCATCCCCTCCCCCTATACTGTATTTCACTGGATTTGCACTAATGTAATGACACATCTAAAAGGTTTCAAGACAACACAATGTCCCAAAATCTGCTAAAATCTTTTAAAAATCTATCAGAAGAAGCTGTAAAAGATAAATCCACCAAGTTAAAACAAGAGCACCGCTGGGTGGAGCATTATATGGCCGAAGGGTGTTTTTTCTAAGTATGATCCATCTGTAATATAAGGGAGGAAACCTTAGGCTTTGAAATTGATTTGCTTTAAATTTTGAATATTTTTACCTTTCAGCTACTAACCCCCAAAATCAAAAGGGGACATTCAATCAATAGCTGCAATCATTATATGAATTTTGAAGTCTCTATGAAAAATGGTTGTTGAGTTATATATGTAGAGTTTAAATGTTTCTAAATATTTAGGTCACTGTGACCTTGACCTTTGACATACAGATCAAAAAAAGGTATAGGGGTCATCCGATCAATGTGTGCAATCATGATATAAAGTTTGAAGTCTCTATAACATATGATTGTCAAGTTACAGGGCAGAAATGGTTTCCAATGTTAAAGGTCAATGTGACCTTGACCTTTGACCTACTGACCCAAAAATCAATAGGGATCATTCACCCAATGTGTGCAACCATTATATGAATTTTGAAGTCTCAAATGATAATAACATTTTTGAAATTTATATGACAAATGGTTGTTGATTTACATATTGTAAATGATTCTAAACATTTAGGTCACTGTGACCTTGACCTTTGACATACTGACCCCAAAATGTATAGGGGTCATCCACTTAATGTGTGCAATCATGATATAAAGTTTAAAGTCTCTAAGACAAATGATTGTCAAATTACATGGCGGAAATGGTTTTAAATGTTAAGGACACTGTGACCCCAAAATTAACAGGGGTCATTCAGTCAATGTGTGCAACCATTACATGAATTTTGAGGTCTCTAAGACAAAGTTACATAGCAGAAATGGTATTCAATGTAAAGGTCACTGTGACCTTGACCTTTGACATGCTGACCCCAAAATATATAGGGATCATTCACTCAATGGATGCAAGCACTATATGAATTTTGAAGTCTATATGACAAATGGTTGTCGAGTGACAGAGTGTAAATAATTCTAAGCATTTAGGTCACTGTGACCTTGACCTCAATGTGTGCAATCATGAAATAACGTTTGAAGTCTCTATTACAAATGACTGTCAAGTTACATGGCAGAAATGGTTTTTAATGTTAAGGTCTATGTGACCTTGACCTTTGAGCTACTGACTCCAAAATCAACAGGGGTCATCCACTCAATGTGGGCAATCATCATATGAAGGTAAAAGACTGCAGGCCAAAGAGTACTCAAGTTATCCTCCAGAAACCAAATTGCTAACGGACAGACGGACGCTCAGGACCATAACATAATATGCCCCCTTTTGGGCATATAAAACCAAATTACATTTTCACTTTTTCTTTCACTTCCATAATTTAATACAGGGTTTCCTTACCTGGAAATCCACGTCCTTTGTATGTTTTTGCAAGGATACAGGTAGGTTTGTCTTTAACGGTTGTTGCATCAAACAGTGTTTTACATAACACTTCTACATCATGGCCATCTACCACATAGGTATTCCAGCTGCAAATTCATTCAACAACATTTCATATAGTTACAACAACTTTTTAAATGTAAACATTGAACTGACAAAAAGACGTATCAAAGCTTAACTTTTAATACAACTACCTAATTCTTCTTTCCTTTGACAGAGCATGATTTGATAACAATATTCCCTGAAGATACAATTGCAGGATTATTCAAAGTTTGAAGGTTTCTACATGTACCTTTTAAGGACAGAGCACAATAAGCACAGATTACAGTTTCACATATTACTGGTTCCAAGTTTTGTGACTGGTTTATCATTCTCAAGGTAGCAGTTTCCATCAAATTCAATCAATTGAAAGCAAATGAACATCATGGATTCAGGGTTAAGACATTTTTATTTAAAGACCAGTTAAAGAAATCTTTTCCTCACATCAATTACTGCCTCTGATGAGTCTGAATACTGATATTTTATTAAAAAATATTTAATTTTCCCTATTAAAATTCTACTACTAAGACAACATCATTTCATAATCATGCAAAAAACAGCAACTTGTGAAAACCAAATTTTAAAATAAACAAAGTCCACTAATAAGGACATTTCTTTATTAAGTCCACTTCTTGACAGGTCTTACAAGCAGAACTTCACTGTTTATAGCTGTCACATACAACAGAACCTATAAAAATCTTAACAGTTGACCTGAAAGAAAAATTTAGTACTTACCCGAATGACTTCAGTCTAGCTTCGTAAACATCCATCTCATGTTGTAACATGGCAGGGTCACTCTGTCCAAGTCTGTTTATATCAAATATGGCTACCAGATTGTCAAGCTTGTAGAAACTAGCAAAAGCCAATGCCTCCCAGATTGAACCTTCAGCACTTTCTCCATCCCCAATCAGACAGTAGACACGGTAACTGAAATAAAACAAAATTTTCTTTTATATTTTTCTATGTACAATTTCTTAATTAAGCAATCATTCTCTTTTGGTATTCACTTAGCTATCAAGATTCTATCAGCTGATCATTAGCTTTCAAGATTCTATCAGCTGATAATTAGCTATCAATATTCTATCAGCTGATTATTAGCTATCAATATTCTATCAGCTGATCATAAGCTATCAAGATTCTATCAGCTGATCATTAGCTATCAATATTCTCTCAGCTGATCATTAGCTATCAATATTCTCTCAGCTGATCATTAGCTATCAATATTCTCTCTGCTGATCATTAGCTATCAATATTCTATCAGCTGATCATTAGCTATCAATATTCTCTCAGCTGATCAATACACGTAGCTATCAATATTCTATCAGCTGATCTTTAGCTACCAAGAGTCTATCAGCTGATCATTAGCTATCAATATTCTCTCAGCTGATTATTAGCTATCAAGATTCTATCAGCTGATCATTAGCTATCAATATTCTCTCAGCTGATCAATACATGTAGCTATCAATATTCTATCAGCTGATTATTAGCTATCAAGATTCTATCAGCTGATTATTGGAAAATTTTCAAAATGAATACAATTTTACCTACATCTAGTATGTAATGATATGACAAATACACCTCAAACAGTGAAGTCATTTTTTCTTAAAGTAAGTGCTTAAGCCATTTTAATCCATACTAATGTTTTAGCATGCTTGTGCTAACTAGAGCTTCTCAATACCACCACACTATGCTTGGTCACAGAACTGAAGGCTTTTTAAGTAAAAGGGGTCATTATAAAATTCTTGCATGGTAGTGGAGTGAAAATAAGTACAACTGAAATGAAAATAAAAGAAAACTGCTTATGAGGCTATTCTATTTGAAGGTATGATGTCACAGGAAGTCATAAAATACCAAGAAGTCAGGTAACCAGAAGGGTGACATGTATATTTGGATAGAAATTAAAATCCTTCCATGCATAGAGAATTATTGCCCTGACAAGGTCTATCATCAACATTTTTCATCTTTGACCAGTAACTGTGACATTGACCTTTGAGCAAGAGGCTTGGGTCTTGAACCCCAACCACCATCTCATTTAGATAAACTAATATGCACATCAAGGTATTTTTAAATTCTACCATGCATGGAGAAGTTATGGCCCAGACAAGGTCTATCATCAAAATTATTTACCTTTGATCAGTGACTGTGACCTTGACCTTTGAGCTATGGACTTGGGCTATACATGTGACACACCGTCTCATCAAGGTGAACAAACATGCCAAGATACTTAAAAGTCCTTCCTTGGATGGATAAGTTATGGCCCAGACAAGGTCTATCATCAACATTTTTTACATTTTTTGTGACCTTGACCTTTAAGCTAGGGCCTCTGGGACACACGCTCTCATCCCAGGTTCCAGAAATTTTCAAATCTCAATTGGTCCATGACTGACTGCCCCCAAATCCCCTTTTCAAAAAAACAAAACAAAAAACATGGAAATAAATTGGCAAAAAAAACAATGTATAATGTTTGTTAACATGCCTAATCACATGCCCCCCTAGAGGCGCCTATATTGGAATGCAGTAAGTAAAATTTCCATGGGGTGACATAACTCCTTTTAGACTGTAAACTGATTTCAAAGTGTGTTCTTTGTAACAAACAGTCTTTTGATTTGAGATCGCTAACCAGTCTAAATTTTACAGTAATAGCCTATTTTAAGCTAATGACTACGATGTAATTTTTAGTAAGGACTCAACAGTCAAACACGTAGTTTCAAGCATGGGTTCAAATTAACTTTTTTTTTTTTCCAAAATAATTTTTTTCGTACGTGAACTGTAAAAAAATGAGCAAATTTATATTTTAGAAAATATAGATGTAGGAAAACAAAACAAGAGGGCCATGATGGCCCTAAATCGCTCACCTGAGTCTCATTTCTCATGTTACAAATATCGTTATTGGTGTTTATAGGTGCAAGTTTGAAAAGCTTTGCAATAAGTTTGAAGACTCTGGGTGTAATGGTACTCAATTTTTTTAGCAGAAATAGTTTTACTCTACCCTGACATTTGACATACTAGCCCCAAAAACAACGTGGTTCTTCTATTTAGTAAAAGCAATCATCCTATGAAGTTTGGAGGCTCTGGGCGAAATGGTAATCCTGTTAATGAGTGGAAATGGTTTTCACTCTAGAGGTTGCTCTGACCTTGACCTTTGACCCAAAACACAAAAGGGACTTTTTGGACTCAAAAAGGGCAATAACCCTGTAAAGTTTGAAGGCTTTGGGTCAACTGGTACTCAAGTTATTGAAAGGAAACGAAGTGTGAAAGACAGACAGACAAACAGACACCCATGGACAAGGCAAAAACAATATGTCTCCATCAGAAGGGCGGGGTTTGGGGGAGACATAACAACGAACAATTGAAGGTATAGCCCTTGGTGTTTCAGAGCAGCAGATTTTTAAACTTTTCCCTATATAAATCCTTGTGTAAATTCAAATGACCCCCCCCCCCCCCCGGGTGGGGCCAGTTTTGATCCCTGGGTCATGACTTGAACAAACTTGGCAGAGGTCCACTAGACAATGCTGCACACCAAATATCTTAACTCTAGGCAATGTGGTTTCTGACAAGAAGATTTTTAAAACCTTTCCTATATAACTCTATGTAAAACATGTGACCCCTGGGGCAAGGCCATTTTTTACCCAGGGGCCATGATTTGAAAAAACTTGGTAGAGGTCCTCTTGACAATGCTACATACAAAATATCAAAGCTCTATGCCTTTTGGTTTCTGATAAGAAGACTTTTTAAACTTTTCCCTATATAAATCTATGTAAAACATGTGACCCCCGGGGCTGGGCCATTTTTGACCCAGGAGCCATGATTTGAACAAACTTGGTAGAGGTCCATTAGACAATGCTGCACACCAAATATCTAAACTCTAGGCCTTGCAGTTTTTGGACAAGAAGATTTTTTTGAAGTTTTTCCTATATAACTCTATGTAAAACATGTGACCCCTGGGGCAAGGCCATTTCTTGACCCAGGGGCCATGATTTGAACAAACTTGGTAGAGGTCCTCTTGACAATGCTACATACAAAATATCAAAGCCCTATGCCTTTTGGTTTCTGATGTGAAGATTTTTTGAACTTTTTCCTAAATAACTCTATGTAAACAAGTGACCCTCGGGGCAGGGCCTATTTTGACCAAGTGGCTATGATTTGAACAAACTTAGTAGAGGTCCAATGGACAATGCTGCACTCCAAATATCTAAACTCTAGGCCTTGCAGTTTCTGACAAGAAGATTTTTTTGAAGTTTTTCCTATATAACTCTATGTAAAACATGTGACCCCTGGGGTGGGGCCATTTTTAACAAAGGAGCCATGATTTGAACAAACTTGGTAGAGGTCCACTGGACAATGCTGCATACCAAATATCTAAATTCTAGGCCTTGCAGTTTCTAACAAGAAGATTTTTTAAAGTTTTTCCTATGGGCTGGGCCATTTTTGACCCAGGAGCCATGATTTGAACAAACTTGGTTTAAGTTTTCCCTATATAAATCTATGTAAAATTAACTGACCCCTAGGGTGGGGTCAGTTTTGACCCCACGGTCATAATTTGAACAAACTTGGTAGAGGTCCACTACATGATGCTTCATACCAAATATCTAGGTTCCAGGCCTTGCGGTTTTGGAGAAGAAGATTTTTAAAGATCCAACTTTTAAAATCTAATTTTAGCTCCAGTGAACCAGAAATGCAATGGACCAGAACCATTTGAACAATCTTGGTAGAGCTTAATGCAAGGAACATCCCAGGCAAGTTTCATTTAATTTGGACATTTGGTTTCAGAGGAGATGTCATTTGAATGAAAAGTTGACGACGGACGGACGGACGATGGACAAAGACTGATCAGAAAAGCTCACCCTGAGCACTTTGTGCTCAGATGAGCTAAAAATATTATCTTTGATTAGGTCAATGATTTCTGTTTAATTCCACTCCCTTGATCAAAAACAGCATGATATGACAGCAGCCAATTTTCGTACAAAGGAAACAATGCCTATAGACTTGACGTAGAATCATCTTTTTTAGCATTTAACATTAAAAAATGTCAGCCATATACAGAATTAGAGTGCAAAAAGATTATATTTGGTTAACCACCATACATTTAATCCAAAATTAATAATTATCACAACCCCCCCTCCATTCTGCAGAGTTCAAAAATTAGACTTGTAGGCTTTTTCTGTTACTGAAAAATATAAACAATTTATCATCACTGACAACAAAAACTGAATTATAATGCTGGTTTGTTGACTTTGCGAAAAAACGTTTTGTTCAAAGTGAAAGTAAATACTGGGAGTAGCACAAATTTCACAAGGTTATAATTTTTCAACACCGGTTAGTTAACATAATCAATTGAATAGCTACCAATCAAGCACACAAATTAACAAGTTAATCAGTTAATTGGTGATAACTGCCTAAGGCTACTGGTGGTGATGGCAATTTTATGGTATTATGATAGGTGTGAAGAACCATGTCAGGGACTCACTGGGGTTTAAGTTAAAAAATTTTGTGTTTTAATGATAAATTACACTTAAATTTGATTATATTTTTAAAATATAAGAACGATTTTTGAAGAGGTTTTGAACATAAAAATCAGTCCAGGAAGCTGAAATTCAATAAAAACCGACAAATTTTCGGTTTTCCAGAGCCTTTTTCTCATCTACATCTATCATCAACACTTTTTACATTTGACAAGTCACTGTGACCTTGACCTGTAAGCTAGGGACTTGGCGACACACTGACTCATCTAGGTCTATCACCAGTATTTTTTAACTCTGACCAGCGACTGTGACCTTGACCTTTTAGCTGTGGGCCATGGTAAAATTTTTAGATGGAATGATGGACTGAAGGGTCAAAAACTATGCTGTCAGTTGGGGAAATAAAAACTTACTCCGACTTGTCAAAGTATTTGCCTGTATAGGCCATGCCAGCTGCACAACTGAGACCCTGACCAAGGGATCCTGTGGCTACATCAATAAAATTCAGCCTCTGAAAAAAATACAGAAAACAGAGTTAAATATAAGAGCTATAACTGAATGCGACTGATACCCCCACTGATGTCCTTGATGGAGACGGGAATAAATTTTGTGAAATATGAAACATTTAAAAAGAAATTATCTCTAGTGAAAAGAAAAACAACATTGTACAGATAATTGTATCAAGTAAGATTTTAAATCATCAAAACAAGTTTGAAACTGGTTAAATGAAGAGAAACCAAAACTATGTAAACTTTTAGTGGTCTGTGCCCAAATCTGAAATCAACCCGTTTATAATGACGTTACATTTGAGTACAAAATATAATTACAATCCACTGACTCCTCAAAGAGTTATCATCTGGAAACCATCTCTTTGCAAAATAACAGATGAAAATAACTATGTAAATATTTGGTGGTCTGAATCCAAATTCAAACTTGACCTGCACTTTATATTGTTTCATCTGTGTACCAAAAATAATTTCAATCCAGTGACTCCTTAAAGGATTATAATGTGTAAACCATTTTTGTGTGTGCAAAATTGAAGATGAAAAGGAGCCAAAAATATGTAAAAATTTAGTGGTCTGAACCCAAATTCGAATTCCACCTGTATTTGATGATGCTACATCTGTGTACCCAAAATACTTTCAATCCACTGACTCCTTAAAGATATATCATCTGGAAATGCCTTTTTTCTGCAAAATGTAAGATGAAAAGGGGCCATAACTCTGTAAAATTTAATGGTCTGAACCCAAATTGAACTTGACCTGTATTTTAAGATGTTACACATGTGTACTAACTAGATTGCCCATGGGCAGCATGTCGAACCCACAAATTGAAAGCCACTTATGGGGATGTGACACTGAAATGGAAACTGTGGGAAGATGATGATGGAAGGACAAGGCAGACTTGTATGATGTCTCTTTCAGAAAGGATAACAAATAAATCACGGCATTTTCACATTCTTCCATTCATGGAGAAGTAATGGCCCAAACAAGGTCTATCATCAACATTTTAGACCTTTGAGCTGTCACTGTGACCTTAAGCTCTAAGCTAGGAATCTGGGTCTCACACATGACACACCATCTCATCAAGGTGAACAAATGCCCCAAGGTATTTTAAAACCCTTCCATGCAGGGAAAAGTTATGGCCCGGACAAGGTCTGTCATCAAAATTTAGACCTTTGACCTGGCACTGTGACCTTGATCTTTGAGCTGGGAACCTGGACTTGCACGTGACACACCGTCTCATCAAGGTGAACAAATGTGCCAAGGTTTTATAAAATCCTTTCATGCACAGAGAAGTTATGGCCCTGACAAGGCAATCATTACCTTTTTAGATATGGAGTTCTTCCACACACTAGACAGAATGACATAATGATGGAAGGACAAGGCAGGCCTGTATGATGTCTCTTTCAGGAAGAAACAAATGAATCACGGCATTTTTTCATTCTTCCATTCATGGAGAAGTAATGGCCCAAACAAGGTCTCTCATCAACATTTTAGACCTTTGAGCTGTCACTGTGACCTTGACCTCTAAGCTAGGAATCTGGGTCTCACACAAGACACACCATCTCATCAAGGTGAACAAATGCTTCAAGGTATTTTAATATCCTTCCATGCAGGGAGAAGGTATGGCCCGGACAAGGTCTTTCATCAAAATTCTGGAACTTTGACCTGGCACTGTTACCTTGACCTTTGAGCTGGGAACTTGGGTCTTGCATGCAAGACAACATCTCATCAAGAACAATTGGGCCAAGGTATTTCAAAATCCTTCCATGCACAGAGAAGTTATGGCCCAGACAAAGTCTATCATCAACATTTTGGACCTTTAAGCTGTCACTGTGACCTTGACCTCTAAGCTAGGAATCTGGGTCTAGCACATGACACACCATCTCATCAAGGTGAACAAATGTGCCAAGGTAATTTAAAATCCTTACATGCAGGGAGAAGTAATGGCCCAGACAGTCTCTCATCAAAATTTTGAAACTTTGACCTGGCACTGTGACCTTGACCTTTGAACTTGGAACCTGGGTCTTGCAACCGACACACTGTCTCATCAAGGTGAACAAATCTGCCAAGGTGTTCCAAAATCCTTCCATGCACAGAGAAGTTATGGCCCAGACAAGGTCTATCATCAACATTTTAGATCTTTGAGCTATCACTGTGACCTTGACCTTCGAGCTGGGAACCTGGGTCTTGCATGCCCCACACCATCTCATCGAGATGAACAAATGTGCCAAGGTAATTTAAAATCCTTACATGCAGGGAGAAGTAATGGCCCAGACAAGGTCTCTCATCAAAATTTTGGAACTTTGAACTGTCACTGTGACCTTGATCTTTGAGCTGGGAACCTGGGTCTTGCATGCAACACACCATCTCATCAAGATGAACCAATGTGCCAAGGTTTTTCAAAATCCTTCCATGCACTGAGGTCATGGCCATGACAAAGCAATCTGGACGGATGGACAGAAGCACACACGTACATATACCGAACTGTGGTACCAAATCTGACGACTATGCTGAAATCCCGCAAGCGGGCTCAACAAAAATTATCACAATCCAATGACTCCTTAAAGAGTTATCATCTGGAAACCAATTTTTTGTGTGCAAAACTGAAGATGAAAAGGGGCCATAACTCTGTAAAGATTTTGTGGTCTGAACCCAAATTCGAACTTGACTTGTATTTTATGATGTTACACTTGTGTACTACAAATTATTACAATCCATTGACTCTTTCAAGAAACCATGACAATTAATGGACTGACCGACGGACGGACGGACCAACCAACCGACAAGCTCACTCCTATATACCCCTTAACTTTGTTTGTGGGGGTTTAATGATAGAAAGTAAACAAAACAATTTCATTGCAAACTGAAGTTACAAGCTTGCCAGGACATTTCAACACAGAATATAATTCATATCAAAGTATTTTTACTTAACAAAATGGACAAAATACATTTACTGTGTCATTTTACCATACAGAACGTAAGTTTGCATTATTTGTGTAAAACAAAACTGCATACCTCTGCAATCAAATAATTAAGCAGTTACCTAAATGGCAAGAAGTGGGGCAGATCAGTAGTCAAGTGCTGGAACTGGGGTATCTCACACTATCCCCACCCTCCAACCCCTTCCCCCCCAAATATGCTTTAATATCTGAACTTTGCTGGCGTGTTGGTCATATGGGCAACTGGTACTGGCAATAAATAAACTCAAAGAGATGGATAGCAGAGAAGCAGTTTGGCATTCTTAAACTGTATGCAACAATATGGTTCACCTAGCTCTGAAACAAAATCCTCACTTTATAAGACTTTGCAGTGTCTTTAAAGTTGCATACGGAATCAAACAAGTAAATTTGTGAGCTAATGCTCACTAGTGATACCCCCGCTATCAGAAATTTGACTTTCATAATGTAATTTGCATTTGTCATATGTATAAAGAGTGTCAAATTTTTCCGAATATTTACCTGAATTTAATACAACTTCATCCAAGGCACAGCTAGATGGATATGAAAATGGTCAGAATAATGAACAGGTATTACATCTGTGATTTCTGATTCATCGAAGTCTTTATTCACAAAAACACGATCAAGTGAACCTCCTTTCTTGTGTGTTGGTAACTTCTAAGTATTCGGTAAACAGGAAGTAGATGAGCAAGGAGCATATAATCGCTTTACACCATATGAGAATATAGGATAAAGCAATATGCAAAATATCAGGCTGCTGCATCTTATAGTTGCTGAGAAAACTGTGACGGAGTTGTGAATGTATGTCAACTATGTGTAAAAATCTAAGTATTCGGTAAACAGGAAGTAGATGAGCAAGGAGCATAAAATCGCTTTACACCATATAGGACTATAGGATAAAGCAATATGCAAAATATCAGGCAGCTGCATGCTCTAGTTGCTTAGAAAACTGCGACGGAAAATAAAGATGTCGTTTGGTTGATGTAATGTACCTATATAGTGACAAAATCTAAAAATATTCGGTAAACAGGAAGTAGATGAGCAAGGAGCATAAAATATGGGACTATAGGGTATAGCAATATGTGAAATATCAGGCTTCTGCTTGTTATAGTTGCTGAAATAACTGCAACGGAAATTTGTTACGGACGGACACACACACGGACAAGGGTAAAACAGTATACCCCCACCTTCTTCGAAGCGGGGGTATAATAATAACTTAAATATATTTAAAGCTAGTGATGATACCTGCTTAAAACTGTTAAGTATTGAATTTGCTAAATTTTAAACAAATGACTTTGAATACTTACAGGTGTGGGATGACCCTCAAGATCAGAATCTAGTTTCCTAAGGTTCAGTAAATCTTCCACTTTAAACAGACCTGCCTCTGCCCAGACTGCATACAAGATAGGAGCTGCATGGCCCTGAAAAATAAACATACAGTCTTACTTGTGCTAACGACCACTTGCTAGGCGCAACCACCTGTCAACAACGACCATTTTGATTTCCCCCCCAAGAATAGTACTCTATAATGACCCCTGAATAACGAGAACCTGTTTTCCGCGACCAGCGACCGGAGTTTTCACTTCCCAAAAAGCCAATTATCACCTAAACAACAACCATTGTCACCAATTTGTCAGACTATTGTTTTGTTAACTTCAAGTAAGCAGCACAACATAGAAAGGTGTGAATAACACCTTGGTTGTTTGGTCTTCCGTCATCTTTGATTAACAGAGGTGAAACTTGATTGAAATTTAATGTTAGATAATTAGTGCCACCTGTGTTGCCAGTTTGCAATTAAAAAGAATCGGCATTTCTTTAAAGAAAATAAATTAGTACATCATTGTCAACTGCTGGCCAATCGTCATACATTTGTATATATAATATTTAACAATGATAATACCAAAATTGTCTTTTACCGAGTGCACTCGACTATCTTATCATTTCTTAATCAAGCATTGGAAATAACAGAACTGTCTCCAAAATATGTTGCCATGGTAAAAACTGTCTAAACGTAATTCTTGACTTTAGAGGAGAGAGTTAAAGCAATAAAAATGGTCTGAAAATGGAAAAAGTGGACGTACAATCTCAGAACAATCAGGTGTGGGTAAAACCCAAATTCAGAGCATACTGAAACACAAGAGAGAAATAATGGATGAATTTGACAATAATTCAAACACTGGGATTAAAAGGCCATGTAGGGCCTTAACATTTGAGGATGTTAATGAACTTGCGATAAAATGGTTTAATGAAGCAACCTTGTGCCAAGTGAACGTTTCTGGCGCTCTTCAGTATGCAAAGGATTTAAGCATGGATTCATTCAAAGCCTCTAATGGTTGGTTGGATAGCTTTCTAAAAAGGAATAATATTGTGTTCAAGCAAATGTCTGGTGAACATGGTTCTGTGGACCAAAAAGTTGTAGGAGATTGGAAAGATAAGATACCAACACTCTGTGACGGGTTCAAGGCACATAACATATCTAGGATGGACGAAACTGGATTTTTCTATAAGGATTCAACAAAGTCTACCTACTTTAAAAAGGGAGAGGATTGTGCCAGTGGTAAACGCTCGAAAGAAAGGATCACCGTTGCTCTTTGCGCAAGTGTAACAGGTATGATATTCTGATTAACTGATTAGGTATTTTTTCAATACATAAATCAAGCAGTGCTTAGGGAAGAAACCCTTTGTGAAAATATAAATGAAATTGAATGACGGACAAGTTAAAATTGATTTACTAATTAAAAGGTAATTTACGTTTTTATTTCGTTTATTTAGCGAGTTGCAATCGGCATAAAAATTCCATGTGTTAAAATAGAACTACAGCTAACGGAATATGCTGGAATATGACATGCATTATTTTCGGATACAAATTGGGGCTACTGAATTTACAAATTGTGTTATTTATATGGTTGCATGCATAATATTTAAAAAATGGCTTATCAAGATTTAGAAACAGAATGTTGTCATTTTCGTTTTCTAGGAGAAAAGGTGATGCCATGGGTAATAGGGAAGTTCAATAAACCCCGATGTTTCAGTGGAAGCAGTGGTGACAAACACCCAGTAGTGTATCGAGCCAACAGAACGGCGTGGATCACAACAAACCTGTATGAGGAATGGTTACGGTGGTTCGACAGGAAAATGACAGGACGAAAGCTATTGTTATTTGTAGACAATGCTCCAAGACACAGCAGTGCGAATTTGAAAAATGTGACTATAAAATATCTTCCTCCAAACACAACTTCTTTTGCCAGCCCATGGATCAGGGGATTATTCAAACTGTGAAACTTAAATACCATCAGAAACAGTTACAACAAGTTGTCAATCAAATGGACGCAAAGCCGGGAAAAACTGGTATAGAAATGTTAAAAGAAATAAGTATTCTGGATGCAGTCTATTGGATTTCAAGACCATGGGCTCAGGTAAACGAGAGTACGATAACTAAGTGCTTTAGAAAGTGCGGTTTCATTGAAAGTGATGTAGGAATTGTAGATTTTCAGGATTCTGATGATAATGATAACAATTTCCCTTTGACCTGCATGTGCAGGCACGCCAGTTATTTGACTGTGACTTACAGGAATTAATTTCAATTGGTAAACTGTTTGTGACATGTGATAATGAATCAAGAAGAAACTGGAGTAAACCTGCACAGGAGCTGCTGGAAGATATACACCATGAAGAACCTGAGGAGGCTGAGACGGAAGAGATTTCAGAGGTGACAGTATGTTCAGTGAATGAGTGTTTTAATCACTTAAGTGAGGTAAAAAAAGTTGCTGTGAAATATCGGTACACTGATGTACTTGAATCAGCTGATGTACTTGAATCAGCAATTGATATGATTGAAAAAGTAAGTGAAGTAAAAATGAGAAAACCACTAAACAGTCAAAGATTAGTGACTTCTTTTAAGTGGGTTAGTTGTTTAAAAGAAGGAAAGTAGACTGTTTCAGTATGTGTAAGTCATACATGTAGTTGATGAAACAATATTCGTGTGATACTTATCATGCAATTTGGGTATTTATAGGCCAAGCCCCTTGATTTCAACAAGACTGTCTAATAGTTTGACAAATCCTGTAAGGATTTTTATATATTTATAGTGCTTTACAAATCTTTCTTCTGCTGTTTCTTGCATGTTACTGAACATTCTGAGAGCAGCCCGCTTAGCTCAATAGGTAGAGCAGTGGATTTGTAATCCATGGGTCCCTGGATCGACCCTTGGGCAGGGCAAAATCTCTCCGTGACAATTGATCTCAGGCTTTGTGTCTAATGTTCATTTGTCTCTCACCGCTGATTCAGAGTAGATCATGTGGGAACAGTAGTCAGTCACTTGCAGGGATATTGGTAATTAATGGTTAGCTATCCAGGAAAACCGGTTAGGTGGACTGACCGCAGAGATATAACCTAGATGTTGAAATTGGAGTTAAACCCAAAAAACAAACAACAGAGCATGGCATTGATCCAAACTCAGTATACATCAATATGGCTGGCAGTTTAACACACAGGTAATGCACACCTACAGGGTCAAATGTTGATGAAAAAAATTAATTTGAATATTCAAAACTTTTACCTCTGTCTGACAAAGTGTACCTACAAACTTCAAATGGCATGGTTTCAATAATAAGGAACATTCAATTCTTTAAAGTTTTCTTGAAGTATGAAAAAGTCATCCAAGCAACTCAAAAGGTTCTGTATTTCCACCACAGTAAGACAAGAAGATGGAACAACAGATAAAAAAACTCTAAGACCATTCTACTTAGAAGCTGGACATAATTCAGTATTTAGCCCTCACCCTTACAGTTACTGTGATTTTATTCTGTATTTGCTGGAATTTATTTTTTTTCTCAGAAATTTAATTATGACTTCTTATTTTAGGTGTGCAAAAAAGAGTTGGGTAGCATTTATTAGAGATTAGGTAACTAAAAGGGGTAATATGGTGCATCACAAAATTCAAAATTAATTACCTCATCTAAAACAAACTGTTGAATGTGTATCAATGATTAATATCTAATGAAAGTTTGACTATTAAATATCTTATTAAACATTTCTTTTCTTAGTAATCTGGATGAAACTTGATGTAGTGGTGGTTTTTCTACTTTTGCTTTCGATGTGGATAAATTACATTGCTCTTAAAACTGACAATGTGGATAAATTACCTTGCTCTTAAAACTGACGTAAATTTATCCCTACGTGGGAATAAGTGAATTCATGGCAACTACTCGAATGACAAAATGTAATACTTTGGATTAACAAGTATACCTTTAAAAAGTTGTAAAAAAAAAATGCTAGATACAGGATATTGGTAACAAATAGCACAAAATTTATAGCGTGACCAAAAATCATTTGGGTTAAAATATATTCAAGAACATCTTGTAACAATTTATACACTATTATAAACTATTTTTGTACTGATTAATGCCCTTAAACCATGCAGAAATGTTCAAACATGTATCCAAACTTTGAAACAGGATGCAGACCACATTCATACTAAGCTGGTAGTATATTTTCAAAAAGCCGGATCTTGACATAATACGTAGGACCATAAACAATAACTTAAAAAAAATTCTCATATAAAATGGATGGTTGGTATGGGTTCCCATTTTTAACCTTGAACTCAATTTCAGTCATGTAGCAGGTAAATAAATACATTTATAATAGTGTGCCATACTAAACACCATTTGTCATCAGTTCTTACCCTGTATGTATTTCAGCATGTATATGTCCGACAACATGAGAAAAAAGACTGGGACATCTGTTTTGCTGTTGAAATATACTGAATTGAAAATCAGCAAAATAGCTAATTTCTCATCTACTTTAAAATGCAAATCAAAAGTAAAGTATTCTGAATGCTTCAAAGCTATCCTCCATAAAATGCCTATTTTGTACTAAATGTTTTGATAATCATTACCATGGTAACAGCTTTTGGTGGCAGTTCTACCTGCTATGTCAAAATGATGTCACCTGAATAACATGTAACTCTGAATGATAATAAAATGAAGATTTTTAAAGGTTTTCCTCTATACGTCTTTGTAAAGAACACTGAGCTAACATTAACCCAAAGGACATTCTTGAACCATCTTAGTAGAGATCTACTAGGCCATCCTACACACTAACTTGCTATTTAAAGGAAGACAATTTTTTAAAGTTTTACCTCTGCCTATGTAAACAGAGGGCCATGATGGCCCTGGATCGCTCACCTGATTACTTTGGCTGTAGGTTTGCTGTTAAGCAGTATTTCATTTTTTTATTGAAAATATACAAGTGCCTACAAACCAAATATGTAAAATATCAGTCAATAAATAAAGGCTCTATGACAGAAAGTAGAAATATCTATTATAAGCTATGGTGACCTTGACCTTGACCCAGTGACCTCAAACCCTACCCATGGGTAGAGGTCCATGCAAGGAACCTATATATTGAATATCAAAGATATTGGTCTATAAATAAAGGCTCTATGAGGTACAGTAGATAAATCTATTTTTAGCTTCCATGACCTTTAACCTAATCTAATAATTTCAAAAGTCTTGATAAAGCTTGCTTCATGCCAAATTTTAAAATTCTAGGCCTTGTGGTTTCAGACAAGAAGATTTTTAAAGATTTCTTTTTTTACATATTAAGGGCCCCCGGGGCAGGGCAAATTTTGACCCCAGGGCCAACATTTAAACAATATTGGTAAAGGTTCATTACACAATACTCAACACTAAATATCTAAGGTCTAGACCTATTTGTTTTGGTGAAAAAATATTTTTCATGTTTTTCCTATATAAATCTATGTAAACCAAGAGAACCCTGGGACGTGGCCAATTTTGAACCAGGGAACATTATTTGAACAAACTTGGAAGACATCCACTAGACAATGCTACATACCAAATGTCTAAGCTGTATGCACTGAGGTTTCCAGTAAGAAGATTTTTAAAGACTGCCTTTTTTACATATTAAGGGCCCAAGGGGCGGGGCAAATTTTGACCCTGGGGCCAACTTATAAACAATACTGGTAAAGGTTCTCTACACAATACTCCATACCAAATATCTAAGGTCTAGTCCTATTAGTTTCGGAGAAAAATGATTTTTCATGTTTTTCCTATATAACTATATGTAAACCAAGAGAACCCTGGGGAAATAATTTGAACAAACTTGGTAGACATCCACTAGACAATGCTAAATATCAAATATCTAAGCTGTAGGCATTGTGGTTTCTGAGAAGAATTTTTTTTAAAGATTTTCTATATAAGTCTATGTAAAATGAAGTGACCCCTGGGGCGGGGCCAATTTTGACCCCAGGGAAATAATTTGAACAATTATTGTAGAGTTCCATTAGAGGGTGCTAAAAGCCAAATATCTAAGCTTTAGGCCTTGTGGTTGGTATGGCAACCACAGTTCTGCATGGAGTTAATTTCTTTGAACAACTTTGGAAGAGCTTCATGCAAGGAACATCGAGGCAAGTTTCATCAACTTTGGCCCTGTGGTTTCAGAGGAGATGTCTTTTGAATGAAAAGTTTACGGACGGACGGACGGACGCTGGATGGATTGCGATCACAAAAGCTCACCTGTCACAGCTAAAAACAAAGATCTTTTGGATAGGGCCAATGGTGACCCCACAGACAAGAGGTCTACTTTGCAATGCTAAACACCAAATTTCAGGGCTCTGGAATTTACGGTTTTAAACAAGAAGATTTTTAGGTTTTCATTTAAGTTTCCATAGCACCAGAGTTCTGCATGGAATGAAATGGAATTCTCTGTACAACTTTGGTAGAGTTTCATGCAAGGCACATCCCTGGCAAGTTTCATCAATTCTGGCCGAGTGGTTTCAAAGATGCTGTCTGACCTTTTCTCAAAATTTCGTTGCATTTTTTTTTCTTAAATACTCAAACAAGACAATGTATGCCTATGAACCTTTTCAAGAATTGTGCTGGTAAATATTGAGGCTGTTTACATAACTTCCATTTGGTATTTTTAGTCAGCCTGGTTCAGAAAACTCTCACCATATTTGTCAATCAGACTGGTACCCATAACTCTCACCATATCTGGTCAATCAGACTTTTACCCATAACTCTCACCATATTCGGTCAATCAGAGTGGTACCTGTAACTCTCACCATGTTTGGTCAATCAGACTGGTACCCTTAACTCTCACCATATTTGGTCAATCAGACTGGTATCCATAACTTTCACCATATTTGGCCAATCAGACTGGTACCCATAACTCTCACCATGTTTGGTAAGTTAGGCTGGAAACCATAACACTCACCAAATGACATGCTAGTCAAACCCTAAACTACTTGATCAGAGAAAGAAATCTCTAACACTATGTCTTAACTGTCAAGATGAATGTATTAACCCAAGATATGATTACATGTTTGTCAGAAAAAAATGAAATGAGCTTTGCAATAGATCAGCATGTTCCAAATATAAAGACTTTGGAGTCAAAAGTTTAATCATTTGCTTGCCCGTTAATTTACACCATCACAGTCAAACATAAAATATGAGCAATGCTACATTTTGCAAATAAATCAAGCTTTCTTATCTAATCAATTTCTGTTTAGTTAAGGTCAACAGCCTTGCTATTATTGGCTATGTTATAAAATATAACTGTACTGTTTAAACAAGCCCTCAAAATAATCAGACCAAATCACTGTGAAAACAAGAATTCTAGCCATTTAAATGAAAGTTTAACAATGGTTGAAAAACCACCACTCATGTATATTACATGTTACAAGGCTAGTTTTGCTTTGACATTACATAGCTAACAGCACATTTCCAAATTTTAACACAACCACACTCATACTTGCAATTTAAAGTCTATTCTTCCCTTGAAACAAGATGAACAAAAATTTATACAGTGTTGCTCAGGTATCATAAATGCATCATCAAAATATTTAGTTCATTGAGTAGAATTTTTCTACCTCTTTTGCTACATCTTCTCTCCGGCTAACAAATTCTGACATAACAGAGACAAGCATGAAGCTTTTATCAAAAATGGTTAAATTAGGAGAACAAGTACACATGAATCACAGTCAATGTTCAACAGGTAAGCCTGCTGGGTAGTTCTTTGACGAAAAGCAATTCATTTATATAATGTTTGTTGTAGAGTCTTCTGGGCCAATGGTATTTACATATCTGACAGAATCTACAAATTTCTCTGTCCAGTTTGCCTTTTAAGAGCCTGTGAAAATTAAGCTCAGACTATATAATCTAACTACAACAGTGCGCCTTTGATAAACTGAAGTTCAAGGGATGGTCAATATATCTTTGATACACACACATTAATGGTATCGAAATAATTTATATTACTCAGATTTTCTGGCTGTTTTTGGAATACTTATCAAGCATTCATATATCCTTTGACTTTAGGATATCTTTGTCATACCTATGCTAAGGTAGTACACCCCTAATCAGCACTATAAAGAACTGAAAAATTGACAGTACAGTTAAGTTGAATGCCTTATTGACCAGTATGCAAAATTTAAACAAAATTTACCATACGGTTTTGGACTTGTGGACACTTTTCTGAACTAAAAGGGCTCTTTTTAAGAAATAGGGAAACTCTAAATAATTTGTTACATCATCCTTATGATAAATGTTTTCCTATTGATTTTTGTTAAGAAACAAATAATAGCATTCTGGTTACGAACAACACTAGCAAATGATTGTTTCTACTCTTAATGTTTGAAATATGTATTAAAATGTTACCCTACCCCACCAATTTTAAACGCTGGTTTTACCATTTTCCTGCTTAGAGTACCCAATACAAAATATCGGGTACCATATTTGTAATTAAATTTAGAATTATTTAGCCAATATATACCTATAAAAATTATATAATAAGAATTAAAAAATTTTTTCTTTCTAAATAGGACCTGAGAGATACATAAATAATAATAAAAGAAAACAAGAGGAAAGAAAAAAGTTGACCCTACTGGGGTTTGAACCCATAACCCTCAGTTTCCATGCATTTGACAGTAATCCTAGCCTACTTAAATACTCTTCAAGGTGAAGGTAATATATTAGGAGTGTACTACCTTAGTCCCTTTACTACACCATTTTGATTGCAAGGACATTGAAAAAGTACAAATCAAATCTTTGTCCTGATGCACTTCTGGCTTGAAAAACAAAAATTGCTTCAGAAAACAATTTTCACATACAAGATAGAGCTAAGTAACACATTCTCCTGAGAAATATACCTCTACTGGCCATTCAGCTATCCCCTATAACAGAACTATTTTCTTAGGGCAGCCATTGTTACATGTTACTTTTGTACTTCACTTTCGTAAAATATCTGTCTTTTTTGGTGTTTTTTTTTTACCTCAAAAAGTATTATATGCAAGACAGACTGTGCATTGAACAACAGCAAAATGATAAGTACATGTAGTTTCGTTACTCTCAACATTGAACATAAGACATTGATTGGGCTGGAGGAAGGATTCCAATTCCTGATGAGAAGTTTCAATATTTTACAATTCATACAGACTTAAATTGGTTTTTAGATACACTGTACATAAGAAATCAAGTAAATACCTTGGACATGACAAATCTGTCACTAGCTGGATCCCTTGGGAAATTTATGCTGTAGTGCATGGTGTTGAAAAATAGGACAGACATAATCTCTGCAGCAGAAGCACATGATGTTGGATGTCTGAAATGAAACATAGAATATATCTGCAGGGATTTCAATAGACGTGAAATCCTGCATTTTGACGCGAGCAAAATGCCATTCATTAACTTTTGACGCGACCGAAATTCAGTCTTCAAGTTTTCCCGACGCAATGTAGTTTCAGCTGACGTGTCAATCAGCAATACATTTTGTGTCACGACAGAAGAACAGCACGCCCCTAATCAATTCGATAGGTAAATGTTTTCCCTATTAACCAATGACAGCGTTCTGTGGGCGGAGCATTGGCAGTAGTGATCAGTGTATGTGCTAAATTGCCCCTAATTGATCCTGTTATTACTTTTTGTTTATTTACACCTAAATGTGTTAATAGTGACTGAAAGACTTGAAAGGATATTAAATGTTTATACAGCAGTTGTCGGTGATTATCTGTAAAACAATGAAAACTGCTAACTGCGGAGTCGCGAAATCGTAATATAAATTTTTTAGATTAAAATTGAAATTTAATTGCCAACTATTCTTTCACCTGCATGTTGATGTCATTTTTCTATTACTGTTTGATACAGTTTTGTATTCTGCTGAAAAACCATTAAATATTACAACAAAATAGCAAATATCGGAAACTAGACTTTATCTATAAATAGAAATGCTTAGGGTTCCCCAGTAAAACTACCGACTGTGTTGTTGTATTCAAAAATGAGCGTTGAGAAAACCAATACAACAGCCGCTAACCATTCAGAGTGTCTATAAATAGTACCCGAGTGTGTAATTGACTTTTAAACAATATTTTTTCCTCGTCTTTTTGTTGTTGTTGTTGTGTGCACTGAATGCAGTAGGTACAGTACGCGCCAGGAGGAACTCACATTTTCTGCTTTATTTTGCCAAAGTGGAAAAAATATATCCGCCGCGACATCGAGGAAAAAAAAGGAATTCCTCGATGTCTCAACATCGCAAAATATCTCGGCGATATTTGACGACCAGTGCAAAAATAATTAGTCATAACTCACCTGGATAAGCTAAACATTTAATGAAATGACCGTAATGAAACTGCATTTTACGGCTGCCAATTATGTGACATTTGGTAAAATTAAAAACAAAATTTCTCATACATTTGCTGTGTAGGTTTATGTGTACTTCTGTCGTTGAAAACGCTTGTTATTGTATAGCAAAATCGATCAATAATTTTGTCAAGCACATAGACGATACAGATGTCAAACTAAGGTTTACATGTTGTATGTTTTCTTTAAATATAGGAAAGCAGTTTTAACACGTGTAAATCGGAAACCAGTCAATTTATTTTCTGAAAATAGGGTCAGCTGTTCCGAGAAGCAACAATTACTTTCGGTTTTGAATTGTCATTCCTTCCGTTAACAAATACGAGCATTCGTAAACAAATGCATCAGAATGAGAGTTTTATACATTAGAATGATATTTTAAAGCATAAAATTCGCCGAAATGCGTGTAATCAGGAACTTTGTGAACCTCGATACGTCAATTCTTACCTGTGAAAAAGTTCACAGAACCATTTAGTGGACGTCCGCCGCGATATTTGGTGACCATGTCCGCAGTGGTCGTCCTCGAAATGCGGCGGATTTGGTCGCGTTTTAAGGAATGGGTAGTCCGCAACGACCTCGAGGAAAACGAGAGTTCCTCCTGGCACATACTGTATTTATTCTACGTGCAACTTATTTATTTCCGGTATTCACTTAAAATTTATAATTATTTTTTTTTTTTTTGATATGTATCCTAGTTGAATTTACACACTGGCACATTATGTTTTAAGTCTTTATCTTTTAAATATAGAAGAGTTTAAGTTAACTCAGTTTCAATATTGCTGAGTGAAGCATATGCTAAAGTGTATTCTGTTTGATCTCTGCTTGTTGGGTATAGTTACAAGAGTATTAAGAGATAAACTTGTATTCTTTTATATTTCATTTATTAATGCATTGTCACTATAATTATGCTAAAAGTTTATTAAATGACTTTTAATATAAAGGAAATACTGTAGTGATGAAAAGTAATATTTGTTTCTGTTATTGTATAATTGTATTGATAAAGGAAGCACTCTGATACTACTGATTGTCCAAAAGCATGTCTTCACGTACAGACGTTGATCCCAGGTTGTTAAACTTTGACCCCACTGATTTTCATTTTGATCCCTGAAAATTTCATGTCAGAGGTCACCCCTGGAAAAAAAATCTACTGAAATCCCTGTACATGTATCTGGTTGTAATAATCTGATGAACGTAGAATGTGAACAGTTCTGCTGCAGGCAAAATCATTTCCCTTTAGACACTGAAGTAGCAAAAGTATTGTTATGGTTATTAAAACAGTCTATATCAGCATTAAGGTCTCTGCTTGTCAGTAAAGAAATTTCCTAGGCACTGATTTGGTGCTGTATCACAAATATTCAAATAGAAAGGAGACCATTGTCAATTTTTTTTGAACAACCTTCTCTGGATCATTGTCAATTTTTTTCAAACAACAAATATAATCAAGAATTAAGTTTAGCATTTGTTTATTACAGCTATATAAATATAGCATACTGAATGCCAACAGAAGCAAACATTTTAGCACTGAAGATATTACTAGTTTTCAGATGGCAGTAGGGAATGTCTGTGTCAAATGAGAAAATTTTAAAGGTTTGACAATGTTTAGAAAATCTGAAAGGAAACTGATTTTTCCATACATAAGAAGGCACATTTCATCTCCAATGAACCATGCCAGCCAGGGTTTAGATCAAGGAGTTTCTGATATATTTCTATAACTGATATAAACAAGCTCAGCCAACATAAAAATCCTGCTAATAAGACTACAAGTTAAAGTGTTTATGTATGTTTTTGAAATGGCAGAAATTTTTTTTATAAAAACACAAATATTTTTCCTACCTACTTACCCAATCTTAATTGGCATGAGGTGCTGGAGGGAAAATGAACAATATATAATTTAAGGCCTTAATGGGTGTCACTCCAGTAAAGAGGTGCCATTTTTCTCTTAACCCTTTCCTCCATATATACACCTTTATGGCTGATACAATAGGTTATTTCTGACCAAAAAGTGACCAGTGCAGATCCTTATCAGACGGCACAGATGTGCTGGCTGATCTGGATCTACACTGGTTGCACATGCGTAAAAAATGTGTATATATGGAGTAAAGGGTTAACAGAAACACTTAAATGTCCCAATTCATAAGAAAAAAAATTAAACAAGTGAATTACATGTACTTTAAATATAACTTGTTAGCACTAACTGATTATGAACCAACTTAATGTTTTTTTAAATAGATTCTTAAAAATATTTGATACACTATTATTTAAAGTAAAATCAGCAGTTGAAAATTGCAGATATTTTTTAACTGACACATATTTCCCCTGCCATGTCATCAATTTCCATGAAGACATTTTACTCAAATAATTTTAGTGAATATGTTTTTTAGCTTTTTTTTTTTTTAGAATTTTTAGCTGTATTCCAATGGATGCACGTCAGTCATTTATGTATCAATGTTCTAATTTATGAACAGATAAAAATACCTATTCATAGAATTGTTCATTCCTATATAACAATTCTTTTATGGCGACATTTTTACTAGTTTTTATTGTGCACTTGTGTGTTTGATGACACATCATTTAAACCTCTTAGACTGAAAACCAAAATTTCCCTGGGAGACCCTCCAGAATTATGGCATAAATGGAGTGACTCCAAAAAGTTCTTACAGGATTTCAAAAATACCACATGAAAAGAAAAATCTTGTTTTTGAATAAAAGGCGTGTCACTGTAACCATTGTAATTTCAACATGTAGTAGTGATATGACCTAAGTTCCTGGAATCCATACCCACAAAGGTATCCCAGGACCTAGTCCAACTAATTGTACGCAAGTCGAGATATTGTGTAATTTTTTGTATGGGTCAGTATCTCGCCTCCGCGTACAACACAGACAGTACCTTTTCTGTGGTGAAAGTTCTGACCATATTTTGGTCGCTGACTTTAACTCGTCTAAAACCATATTAAAATACACATTTGAGTAAATTTTTTTACATGCCTTGAAAGAGTATTGATATTTACATCAATTCCATGCAATGTTCATTTGATTTTACCTAAACTGAGGAATATAACAGAGTTATAAACACATGTACCATCGAAGTTTACACATCCCCGCTAATATCATGTGACAAATTTATTGTTGATAACTATACTGTTGTGAACGGTTACTGCGAACAGTATTACACAGCGTAAATGATTGCGTTTCTACAGTATAAATATAAGTATTATTATTAAAATCATAACTTTTGAGAATAATGTTTGTGCTGTTTATGTTTAATATATGAATATATGCATTAATAATGACGTGAAAGATAAAGAAAGCAGTATTATATCAGGTACATTTCCATTTAACGAAAGTTATTAAACTGTCCATAATAATAAATAAAATGAAATAGGCAACCTAATATGTTCAAAAACATTTTCAAAACTCCTAGACTTAAAATACCACAGTGTTTGCAAAACTCTTTCTGCATTTTTTTTCTTGAATGACAAAATATGCTTTCGAGAAAGGGTAAAAATTATCAACTGTCTGGTTTAAATTCCGGAAAGAAATGCCGAAAGCTTTCTGCCGATATCCGTAAAACGAGACACGAATTTGAATATGCAATATTAACAAAGACCTAAAATACCATATTATTTTTTACCTTTGGTATAAAATGGCAAAACAACAAGAACGTACTCCAAAACGTGTTCGTCCAAACTTACAGATTCGGAAAGAAAGCACCGAAATTTTACGGAGGAAAAAAAACATACAACAAGTCGAAAATACTATCTGGCAATGAATTAATCAAGTACTTTGAATTCTAAAAATAACTCTTACATATGCAAATTAGCATTTTCTAGTGATTTTGGACCAGTCTGTGCAATGGCAGTGAAGCAACAGAAAAAGTAAGTCGGCATTTTGATAACCGTTGACACCCTCGAACCAAGTGGTGCTATAAATGAAGTTAAACTACATATTTTCTTCTCACCATTGAAGGTTTTGTGCACTAGTGTAAACGTTTGCATTAACTGGTGATAACGTTAACTTTTCGGTCATACTGGAGTTTTATGTGAGGAGTCAACCCGCGCCAAACCAATTAAGTCGCCCCATATAGAGATACAGACCTTTTGTAAGTTATTATCATCTCTATTAAGCCATACAAATGAATTATAATGCGACAAACAAAAACTATTTGATTGATGTAATGTAGACAAATGATTTTATTATTTATAAAAACTATTTTGGATTAATATGATAAGGTGATTAATATTACTGCTTGCAAAACTGATTAGAGTTTCACATATTCGGACGCGGTAAAAAGTGACGTTAGAATGCTTATTTCAGTAGCTTAAACTGTCACTTTACTGATCATCCAATCACAGCGAGCAGTTTTCTTAGGTATACAGTACACGCAGCATGGACTTTGACGTTGTTTAAATTGTCGTGGGGGGCAGTATTGTCTCTGGGTGGCCAGTCGCCTTGGACTGAACACCCGAAATAAAACGACCACTGCGACAACCGCTGAGGGGTATGATCACCGCGTGTCACAGTGACAGAACGCCGCGCGTCCCCGCAATGTTTTTACTTGGATATTACTGCATTTAAACATAATGTGCGTACAGTATATGTACGTGGTTTTCTTTTTACTCGTAATTATTTTAATTAAATGTATTTTGTGGCCAACTTCAGTTGGTCAAATTAAAACCAAATTTCAAATACATTTGCGGGGTAGGTTTATTGTGTACTTTTTTAAGAAACGCTTGTTATTATATAGCAAAATCGATCAATAATTTTTGCCAAGCGCCTAGACGATACAGATGTCGAAAGCAGTTAAACACGTGTTGATCCATTCATTTTCTGAAAATATGATCAGCTTTTTCAGGAAGGAACTGCTTTGAATTGTCTTTTTTGCGTAAACAAATAGAAACATTCGTTAGCAAATGCATCGGAATTAGAGCGGATTTGTTCAAATTTTGACTGTTAACTTTTATCAGTTTGATTATCATTTGTAATTTATTTGCCCCAAATATACGCAAATTTGCGTGTTATTTATTTGCGAGTGGATTAATGCAAGCGCGGCACCGATTGAAGACTTGAAAATATATTAATTGCAGCAATTTAAGTTAATTAACAAGATGTCATGTAGGTGTGTAAATCTATTCAGAATCGGCTGTTTCTTTTCTACAATTACCCTAAATCATACAACCAAACATCGAACGTCAACAAATAAAAGTTAAACCGGATGGGATATTAATAAAAGAAAAAGAAACAACTTCAACTGGTAATAATTACCTGTACTTTCTAACTCATCTGGAAAAAAAAAAATTTGGGAAAGTAAAATTGTGTTGTGACTTCGTTTTTTCGGACACTGCAAACCCCGCAATCCGATGCGCTGACCACCGCATTTTATACGAATGAACACTTGACACGGTGGTCATTTTGGTCCTCAACGCGGACAGTAAAATTGCAGGGACGAGTGTTCATTGTCGAAGTCCGCGCTGCATGTACTGTACCTGTCAATAAAACTGTGTCTTGCAATCTACCAACAGCCAGAAAATGTGCCCGGGCGGCCCCAAAGTTGCTGTGTCGTAAACTGTCGCTGCGTTGCTACAGGAAATCTTCACTCAGTATTTTCCTAACCGCTTTTACATTTCGTACACAATATGACATCAGATTATGACACTACTGACAGGTAAAAGGCGGAGTTTGAAAGAAACACATTAGGCGGCGCTTCAATTCATTTTTGACAGGAGTACCGACGAGTCTCATCTTTTACCTAACATTGTAACCTCTAATCAGTTTTGCAAGCGGTAGGAGTATGACTGAAGTATTCGTTTATGCAAAATTGGGATAGTCTCTAAAGTTTAACTTAAAATGTTATTTTATGAGAAAATATTACCTTTATAAGTCTTGATCGGGATAACAGAAAAATGATAAGTTAATATGTTTAGAATGTTGTTCACATATTCATTACGTCAATAATGTTGTACATTTAATTATTAGATACAATAGTCTTTTTTTCCCTTTACCTTTTCTACATCCACAACATTTTTTGGCAATTTGCTATGTATTTTCATATTCAGAATGAAGTAAATAAACATTTTGTAACACGGTTTTAGAATTTTCATTGTTTCAGGACAATGTATTTTTGCGACATTCAGTGCCAAAACTACAGAACACATCAGTTAAAGCACAGCCTGCACCTGTGCACCTTTCAGATACGGATGGGGGGGGGGGGGCTTATGGAGCCCAAGCCCCAAGCTGGCCCATTAGTAAAAAAAATAAATAGGCTCATTTTCAAAGACTGTAAATCATTTTTCAGCTTTTTTCGCTTCGTAACAGAAACGCAATCAACCTTTCAATCTGCAACGGTCATGCAATATTGCATAACAACTGATAACAAGTTCGCAACTTTATACATGTAGCCGTGTATATTATACCATGTACTGTATATAGACCGTTCCAGAAATTAGTTCCTCCCTAATTACCTCCCTTGCGTCTGCCATTAGGCGACTGCACAGATCGAAGCAGTTCGATAATGCAGAGCTTTGAAAAAGACCCATTTTTAGAGCTGTAATATGATTGTGACGTTGCATGTTAGAGAAACAGATTCATATAAACCACATGAAGCATTTATTATCAGCAAAGATATATCATTTGGTCTTATAACTGAAAAAAAATATCTGTAAACAATTTTTTGCTGATATCTCAATCTATTCAACTGTGAAATAAAGGTCTTGTGATATTCTCCGGTATATTAATTCTTTTTATTTTATCAAAATTTCACATAAAAAACTGCTGTTAATAAGTATGTGTATCTATCTTTAAAAAATCTGTCCAAATGGGTAGTTATATAGGTGCATGGGTGAAAGTTGAAAAATCAGAAAAACCTGAATTTTTTGCTGGAGGCCTCGGGGCCACAGGGCCCCCGGTGGGTCCAGGGCAAGGCTCCTGGATTTTACCTCTTTCTATATTGTTAAAATGCTTTTCCTGGAGGATAAGACCCTCTTTTTGGGGGAATGAATTGATGTATGAATCAATAAACTTTACATCTTCAAGATGTCACACAACAGTTGAAATTTTTTTGTTTTTCACGTGGTTTGGCTCTTTGGCGTGATTCTTCAATCCCTTTTTCCCACTGGATCCGTACTTAACAGTTTTAGAACAGACTTCGCAAAACGCAACCCCTGGCAAGTCCAGATTTTTCAACCACTTTGTCCATTTGTCGCCATTGTCGTAACATTCACCTAACCATTCCCATCGCCATTTATTTTCAACACTCTTTTCAAGTTCCTTTGTATTGTAGCCTACTTGTAAAAACTTCATTTTCAAACAGTTTGAATCATATCGCAAGTGCGTCTCCTATATAAACATTCAGCAGCCATTTTACACTATGCCAATAGCGATCTGTAAAACACTCTTTCATTGGATAGCTTCAGATAATGAGCCAATCAAATCGATAGTTGTAAATGCGCACATTGTTCTTGTTGGATATTTAAAAATATCAAGCTATACAAAATGCTTCTTGTGTAATGAGCACCTGCTGTTACCATAACAATCTCGAGTAGGAAATGGGCATATGGTTAATGTTAACAAAGGAGCAGACGCAGCTGATCGAGTTAATTTATCTCAAATAAGTATCTGAAGAAGTGTCTGGTTATATGTTGTACACATCTTGAATTGATTTCAAGGCAGGAAGGGGTCTACCCACCCCCGAAAATCTCAACGGATTTACACGATTTGGAAAAACGACCCCCGAAACTGTCCAAAAACCGGAACCTCCGGCATATGCCGGAAAACTTTCACCCATGTAGGTGTCATAATATTTTTGTTTTTCCTTTTACAAGAAATATCCACAACAGCAATGTTACAAATAAGAAGAAGGAAGAAAACATATTATTGTAAGATCAGTATCTTACAAACGTGTGGCTTGCAACTGTTGTTTTCTTTCTGCATACACAAACTCACACATTGTATATATCAATACTTAGCAACAACAGATTTCCCTAATGCAAGAAACAAAGAATAGAAAATGAACAGTCCATATGGCAACAGATGCTAAATTTCATACAGTCTTGAAAATCTTGTTTGTAAAGAAGAACAGGGCTCTCGCGAGGGTGCGATTTGGGCGAAGTCGTCGCTTTGCTGTCTCAAATTTCGCCTTACGTGAAGATCAAAGCGAAAATCCTAGTCGCCTTGTCAAAATTTAGTTGCCCTGGGCAAAAATGGACAAAAGTCAATGGTGTCATAAAATGTCGCAGTTTTTTATGATACACAGTTTTTTTACAATACACATAAACAACCGCTTGCCACACACTCTTTAGGGAATCCCTGTAAAACTCCGCCTCTCGCTATTTCTTGCCTTATAGCCATGTGTGACGTACAGAGGGAAGACTCCGCCCATGTTATTTATATCTTTTCAACCAGAACATTCGATACTGACACTTAGATGAAATAAACCAATCAGCATTTAGTTTTGAAGAAAGCACTATTGAGTAATAAATAATAATGAGTTTCCTGTCGGATATTTTTAGCGAATTTCAGTCAGTGTTTATAAAATACCACTAATTGATCACTTTTTGATGGCGATGTTTCGGCAATTAGGGCTTGAAGTTGATTGAGGTCAGGTGTCCGCTGAGCAATGATGGCTGATTAAACTGAGTAGGTGTGTATATTGTATCACGAGACAAAAAAGGTTTAATCTATCAGGTTTTCTTTGAAAAACAAGTCAGCAAGGAAAGGTTGATCCTCTGAAGTGTTACATTTTAATTGTCGATCATTATTTTCCAAAAGGTCTGCGTATCAATAGTTGATATTAGTTTCATTATGTTTCTGAAAGTTGATTTATATAGATTTATTTTCGAATAAAAGTTGAAATTTATCTGTCAGTCTGGTTCCTAAACCATGACGTAAATGCAAATGAAGAGCTGGAACAAACAGAATTGCCTGCAAAAAATCAAATCTATGAATCAGGCATCAGTTCAGTTGGTACATTTATGACGAAAATAAATTTTGGCACTGTAAAATAAGTATGCAGGCAATTCAGTAGGAGAGTTTAAAGTTTGCATTTTCAAAATTAAGTTAACTGTTGATTTGTTTTTACTTTGATCATAAGTACTGGTTAATAAAAGGGACCAATTATTAAAGGGAAATTTATTATTATATAAGCATGCGTTGTCCGAAACAAAGAGTAACGAAACAATGTCCACTTCTCTCTGAAGTCTGTCCACTTCTCCCTAACCTTCAACCCAGGGAGAAGTGACTTCTCCCAAAATTCTGAGTCTAGCGAGAGCCCTGAAGAATATATATTCTTAAATTTTATATAACAATCAGGAACAAAAAAAGACCATGTTTTATAGCCTCCAGAAAACAAGACGTCAGTTTTCTCTAGTCAAACATTCCATTTATTTTATTTCGCTGATCTAATTTTTAAAGAATGAGAAAATATTCAAGATTGTATCTTTTACCAGTAGCATTTTTGAGCAATTGACAAAATCATTAATATAAAGGTCGTTATAAAGAGTCAGTAGTATCGGAAACATCCAATGAAATATCAATATCATCATATCCCTTCTGCACATGGTTTCAATTGTTTTTAGCGCAGCGCTTTATGGAATATATTTTGGTGGTAATGTGATGGCATAGGCAATATTTTTAAGATAATCTTGGTAGTATTAAAAACAATCTGTTGTCTATTGGAAAACTTCAGTTTAATTTTATATATGAAAAGGAAACGTGGATATTAAT
Organism: Cyclina sinensis; assembly: GCA_012932295.1. Taxonomy (NCBI): domain Eukaryota; kingdom Metazoa; phylum Mollusca; class Bivalvia; order Venerida; family Veneridae; genus Cyclina; species Cyclina sinensis. Next base: position 14,014,583 of record JAAONU010000013.1, read on the forward strand.
ATATTAAAAATTACTGATAAACTTGATTTTTTTAAACTGAAAACTAATGATCGATCCCTTTGTTTAAAGTAAACAATGAAAGTAAGCAGTGTTTTAAGATGAAGAAGAGATATTTATTTCTCAAATAATGGCTAAAATAACGCTTGATATAGAGGGACATAAAGTTTAAAAACATTTATGTATTAATCACTTTAAATAAGAATATCATTCATCTTTTGCTGTATACTTAAAAAAAAAAAAACCAAACAAACAAAAAACGCGCCTTTTGCGCTTTTTCAAAATGCAAGTAAGTAAGAAATTAAAATTTCAGACTTTTAATTACAAAGAAAATTATCTTTGAGTTTGTCTTCATTCATCATCATTTGAAAAAAAAGCATCAGTCAGTTAACGCACGATATGGTCTGGTAGGGGAACAACAAAAAGCCATTTTCAGCGTACACAATTCACTACCGTAGTAGCATATAAACATGGCGGCGCGTGTAAACAATAAAGATGGTGAATGGAAACTTTAAAGGTTAACAGTCTTGTAACTTGACAGACTGGCATTTTTTGCATCCGAAAAGTGTATTAGTAATTATTTTGTTGAACAAATTCTTTATTTAAATCACATACATTTACACATTTTAACCTAAATCTATGTTTCACCACAGAAAAGTATCTTTCTGGTTTTGACGTTATAGCGACATTCTGACCCATAACAAAAATATCTCAGAATTTGCTCAAGACGTCACATGTGACATGAATTATTTTGACTACCCGGGACCCGGATATTACATGTCTTCCATACGAACATTTATTTATAGTTGTTCAGTGTTATTCTTAAAATAAAAATCTTCAAGTTTTCATTCAATTTCAGGACAGTTCAATATTAAATGTTCATCAGCATCATATCAAACTCGTGTTAAACTCATGTAGGTGAAATCTGCCATGGAGATTTTTACTTCAACACAACAAATTCGGCGAAGTATTTCTTTCAAAGTAAGGCGTGTCACTTACCCTGAATTGCTCGCTTGGGTGGCATTGATGCTATCAATCCTCAGTTTATTTGCCATGACCCTGAGGGACTGCAGAGTCTTAGAATCTGGGCGATGGTAATCAGTCATCATTACGCTTTGCCAGTCACTTAATCAGTACATGCACTTAGATTGAAGGTTAAAAGAGAGGTATCACCGTTTAAAGGCGCCATCTGTACTGAAAGGATAACTCTTTTTTATTGAACTAGTCTGGTGTTATCTGCCCCTGATTACTTACGTCATTTGTGTGGATAACCAAGCTGAGAACAATCTTTTTATATGTAAAGCTTCCTCCCTTACCGGCGTATAGCAAAGATTTATAGCGACCACATGAGCTTGAAATTGTATTGTATCTTTTAGTCTTTTAAGAGTCGAACTGTAATGCAGTTTCTTTTTCTATATATATATTTGCTGTTTAGCAGTATTTCATTTTTTAATTGAAAATATATATCCTACAAACCAAATATGTAAAATATCAGTCAATAAATAAAGGCTCTATGACAGAAAGTAGAAATATCTATTATAACCTATGGTGACATTGACCTTGACCCAGTGACCTCAAACCCTACCCATGGGTAGAGGTCCATATGTAAAATATCAGCCAATGAATAAAGCACCCCTACTAAACGGTGGCTCTTTCACATTTTGGTGATCTGTTTAAATGAGAGCCCTCGACACTTCCGTTGTAGAGCCCTCGACCAAAACAAGGCTGAAAAAGGTAAGCACATTTTATAAAAATGTACGTTTTTAAAGAACATGCTTGTTTTTCAAAAATCGAAGAATGTCATGCCACGTAGAACATTTTTCTCATCATTTTGGATGCAGTTTTGATAAGAAATACCCCAAAAGGACGTTGCTAGAAGTTTTATCAAATATCAACTCGTGTGTTTTCTTTTACGAGGAAACACGCCTTGAGTAATTTTTCTACCGTGAAGTAGATGTTGGCTTACTTAATCGTGCATGTAACATTGTACCAACCTCCTCTTTGGCTCAACACAAAAAAATAGTTCAGAGAGCTCGGTTAAAAACAAAATACTCACATTTTTTCAAATGTGATCGAGCAATCGACAATGTGCTGGCGCCATCGGCATTGTGAAAGAGCCCTCGAAAATGTGACAGAGCCAACACCATCATCCATAAAGAGTTATTATTGTGGAATTATACCGATCGAAATTCAGGTCTAGACTAAATTGCATGAGTTGATAAAGACTTACTTTCTTGAAATGTTTCGAATATTTGTTCAATCAGATTCCTTCATGTTTCACGTATGTGAACTAGTTTTTCATTACCCAATAATAGTATATTCATAATTTAACGACTCAGAAGTTAGTGTTAAAGCAATGAACATGACTAAAAGAAACATGGAGGAAAGAATTTTCGAGGCACCACATCGGCGAAAACGAATGAAAGAAAACGCATCCAAGGTTCAAGCTCCAAAAACGCAAATGAAATACTCTAGATTAAAGACAATATTTTCGGCAGCTAAACATTCTACACATTGGAAAACATCAAAAAGAACATTGAATTTTTTACTTGAAACCATTCAATCAGTGATGAAGAAGTTATTTGTACTCATTAGACGAACATTTCATAGATAGCGATGTAGCAGATATTGAAGAACCTAGCTCAATTAGTTCGGAATATGAAGCAGAAGTCATTGAAAACGATATACCCAATAATGCTGGAAAAGAAGACAAAACAATATCCGATCTTTTCAATAAAGTTTTACCAACTTTGAAAAAAAAAGAAATCAGGCCGTCGCTTTTTTTTGTGCTTTTTAACATACAATATTAACACTTATTGAATGAGGTGTTGGCTCGATCACATTTCCGATGGCTCTTCCACAATGCCGATGGCGCCAGCACATTGTCGATGGCTCTATCACATTTGAAAAAAATGTGTGTATTTTGTTTTTAAACGATCTCTGTGAACAATTTTTGTGTTGAGCCAAAGAGGAGGTTGGAACAATGTTACATGTACGATTATGTGAGCCAACATCTACTTCACGGTAGAGAAATGACTCAAGGAGTGTCTCCTCGTGAAATAAGGCTCAATGACAGAAAGTAGAAATATCTATTATAAGCTATGGTGACCTTGACCCAGTGACTCAAACCCTACCCATGGGTAGAGGTCCATGCAAGGAACCTATATATTGAATATCAAAGATATTGGTTTATAAATGAAGACTCTATGAGGTACAGTAGATAAATCTATTTTAGCCTCCGTGACCTTTAACCTAATCTAATAATTTGAAAAAGCTTGATAAAGCTTGCTTCATGCCAAATTTTAAAATTATAGGCCTTGTGGTTTCAGACAAGAAGATTTTTAAAGATTTCCTTTTTACATATTATGGGCCCCCCCGGGGCGGGGCAAATTTTGACCCCAGGGCCAACTTTTAAACAATATTGCTAAAGGTTCTTCACACAATACTCAACAACAATTAAATATCTAAGGTCTAGACCTATTTGTTTTGGAGAAAAATTATTTTTCATGTTTTTCCTATATAAATCTATGTAAACCAAGAGAACCCTGGGGCGTGGCCAATTTTGACCCAGGGAATATAAAATGAATAAACATGGTAGACATCCACTAGACAATGCTACATACCAAATATCTAAGCTGTAGGCATTGAGATTTTCAGCAAGAAGATTTTTAAAGATTGCCTTTTTTACATATTATGGGCCCCTGGGGCGGGGCCAGTTTTGACTCCGGGGCCAACATATAAACAATACTGGTAAAGGTTCTCTACACAATACTCCACACCAAATATCTAAGGTCTAGTCCTATTAGTTTCGGAGAAAAATTATTTTTCATGTTTTTCCTATATAACTATATGTAAAAACCAAGAGAACCATGGGGCGTGGCCAATTTTGACCCAGGGGACATAATTTGATCAAACTTGGTAGACATCTACTAGACAATGCTACATACCAAATATCTAAGCTGCAGGCATTGTGGTTTCTGGGAGAAATATTTTTTAAAGATTTCCTATATAAGTCTATGTAAAATGAAGTAACCCCTGGGGCGGGGCCAATTTTGACCCCAGGGAAATAATTTGATTATTTTTGTAGAGTTCCATCAGAGGGTGCTAAATGCCAAATATCTAAGCTATAGGCCTTGTGGTTTCAGACAAGAAGATTTTTAAAGTTTTTCCTTTAGGTTGCAATGGCAACCAGAGTTCTGCATGGAATTGATTTCTTTGAACAACTTTGGAAGAGCTTCATGCAAGAAACATCCGTGGCAAGTTTCATCAACTTTGGCCCAGTGGTTTTGGAGGAGATGTTGTTTAAAGCAAAAGTTGACGCCGCACGACGCACTGACGCACGACGGACACAGGGCGATCTTAAAAGCTCACAAATAGCACAAAGTGCTCAGGTGAGCTAAAAACACTAGGAATGAAACGTGAAACTGCCCCGCCCACTAAGAATTAATGCCGCGTCTGCTAATATGCGCCCTGGTGCAGATATCTATCAGTCCTGTCACTCGACAGACACTAAACCAGGGCCTTCATATCTAAACTAAGTTACTGTCTCAGATAATGTTACAGAAACACATGTTAATATAAGTTTTATCTGTAAAAATACTTAATTTGCATTGGTTCGAATCCTGTTGAAATCAAATTCTTTTTTCTCTAGTTTTCCTAATTTATAGAAGCACAACTTATGTTGTTCTTTTTTTCCATAGTATATTAACTTCACTTTAATTTTAAAGGAAAACATTTTTAAGCTTCCAAAACAGAACTTTCTTTATCGTATAATCCCTTCCATTAAATAATGACTTACATTCCTGTCAATCACTTCTTACTAGCACATAAGCTGGCTGCTTAAAAAAGCATCCTACGGGTTATGCCCAATAGCTGAATTGTGCATGTGATCACATCTTGATGTAATAGTTCTTGCAATACTGATAGTTGTCTTTTTTAATGTTTCTGTCCATGTTGCTAAATACTGTCAGAGTGTAAACAAAATCAGCAAGTAATTTTATTACAATACATAATAAGTTTTTATAAGCACAGGATATCATAATGAATACACTATAGAACGAAACCTTTAAGGACTCAAATACTCATCATATGATCATCTAATTTGAGAAAATAATTACAGTATCGTAAATACAGCTAAAAGGGGAAAATATTAAAAAGAGAAAAACATAATTTTAAATTTTACAAGACTTACATTTCCAGTGTGCATTATATTCACTTATCAGTGCTACACACTGAGCATGGAAAAGATGGGATGCTTTCTTGTATCTTGCACTATCCCCTACAACCTAAAATAACAAACCCGGTCATATGGGAAACCGCGTACCGACGATAAATAAGCTCAAATAGATAGAGCAATACACAGTTATTTCAGCAACGCTCACACCGGCTGCTGGCATTATAGGCATTTTCTGAAATGAAGGGAATCGTTCAAATTGTTGACGTTCTAAGCATTTATTCAAACGAGGTTTCATTTTTATGCCCCCACAAAGTGGGAGCATATAGCGTTGCACTTGTCCGTCAGTCCGTATGACCGTACGTCTGTACGTACGTACGACCGGAAATTTTGTGAACGCAACTCCTCTTAAACCGGATGGCAGATTTTGCTTAAACTTTCACGGATGAACAACCTTTATGTGTAGATGATAGTAGAGGAAGGAATTTTTGCTTTGACCAAATTTAACGGAATTATGGCCCTTTGTTGATTTTTTCACTATATACCATGTGACAAATAAATTTGTGAACGCAACTCCTCATAAACCGGATGGCTGATTTTGCTTAAACTTTCAGGAATGAACAACCTTAATGTGTAGATGATAGTAAAGGAAGGAATTTTTGTTTCGACCAAATTTAACGGAATTATGGCCCTTTGTTGATTTTTTCACTATATACCATATAGCCAAATTTTGTGAACGCAACTCCTCATAAACCAGAATGCAGATTTTGCTTAAACTTTCAGGAATGAACAACCTTAATGGGTAGATGATAGCAAAGGAAGGAATTTTTGCTTCGACCAAATTTAACGGAATTATGGCCCTTTGTTGATTTTTTCACTATTTACCATATAGCCAAATAAATTTGTGAACGCAACTCCTCATAAACCGGGTGGCAGATTTTGCTTTAATTTTCAGTGATGAACAACCTTAATGTGTAGATGATAGTTAAGGAAGGAATTTTTGCTTCGACCAAATTTAACGGAATTATTGCCCTTTGTTGATTTTTTCACTATATACCATGTGACAAATAAATTTGTGAACGCAACTCCTCATAAACCGGATGGCTGATTTTGCTTAAACTTTCAGGAATGAACAACCTTAATGTGTAGATGATAGTAAAGGAACGGTAATGTTTTTTTACGGGACCTGGCACACCTGGAGTTTCTGTACTTTAATCTGTAGTTAACTTTCATGTGTAACATTTTTTAAATTTTACCTGCTTACTTTAATACCAGCAACATGTAATTACTTGTGTGTCTCTTTCTTCGTCTTCGCTTATGTGATTCCTCATAGTACATAAATATTTACAACATTTTTATGTCGACTATTCAAAGAATAAGGAGGTCTATTGAACTTGCGGCTTGGCTATCGGGTTAAAGTTTTAGGGCAAGCTTCTCATTTTCACTATTTCTTCCCTTTCTACTGCAGATATTTGGTTCAAACTTGGCCGTAGACTGTGTCATTCCATCAAGGCCCATAACTCTGTTAAGCATTTTTATTAGTTATTCCCCTTGTAAGACTTTGAAAAATCTTTAATTTCAGGCTTTTATTATACCTTCAAGCACTAAGAATAGTCAAGCGTGCTGTCAATCGGACAGCCCTTGTTTCAGTATAAAATATCTAATTTTGAAATAAAAGGACAGCATTTATAATATACAAAACACCTCAATTCATTTGCAACTACAGAAAAAAATTGTTCCCCACCTAAATCTTACATACAGAATATACATGCTCTTGTTTATGAGCACTTATGCATAGTGGCGGCATCCGTGTCCTATGGACACAGTTCAAGTTAAAACATCAAATGTAATGAATTTATCAAATGTGTTTAGAAGTGTGAAACATGCTTCTACACCAAAATGCCATAGTCTGAATAGTTAGTTTGTTGTGTATGTGAAGTAAATAAATTTTAATTATATTACTGGCGTCATTAAATACCATGCAAAATTGTTTATTAATTACAACCAATTTCTGTTAAATTTAACCACATTCTTTACCTAAACACACAAAAAACACTGTCTTGTGTGTTTTTTTAACACTCAAACTGCGGATATTGTGGCAATAACCTGACAACAATCGCCAGAATAAATCATGTTATACTCAGATGCATTATCAAAACGTGACCTAATGTTTCTTGCTATATATATTACATGATTTGATGCTTTCATCTCTCCAGGGGCCAAGTGGTAACACGCACGACCTGTTATCCAGGGGTACGAGTTCGACCGCCACTGAGACAACTTGTAATTTTCTATGGGATATAAGACGTTAAAAAATGCAACATGAGAAAAAATGTGATTTACGTTATGACCACTCCAACCTCTCCCTTCCTAAGTAACTTCTTGAAGGAGAAGGCTGACCAGTGGGTTTCGAACCAGCGACCTCCGGATCGGGAGTCCGGCGTTCTTACCTATCGACCACTGCTCCTCAAAATTTCCAAAAGTCAGACTTGCGCAGAAATGTCAGAAATTTATATTATCCGAGACCTAAGCACTGATTCCAAACAAATATAGATCGATTCATGGAATTTAAGAAAGGTTAGAACAGGGTCTTTCAAATAGCATGGATGCTAACGAGTGACTTTTCAACAATCAGAAGTTTCGAAAATGTTTGTCGGTCAAACGTGTGTATGTAGTATTGACACGAAAATACATTCTTAACTGTGTCAAAACCTTTACATTCAATGGATTTCAAGGAAAAACTTATCATAATGAAAGCATCTAGCAATGTAATATGAATAGCATCGGAAATCACATATAAAGAACGGACTTCATCGAGCTTCTACAAATTAGTTTGCAAATTTGCATGAGTGATACATTAAAAAAATAAAAAATCATTTGTAGACAAGACCGTTTTGAATTTAAAACACACACGGGCGCGCGCGCACGCACGTCCATTTTACTAATGACATCTCTTGTTAAACGTGTAACATATCTAGTTTATGTAAAGGGTCTTTTTATTTTGCATTATTTTGCAAATTGCTTCCACGGAAGGTCGGTATGTTGGCTCATAACTCCAAGCTCTTAGCATGATATCTTTGATTTCTTGATCAACCATGGGTACCTCAGGTATATCCGGAGTAGTTCCCTTCTCTCCAACCTCTTTCTTCAGCTGTTGGTAACTATAGTCGGGAAATGGTTCCTCTCTGAAGAGTATCTCAAGGAAAATTAAAGCCAGAGAGTACACATCAGCCCTCATCATGTCTTTGGCGGAAAGGGTTTCGCCGCGAAGCATTTCTGGTGGCGAATACTGTGGTGTGCCGATATTTTTAACCATCTCTTCAAACGATACCGATGTATCGTGCATAATCATACTCAGACCAAAGTCTGTTATCTTCACCTCGAAAATGCAATCTTTGACGTAATCTAGAAGAATGTTTGATGATTTCAGATCGCAGTGAACGATTCTTCTGCTATGAAGGTATCCCATTCCCTCACAGACCTGCCGAATTATATCGATCTGCTCTTCTTCAGTGAAATCCATATCATTTACGTGGAGGGCATTAAACAATGTTGTTTGCATATATTCCATGATAATGCAGAGATTAGCTTTTTCGACGCATGCGCCGATGAATTTCACAATATTCTGATGATCGAGCGTGCAGAACATCATCATTTCCGTGGCAAAATCTTTTATTCTCGCATTTGATATCTTCTCATTCTGAATTTTCTTTACTGCAACAACTGTGTCTTGCCATTTCGCAAAATACACTAAACCGAAGCCACCTTTACCAATTACTTTGTGCAGTTTAATTTCATCGTATGGGATCTTTTTCCCTCTGAAGTCTCTCAGTATGTCTACTTGTGTTTTTGGTCCCTCATTTTTACCAATCCAAGACTTTTCTGCTTCTTTGCGATTGTACAGGCATAACGCTTGGTCAAACGCTTCGACCCTCGCACCTTTGCTGTCGCGCAAACCACACTGAAGACCTTCTTGGATTGCTTTATCATCGATAACGTACTCTTGAAACTGCAAAAATAATTTTTTTCATATTAGTAAGTTGCAGTTCAAAAACAAATGCTAGAAATGCAAAGCAAACGTAGCGTTGCCTAAAATGAAGCTCTTGGAATAAACTGGTAGAAATCAACACATTCATAATGATCATTTATTTTGAAAAGGTTTAGTGTAATTTTAGTTTTTCCAATAGCTGACAATAGCTGAAGTGAAACAATCGCATTTTCAATGTTTAAAGTCTTTTTTTGCCTTTCATTTAGCTTAATAAAATATACCACGGACATAATAATTTTTAGTGTCATTTCATTTAAACAATGCATTTAAACTACCTCGGAGTCTTCTATAATTCTTTGAAGCATTTCTGGAATCTTCTTGGTAACCGACCTCTTCTTAATAAATGGTAAACACCCACGGGGTTGTCCGACACGATAAGCTTCCTGTTTAAAGTCGTGTCTGCGTAGTTCTTTTGTGCTATTCCCTTAGCCGTTGATGAAAACACGAAGGTGCCTATTGGAAGGCCAACACGCCCAAGTCGCCTATTAAAGGCATTATCCTTGTAGAGTTTTGCAACTGCAGGACCTTTTTCGACTTTTTGTTTTTCAAAAGCATCTAGTTGCAACTTGTCAAGCCCTTCCCCGTCGACCTGACTTTCATAGTTCTTTCCTTCTGTTACAGGTTTACTTCCTTTCGGCCGACTAAAACAAACAAGTTTCCTGTTTTGCTGATTATCAGCATAAACTTTAAGACTTTCAGCGTGCCGGCTTTTGACATCGTGGGCATTCGGACCGTTGATGTCATATCTGCCACAGAAAGCAGCACCATTTTCACCTTTCGTCACTGGCATACTTCCCTTCGGCATACCCACACGACCAAGTTTCCTGTTTTGCGGATTATCAGCATAAACATCAGTACTTTCAGCGTGCTGACTTTTAACGCCGTGGGCATTCGGACTATTGATGTCAGATCTGTGACCGACAGCAGCACCTTTTTCATCTTTCTTCACTGGCATACTTCCTTTCGGCATACCCACACGACCAAGTTTCCTGTTTTGCGGATTATCAGCATAAACATCAGTACTTTCAGCGTGCTGACTTTTTACACCGTGGGCATTCGGACTATTGATGTCAGATCTGTGACCGACAGCAACGCCATTTTTACCTTTCGTCACTGGCATACTTCCTTTCGGCATACCGACTCGACCAAGTTTCCTGTTTTGCGGATTATCAGCATAAACATCAGTACTTTCAGCGTGCTGACTTTTTACGCCGTGGGCATTCGGACTATTGATGTCAGATCTGTGACCGACAGCAGTACCATTTTCACCTTTCTTCACTGGCATACTTCCTTTCGGCATACCCACAGGACCAAGTTTTCTGTTTTGCGGATTATCAGCATAAACATTAGGACTTCGTGCATGCTGGCTATTTACAGCTTGGGCTTTCGGACCATTGATGTCAGACCTGCGACCGACAGCAGCACCATTTTCACCTTTCTTCACTGGCATGCTTCCCTTTGGCATCCCCACACGACCAAGTTTCCTGTTTTGCGGATTATCAGCATAAACATTAGGACTTTGTGCATGCTGGTTATTTACAGCGTGGGCATTTGACCTTTCATTGAGTGCATTAAAAGCTGAAGTTTCTCTAGAAATTGGCATACTTCCAATTGGCATCCCCACACGACCAAGTTTTCTGTTCTCGGGGTTATCTACGTATGTTTTCAGGCATCCTTTCGGTAAAACTAAAAGGCACAAGAAAAATTATTTAGAGCTTTAACAGAATTAAAACATATTTTACATGAATAATATAACAGAAAAATATCAGTAGGACACATTGAAAAACTTCTAACAGAATTAAACCTTTAATAGACTGGTCATTAAAAATATGATTTTCATGCTGAAACATGATGATAATGAACACCCTGGCTAATCAGATGCGTTTCGCGAACGGCGCTACGCCTCGATTATGGCATATGAAACACAGTGTTTAAGTAGAAAATTTTAGAGGGTCATGAAAGAAGATTTCATATTTTTAACTAGATTTTAAGATATAACCTAACCATTACGCCTATACGGCTGCCAAGTCCTGAAACTTTATGTGTCTAGTTTCCATTGTATCCAAGATCTAATAGCTTGTTCAATCATTTGTGAAAATGAACAGGTCTCAGCCGCAAACTGTTGTGCATGACCGTTTCAAACATACCGAAAAAAAGATCTGATTATCGAACAGTTTTAATTTTTAGATGCCTTACAACAAAACTGTACTTCTTCTTCTTCTTCCAATACTGTACATCACCCTCTCTTGGGTATTTTCGTACAGGGTGTATGTACAAGGTGTTCTGCGGCGTATAAGTGCAGGCTTAAAAACGATAAAAACATCAAGCTCTGTCAATCACAGCCCCATGACTAGTCCTCCCTCGAAGGCCTCCAGGCTGACTGCTGTGACAAGGTGCTCTGAAAGCTGGTTCCACAGACGGATTGCTGAGGATATGAAGGAGAACTTATGGTATCGGTAAGGCAGAATGGGACAGTGGAATCTGTATCTGCAAAGGGCCTAGGACTGTGCCCTGGGGTACCACAGATGTCACAGTAGATGAGACAGAAGAGTGACCTTCAACGACGACTTGTTTGCTGCTGATCAGATAGGAAGCTCTTGATCCAGCTTAAGACATTTCCTGTGCAGTTTAAAGTCATCTTTGGGACTTTGATTCCTAAATCTGTATTTATATACCCTGAAATCCCGAAAATAAGTCGGTTTTGAAAATAAGCCGGACTCAAAAATAAGCTATCATTTCACTGCAGTCAAAAGGGGCTTATATATTAGCCGCACTCAAAAATAAGCCGCACACTTTGTATAAGAAAATGTATCATTTACTATATTAGGACACCATACGAAATAGCAAAAGTTACCAACCTGTACATAGCAGATTGATTTTCACATAGCAATTAAACACTACTTTCAAATAAAAACCATTTCGTAATGCAAGTTTTAAAAGCCTGTTAAAAGCACATTAAAACTTTAAAAGCAATCAGCTGTCTCGAATTGTCGTGTTAGTTCTACTAATTAATGATTTATTAACATAACCGATCTTTGACAGATGACAGGGGAACATAGTCATCTGAATCTTCATCAGACTCACTGTTACAACAAATGGAAACTTCATCATCGCTTATCTCATCAGACTCACTGTTACAGCAAATGGAAACTTCATCATCGCTTATCTCATCAGACTCACTGTTACAGCAAATGGAAACTTCACCATCGCTTATCGCATTGTCTATTGAAAAAGTATATTTTTCGATGCCTTCAAATTGAATAAGGCTGTGTCTATCACTTTGATTTTCACATTTCCAACTGACAACGTTTTGTAATGAGACACAACTGTCAATTTAAATTCCCTCGTATAGTTCCTGTGATTTTGTTTTGGCGATTCATTTAGATCATCTGACATTTTCACTTGTAAAAATACAGTGTACATGTACTGTATAAAAACTTCTAATAAAAAGCGCACAGTACTGTACTCCTGGATAACAGTTTTTATATAGCAAATCGCAATTGCTTGCCTTTGGCTATTTACATAGAAATACAACAAATATGGCCAAGACATAAAACAGAATTTTAGACAAAAATCAAAATTACAAAAAATGAATTCCGCATGTATCTAATTAAAGAAGCAGGTAAACTGACAATGGTTGCGTTCGTTTCTTAACAGCTTCAAATAAATATTTTGCTCCATTAAAAATATATATTTTTTTATTTGTAGAACCCAAAAGTGTAAGAAATTTCTACATGTGATGCCAAGAAATAATTCCCAAGTATGTTCTTCTAATATCTGAGTAATAAGGACAACATAATAAAAACAAGAGCACCGCGGGCGGAACATTATATGACCGAAGGGTGTTTTCTCTAAGTATGATGCATCTGTAATACAAGGGAGGAAACCTTAGGCTTTAAAATTTAATGATTTGCTTTAAATTTTGAAATTTTTTACCTTTGACCTACTGATCCAAAAAAATCAATAGGCGTCATTCACTCAATATATGTAACCATTATATGAATTTTGAAGTCTCTATGAAAAATGGTTGTTGAGTTACATAGTGATTCTAAACATTTAGGTCAATGTGACCCTGACCTTTGATGAAATGATCCCAAAATGTACAGAGGTCATCCGATCAATGTGTGCAATCATGATATAAAGTTTGAAATCTCTATAACAAATGATTGTCAAGTTACATGGCGGAAATGGTTTTCAATGTTAATGCCACTCTGACCTTGACCTTTGACCTACTAACCACAAAATCAATAGGGGTCATTCAGTCAATGTGTGCAAACATTATATGAATTCTGATGTCTCTATGACTAAACAGTTGTCGAGTTAAAGAGGTAAATGATTCTACACATTTAGGTCACTATGACCTTGACCTTTGACATACTAACCCCAAAATGTACAAGTTGCATTCACTCAATGTGTGCAATAATAATGTAAAGTTTGAAGTATCTATAACAAATGATTGTCAAGTTACATGGCGGAAATGATTTTCAATGTTAAGGTCTATATGACCTTGACCTTTGAACTACTGGCTCCAAAGTCAATGGGGATCATCCACTCAATGTGGGCAATAATCACATGAAGGTAAAAGACTGTAGGCCAAAGAGTACTCAAATTATCCTCCAGAAACTAAATTGCTAATGAACGGACGGACGGACGGACGCCCTCGACCATAACATAAGATGCCCCCTTCGGGCATATAATGATATTCTGATTCTAACCTATTATATTGACAGAATTTACAAGTGCGCATGTCTCGGGCAATACCAGAAAATCTACCCTGTTTCTATTTCCAAATCACTGAGAGCAAAGCCGAAAACGTGTTAATTCTTTTCTTATTGCATTATTCCATATTATTTCAAGGTACTTTTCGTATTGAAAACTGTGTTTATATTTCATATAATAATTCAATTTGGGAGATGTCTTTAATCGAGTTTTGAATATATTAATCACTTAGCCGCTGTTTAATCAAAGGAAAATAATTTACATCTCGATTAAAGTCGGTCCAGATATAACTTTGATCTAAATAATCTAGCTAGTGTTTTATCTTTAGTGCCCAGCAATTGTTGTCATTACTATAACACTGTTCTATAAATGTTCTGTATATAGGTAAACTTTGATTTTTCATTATCTTTATCCAAAATTTAAGGGCCATTTCTTTACAAATATTCGATAAAGGGTATCTACTTAATTCGCCAAGAACTGCAAAATTTAACGTTTGTTGACGTACACCTAGTATCTTCTTGCAAAATTTTATGTGTGATTTATCAACCTCTTTATTATCATAAATCCCCCAGACTTCCGAACAGTACAATAATATTAGAACTACTATGGTGTCAAATAAATGTAGCTTTGTCTTTATATCTAGAGATACTCTACTAAATATTAAAAATAAACCATTGTAGGCCTTTAGTGCCTGTTCTGATAAGGATTTTACAATATTTGTAATGTTACCCGTGTACAAATTGTTGCGCCTAAATAACAAAATTGATCAACAACCCTATTTTCTCATTATCAATAAATCACTCAAATAGTTGATTTTCTTTTTTGATTTTTTTCAAAAATATATATCTTTTTTTTCACATACATTTTCAATCCCCATTTTCCTGAGTATAAATATAATGCATTTAATTGTTTTTGTAAGCTAACTGGATTAGTCGTGAATAGTACAATATCATCTGCAAACAAGAGCATATACATGTTGAGTTGTTCTAAGTCATTTTCATTTAAGTTACTAAAATTAATACTTTCAGAAATATCATTTATGAAGAGGATACAAAGTAAAAGCTAGAGTGGTCCCCCTTGCTTCAAACCAAGTGTAACATCGAAGAACTCGGACGTATTAGTATCTAATTTGATATAAGATTTAACATTTGCATAAATAGACTACAGCATATTGACCATTTTACAACTAATACCAGTTTTTAACAATATTAACCATAACGCATCTCTAACTACTGTATCAAATGCCTTCTCATAGGCTATAAAGGCACACTATAATTTACAATTGATTTTAAGTACCTTTTGAATAATAGAATGAAGTATAAATATACAGTCTGCTGTACTGTGATTGCCTCTGAAACCATATGATAGTGATTCATTAAAAATATGTTAAGTTTCGCACCATTTATTCAACCTATTTCTAAGAGCAAGTGAAAATAGTTTAGCTGTAACATTTACAAGTGTGATACTTCGATAATTAGCAGGATCGTCAAAACTTCATTTTTTGAATAGGGACAACCCCTTTACACCACAAATCAGGATATACTCCCGTATCATATATTTTATTAAAAATAGTAACAAGATATGGTGAAATACACTGCTCAAAATGATTAAAGGAGCGCCCATATAATCTATAAAATACCATACGCGTTCATTAGATTTATGAATATCTAAAAAATTTGGCTCGCTTTTGACCAGGTTGGCTCCACACAGCTTGGAATCCAGTGTTTCAGGCTATAACACATATCGCATAAATAGCAGATGTATATTGCGTTTGTTTATAAATAATTTTACATTACATTGCTCGAATGAATGGTGTATATTTACGAGCAATTAAAGCTGTCGGGTCAATTGCACAATCCATTAAGTTCGAGTGTAATCTAAATAAAGAATACACCAGCTAGAATAGATATAAACAAATAAGTTGATTTCTGTTAATTTGTTACTAAATTTTCTCTGTTTCGGAAAATGATGTGTCCTACTTCATGTTTCCATTTAATGACCTATTATTGGAAAACCTTACCACATGTAAAGGTCAGTGTGATTTTCGGAAAATGAATCTGTCAAACTATCTTTTTTTTTCAGTTACAAACACATTTGGCCGAGGTATTGAAATAATATTTTGTAGTTAAAAATCCAGGAGCGATTTGAATTTCCTGGAAAACGGGAATTAGAGAGTATAATTTTTTTATGTATTCCAATCTCATTGGTGATTTTTCTTTGTATACTCTCATCTTCAAAGGTATCAATGGTATTGTCTTTTGTGTAAATACATAATGCTAAATAATAATTAAAAAAAAAATACGTATGTATCGGGGAAAGGTTATGTCATAATTTTCCCATTTCGTAATTAATTTTAACATTATACAAAAATGGTTCATATAAGCACCTAATCCCAATGTGATTTTTTGCAACGTTCCAAAGGCATTTATTGGAACAATATGGTATGATATATGTAGCATATAACTTTGCAAATGGGGAATGTAACTTGCTCGGAGATTAGCTGTAGTTTATATATTGAATATAGAAAATTGCGATTATTGTCATTCCGTGTCATTTGATTTTAATTCAGAATAAACTTTGTTGTTTTCATACTCGACCATGTGACGTTCAACAAGAAAAAAAGAAAGCGTCCACTCGCTTGCAGCCGGAGGCAGTGGCACCAGGCCCAGTACCACCCATGCAATCCGCTCCAGTTGTAACACAACAAGCTCCACCGGTACCAGAAGTGCCAACAGTGCCCCAGACAGCACAGGCGATACCCCAACCAGCTCCGGTGTTACCACAACAATCTCACCAGTACCAGCAGCTCCAGCGGTAATCATTCAAGCACCAGTGGTACCAGGACCAAAGCGGGGGGGGGGGGGGAGATGTAGATGAGCACCCGCGCAAAATGCTGGATCAAGGTACAGGTGTTATATTACCAAACTTGAGGTTATGTTAACGGCCAACCACAAATGGTACCAACTGTAAGAGGCCGGGCTGGAGCTGCATGTGTCTCAAGCATTAAAAAATAAGATTATAGAGGGTAAATATGTCGACCTTGCCAGTCCACTGCAGCACCCGGACCGGCCTGAGGCAGAGGTCAAACGTAACTTTTCGATAAGGCAGACTGGGGAACTAATAGTAAGCCAATCAAATCTTAAGCAAATTTATACTATCGAGGAGTGGTCAGATGCCTTCCTCATATTTGCCAGTCTGTATTTGGCAGCACACCAAACTGAAATGCAAGAAGTTTAAAAATACTTCAGTATCATTCGTACAGCCGTGAATAGGCATTCAGGCTCAAACTGGAAAAGCTATGACGTTCAATTTAGACTACGTATGGCGGTAAGCCCGGGCGGGATGTCATTTGGTCACATAGACCAGGAGCTGTGGCTCCTTTTTACGGGCCATTCCAATATGGCTAACAACACTGTCAGAAAAAATGGTTTGACTACAATTATAGGTCCTGTTTGCTTGTATTGTAGTGGTTACCACCCAGTCAAGTTGTGTAGACGTCCAGGCAGTAGGAATTTCTTCCCAGGCCAAGTGCTTGCCCCTGCACCCCCTCGGAGTGCGCCACAGCAGTTCAGTCAGATCCGTCCAGCCAGACCTGGAGCGGGTTTCAGACCTAGTTTCTTCGGTCCTCGTAGTAGATTCTAAATCTTCAGAATTGGCAGTTTCGCCCATTAATGTTTAAATTTTATTACAGTACTTAGACCTTTACGACAATCGCAGTGATGCTACTATCTTAATTGGTTTATGTATGGGTTTAAAGTAGGTTACATAGGCCCAAGAGTAAGCATTGTATTTAAAAATTCAAAATCGGCTTCTACACACCCAGAAGCTCTTCAAACTAAAATCGATCGGGAGGTACCATTATGCCGTATGACGGGACCATTCCAGGAACCACCGCTCTCCAGTTGGGCTTGTCCCAAAATCTGATAGGGGTTGGCGATTAATCATACATCTCTCTTTCCCAAGAGGCAGTAGTGTAAACGATGGGATTGATGAGTCTCTATGTAGCGTACGATACACATCTTTCGATAAAGTATCGAAAATGATTTTTAAATTGGGGAGATCGGCTTTAATTGCGAAGCGGGATTTGAAGTCTGCCTATAGGATTTTGCCCTTGGCTGTTTGTGAATTTCAACCTTTTGGGTTTGAAAATAGGGTATAGATTCTACGTGGATAAATGTTTGCCTATGGGTTTGAGTCAGAGTGCCAACCTTTTTGAAAAATTCTCCACATTTCTGCATTGGTTAGTGGCAGCTTCAACTCAGATAGCTACCCTCGATCACATGTTAGATGACTTTATTTTTGCAGGAAGCAAAGGGTGTAATGACTGTCACACCTTAGACTCAGCTTTTTTGGGGTTATGCAATAAATTGGGTATCCCTATTGCAGAGGCTAAATCAGTTGGTCCAAAAACAATCATGGTATTTTGGGGCTGGAAATTGACACTAATGAAATGCTAGTGAGAATTCCAATACACAAAGTTGATGAATTAGTGAGATTAATCACAGGAATTATGAATAAAGAGAAGGTCAGTTTGAAAGAGCTATAGAGTCTGGTTGGTAAGCTGATTTTTTTTGTCAGACCATTAGATCTAGCAGTGCATTTACTAGGAGGTTTTACGATGCAATGTCTGGTCTTAAGAAACCATTTTACCTGTTAAGCGTTACAAAGGAACTATGGGAGGATATGCAAGACAGGAGGTCATTTTTGCTGGAGTTTAACGGTGTATCGTATATCCCTGACAATGTTTGGTATACAAATGAGCGGTTTCAACTGTTTACCGATAGTGCTGGTTCAGTTGATATAGGGGCAGCGTGTTATTTTGAGGGCAAATGGGCATTTTTTCCTTGGCTTAGGTCTTGGCAGTCTGAGGGTGTCCTTAGGGATTTAACCTTTCTGGAAATGGTTCCTGTAGTTCTGGCCATGTTTCTGTGGGGTAGGGAGTTGGTGAACAAAAACATTACTTTGAGGGTAGATAATGAAGCTTTAGTGTCAGTTCTGAATAAATAGACTGCGAAATCAAATCGAGTTATGCCGTTAGTCCGGCCATTTGTCATGCTTACCATGAAATTTAATATATGGTTTAAGCAGTTCACATTTCATCAAAACAATGAAATCGCTGATGCTATTGCTCGTCAACTGTGGGCACGGTTTCGGCAGCTAGAGGCGAAGGAAAACCCAGAAATAGTTCCCCATCAATTCCTATCACTAGTCTCCGGGATGAAGCTTGCATTTGTTAAGGAAAGCAGTGTCAGTTAACACAGCCAATGCGTCAGGTGTTGGGTTGTCACAATTTAATAATATTCAGGGCCTCTTACATGTTGCCGGCTGTTTGGCCTCCTCCATTGGACCACATTCTGCTGTTTGTATCTCATTTGTCCATTCAGAAGTTGTGGTATAATACAGTTCGTTTGTACATTTGCGGCATTAGTTATCAATGCAAGATGCTGGGTTATACCGACAGTACTAAACATTTCTTACTGAACAAGGTCCTGGAGGGTCTAAGAAGAGATAATACGGAGGAAATGTTGAGGCTACCAATTACTAGGGGTTGTTAACGGACATTCTGACTGTACTCTCAGCAGTTTCCCGGGGCCAACCTTTTTGCAGTCGCATTTTTTTGCCTTCTTTGATTTTTTTCAGGATTGGGGAAATAACGGTCTCCAAATGGTTTGAGGTAGGTAAGGTGTGTTGTCAAGGTATCAGTTGGTCTGCTGGGTTTGAGTTTTTGATAATTGTACATGTACTTAGGTTTTCAAAGTCCGATCAGCATGGAAATGGCATTACACTGCGAATGCCCTAGACGTATTACTCTGCCCTGTTCAGCTGATGGAATGTTATTTGATGGTAAGGTCTAGGGTACCTGGTCCATTTTTTGTCATTATGATGGTAAGCCTCTAACGCGTGCCCAGTTTTCTGCGGTTATACAGAAGGCACTACGGACAGTGAACCCAAACTATAAAGCCCATTTCTTTCGTATAGGGGCAGCAACAGTGGCTGCTCAGTTCGGTTTTACGGTAGAGCAAATTAAAGAAGCCGGTCGGTGGTCCTCAGATGCTTACAAATCATATATCCATGTTTCTGGCAGTAGTAGGAACTTGTTAAACTTGCATTAAGTGTTAATGGTAAACAATCAGGTTGTTACATGTAGTTTAGAGTGCAATTAGTTCTGTTTGAATCATATGTATTTCTAAACCTAACAACCTCGAAGTTGTTTCAGGTTACCCTTTTGTATGGTTATTTGGGAGTTCGATAGTGAAAAGGGCTTTTGTGGCTGCAGTCCGCCATCCGGAGGGTTCGAGTCCTGGCCTTCCTGCTGTTCTTTGGTGGCAAGGGTACAGAGGATCTACCATTGAAAATGGCCGAGGCAAAGCTTAGCCTCTTCTACGGGTGCAGGAGCTTCCTGTTATAATATTATTCACTGTAGGTGGTAACGACCTCGTCCATATTCCTCTGAAACAGTTGAGAATTATAATTCTAAAATTGTTCATATACATCCGTCATAACTTCCCAGATGGTCGTGTAGTTTGGTCAAGAGTTCCTTCCCAGGGACTGGGGTAGGGATATGTACAGTCTTGATAGGCTTCGCAGGAGAGTTAACAGTCTATTTGGGACTCTGACATTAAACGTGGGGTTTTATTTACGCCACTTGAATTTGCAACCATATTCATATGATTTTTTCATGCCCGACGGGGTTCATTTGTCAGAAGTAGGAAATTCGCGCTTTTTAGAGAACTTACATAGGGGTCTTGTGTAATTCCTTAAAGGCTTACAGCCACATTCCTAAGATTGATAAAGTTTAAATTAAGTTTCCAGCTAACTGAATTAATAGCTGATAACTGTTATAATTCAATGGCGTCTTAAGGTTTCAGTCTGCCGCAAAAATTGGAGGCATTTTTCCGCCTCCACCTGGCAGCCATCCAGGAACAGAAAGACATTGTGTGCAAGTAATTGAAGTGGAAGTTTTAATGAACAATAATTTTATTTGAATTAGTGTTTCACATTTATTTAAAGAGTCACCGCACATTTCTCGGGGCCATAGTTTTAAATGTAGGGTCACCGCACATTACTCGGGGTCATAGTTTTAAATGTGTATAAAAAAATTGTTTGATCTATTTGTTTGATCTATTGGATATAATTGCGACTCTTGTGGGAGTCGAAGGCGCCAACGAAACAGCAATTTGCCCGGTGCCTGTAAATGTTGTTAAAGACTAAATTTATTATCATTCAGGGGTTCACGCCAGTATTAGGCCATACTTAGGTTATGCACATTGTTCAGGTTGTCAGTTCTAAAACAAAACATATAAATACGTTTATTAGTTTATGTTTGTCTTTAAAGTGGAGGATAGAGCGGTTTCTTAAATCCTAAGAGCGGCGAAACGAAATGGCCATCGCATTCGCTCCGTTTTCCGTATGGTCTCCCAAACAATGGGTGTCATTCACTAAGGAATGGGACGGGTTGTTTGGGGCGATACTTATTTATTAGTGTCTGGTAACCTATTACACATAATAGAATAGTGGTCAGTAACCGATGTTAACGTTTTATTACGACTGATTGGAATCACATGCCACTTGATCCCCTTATATTTTTGTTCCAGAGTATATGTACGTCTAGATGATCCCCTGGACGTCTGACTTGATCCATTTATAAATGTTCAATAAGAACTAGAGTGTATGTACATCTAGATGATCCCCTGGACGTCTTACCTGAACCCCTTATAAATGTTCCATAAGAACTAGAGTATATGTACATCTAGATGATCTCCAGGACCTCTTACTTGATCCCCTAATAAATGTTCCATAAGAACTAGAGTATATGTACATCTAGATGATTCCCTGGACGTCTTACTTGATCCCCTTACATCTGTTCCATAAGAACTAGAGTATATGTACATCTAGATGATCCTCTGGACGTCTTACTTGATCACCTTATAAATGTTCCATAAGAACTAAGTATATGTACATCAAGATGATTCCCTGGACCCATGGACATCTTACTTGATCCCCTTACATCTGTTCCATATGAACTACAGTATATGTACATCTAAAAGATTCCATGGACTTCTTACTTGATCCCCTTATAAATGTTCCATAAGAACTAGAGTATATGTTCATCTAGATGATCCCCTGGACGTTTTACTTGATCCCCTTACATCGGTTCCATAAGAACTAGATAGATAGATAGATAGATAGATAGATAGATAGATAGATATTCAGGTTAAAACACACTTATAAACAAGTATATCTCAATGTACAAGAAAATTCAAAGCAAAATAAAAATAATTGTCGGATTGCTGCTGATCAGCATCAGTGATTCTAAAAACTGCCATAAAATTATAGTATTAGTACAATTTGACATTCGGGAAAAGCACAAAAGTGCGGCAATTAAAATGAGCTTAAAAAGCGTATCACCTCAAATTCGATTTGAAGAGAACAGATCAGCAACTACCTCACATTTAAATTTAGAAATTGACTGCTTATAACTTATCACAGTAGTTACAAATATCACATTATCAGAAACTAATATTTAGGTATATTATAGAAACAGTATGTAACATCATTAAGAGTATATGGACAATGAAAGGAGCAAAATGGAAATACTTGAAGTGTATATTGTGTAAAAACCTAGGTTGACCCATGAAAGCCAGAAGGCTTATTTCCAATGGGGTCCTTGTTGGATTAATACTTACTATATATATATATATATATATATATATATATATATATATATATATATATATATATATACTAAGACTAAATAAACAACAGAACAAAGATTTTGGAGTCTGGAAGCTACATATTTAAGTTTCAATTATATATTTGACATGATGACTAGATGAACATATATCTATGAGCACTTATTGTCATACATTGACTATACCTAACAGATGTTTCTTAACAGCCGTTTTGAAAATATATTTCTTATCTATTTTCTTTATAGAGTCTGACTATACCTAACAGATGTTTCTTAACAGCCGTTTTGAAAATATATTTCTTATCTATTTTCTTTATAGAGTCTGGCAGTTCCAATCTTTTATTGCAATATAATAGAAAGTAACATTTTCTTTGCCATGACATTTGGGTACTCTGAAATTGTATGTATTGGCTCTAGTTAAGTAAGAATGTATATCTTTAACAAACACAAAATTGTCTTTCATAAAAGATGGACACTTATCATTTGCAATTTTAAATACATGGTTCAGTCTAAGTTATTTATTTCTATTTTCAACATTTAACAAAGACATATCTGCAAGAGTACTCTGGTTAACACTTTCTCTTGGACTCAGACCATATATGAATCTAACAATTTTATTTTGACATATCTGTAATTTGTCTTTGAGACAAATTTTTAAACTTGGGTACCAAGAGGAACAGGCATAATCTATTTGACACTGTATTAAAGCAGAACATAGGTATTTTCTAGTCTTAGTATCTAGTGATTCTGCATATCTATACATGAATTTTAGACGTGAATTTACTTTACTTATAAAATTGTTCAGAATACTTTCACCTGACAATGAACTGTCTATATTAACACCAAGATATCTTACTGACTTTGTGGACTCGATAGCATGTCCATTACAAACAATTTTAAAATCACTTGACAGTTTCAATTTTCTTTTTGACCCAAATACAATACATTCAGTTTTTCCTAAATGAAGGAAGAGTTTATTGTCAACCAGCCAATTTGAACAGGAATCCATGACACTGCTTATTTTTTTAGAAATTGCATTTAGATCTTTATGGGCAAACAAAATAGCACTGTCATCTGCGTATAAAATCAATTTGCAGTCTGTGTCAATACTTATAATCATATCATTTACATAACATAAAAATACTGCTCTGGGGTACACCACATGTTACAGTTTGAAATTCAGAAAAGGCATTGTTGACACATACACTTTGTTTTCTACAAGACAAGTAAGACATAAACCAGTCAGTGTTTTCAATACCCATTAATTTCAATTTACCACATAAAATGTTATGGTCTACTGTGACAAACGCTTTCTGTAAGTCTAACATAAACATTCCTGTGAAAAGTCCTTTAGAGTTATTGTTTCTAATATGATCCATTAAGTGAATCAGACAAATATCAGTAGAATAAGAATTTCTAAAACCAGACTGAAGTTCATACAAAAGATTATTGTCAACTAAAAACTTCTCAAGCTGTATATAAATTGCTCTTTCTAAAATTTTGGATACAATACTTAAACTGCTTACAGGTCTATAGTTACCTACATCAATATTGCTATTTTTCTTAAACAAAGGTTTCACTCTAGCTTCCTTCATATAATCAGATACAAAATTTTCAGAAATAGACATATTCACAATGTAAGTTACTGGTATTTTTATAAAGATGGCTGAATCCTTTAAAAATCTAGCAGGGATTTCATCTAAACCTGTACTTTTGGACGGTTTCAAATTTTTAAGTTCTTTAAAAACAAATGACTCAGTTACATGCTTCAAAGCAAATGAACTATTGCTAACATTTCTATGTCTATAAAAATTAAACAAAGTTTGGCATTCTGAATCAAACAAATTAGAGGGGACATGGTAATTTTTCAACTAGGTTTTGAAGCAACAGTAGTAAAGTAGTTGTTAAAATGATTAGCGACCTTCTTAGGGCTATGGCAGTTTTCGCCTTCAATATTTAAAATAATTTTGTCATTTCCGGTCTTATAAGATTTATAACCCAACTGTTTTAGGTGTTGCCACAGATTTTTGGGGTTATTTCTGTTTTCAGCAATTTGATAAGAAAATATGATGATTTGGCAGAATTTACTTGCCTCTGAACAATATTTCTGTATTTACAGTACATAGAATAGTCATCATGGCACCCATGTTTTCTAAATTTATACAAATATTGAATCTCTAAGTTTTATCATGTGTAAAATATCACCTGACATCCAGGGTTCAGTCCTTTGCTTGAGCCTAACTTCTTTAACAGGTGCAACGCAACAGAGTTCAAAACTGACATAAAAATATCTTTAAAAGCTACCTAAGCACTGTTTACATTTTCAGCATAAAAACATGTACTCCAATCTACATTTTGTAATTTTTCAATGAATACCTCTTTGGTATAATGTTTTGTGCATCTGACTTCAGGAAAATGGTCCTTATGAAAAATTGTTTAGAGATCTTTCTTGTACAAAAAGTCATAAAGTGGATCACTCAGACCAATGGAAATAACACCAAACTGACTAAGCCTATCTTTATGACTGGTAAGAATATGATCTATAATGCTACTGGATGTTCTAGTAATTCTAGTTGGTTCACTGATTATCTGTTGCAGATCAAACATTCTCAGATCTCTTAAAAAAGGATTTAAAAAGTAAGCTTGTTTTGTGTTTAAAGCAAATATTTGCATCACCTAATAGATATGTTTCACGATCTGATCCTAAATTAGCCAAAATAGTCTCTAAATGTTCTACAAAATTGGACTGTTTTGGTGGCCTATAAAAGGTACCAACAAGTATAGGTTTTGTTTTAGGTAAAAGAAGTTCAATAAAAACAAATTCATCATCTAAAATATTAAGATCATGCCTAATACTAAAAGCCAGATCATTCCTGACATAACAACAAACTCCACACCCTTGTCTGTCTCTATCCTTTCTCACAACAGAATAATGATCAATGTGTATTTCAGCATCATTCACTGAA
This sequence comes from Cyclina sinensis, assembly GCA_012932295.1. Lineage (NCBI taxonomy): Eukaryota > Metazoa > Mollusca > Bivalvia > Venerida > Veneridae > Cyclina > Cyclina sinensis. The sequence continues at coordinate 14,040,178 of JAAONU010000013.1, forward strand.
TTGTCTAACTATGTTTCTGAAACACAAATTACTGCTGCTCTGGTTTTAATAGCAAGTAATTCTAATTCAGACAACTTATGTAAAAGAGATCTCACGTTAAGATGTATAAAATGAAGTTCTTTTTTCAAAAAAAAAAAAAAAAAAAACACTGAAAATGTTCATCTGATGTACTTGATGGAATCTGTGGCACTGGTGTTGTTGGGATTGTCTTTTGTACGTGGGTCCTCTGCAATTGAAACATCTTAGTGGAACAACTGACTGGCATGAGAGGGTGTTGATAAACGCTTACTTACTTACTTATACGTGTAAGAATTTCTCACTTGCACGCCTTTTTCTGCTTAAATTATTACAAAAAGACCATTAAAGGTTAATGTCGAAATTATGTCTGAGGCAATATTCTGACCACCAAAGTTTTGGTGTGGAGATCGCAGTTAAAAATATTTTATTACCAGCGTCGCATTAAGTGCCGTGACACGCAGCGTAGCACAATGAAAGTGGCGAGGTACGGCTCGTGGCCTAACATTTTTTGTAAAATGCATGCTAACTACAGCTTAAACATACTGAAATTCCATACTGCGTTTCTATCTGGTGCCGATTACTTATATGCAGTCACAGTTCTTCTCTATAGGCCGTTCCATAATTGATAAATTGACCGCCGCCATGCTAAACCTCGCTATGATGCTTATGAGTATAAATCTGGATAACTTTAGCACATTTCAAGCTGACATACTGCCTTATATCGCTTGAATTTTGTTGCAGAATAAACATCATTTTATTGTATTTTTATCACTTTTTTGTATGTTTTATTCCTGACTTGAAGATGTCATTAACTTGAAATATTTAACACATGAAAGACTGTGAAAAAAGACCATGGACTGTTCAAAGTGGAAGCTTGAGTTGTGTAAACCACATATAATATGTTTAAAACGCAAATAATATTGAAAGCAATGTTTTCCTTTTCAAAAGGTGAAACTATGATTTCAACTATTTGAACAACTCTGAAAGCTTACAAAAGGGACAAAATGATAAAATTAAACATCCCGCTCCACTCTATTTTAACTAAAATATACTACTCAAAATTTGATAGGGACCACTTATAAGAATGTGTATATTTACTACATAAGGTTGAAATGTTACATTTTTTGTTGTGATTCTGAAAATATGTTCATATGACAACAGTTTGGTACCAAAAAATGAGTAAGTCTGTAAACAATTGAAGAGTGACAGAGGCTGAGCCGTGGGAGGGGCACGAATTTGGGATAACACAGACAGGAGATGAAATGGAACTTTTTGGAAAAATCAAGTCTATGGCCTGAATTTTGTTTTAATATCGCGTGTGGTGTCCGTTTGCTTGGATTACTGCTCTGCACCGCCTTCTCATGCTGCTAATGAGTCTCCGGATGCTTTGTTGTCTGAGTCGAGCCTGCTCGTCCAGAAGGGACTGCTGTAGCCCAGGGACCGTGGTTGGCTGGACTGGGCGAGCAGATATTGCAGTCTGCAGCATGTCCCAGGCGTGCTATTGAATTGAGGTCTGGAGACCTTGCTGGCCAGTCCATTCTCTCTATGGCTGCTGCCTCCAGGTACTCGTCGGTGACCCTTGCCCTGTGTGGCCGGGCGTTGTCGTCCATTAAAATGAACTCAGGGCCTATAGCACCAGCGTACGGACGAACGTACACATCTAAGATCTCATTGACGTATCGTACAGCCGTCAATGTGCCGTTTTGGACAATGTGCAGGTCCGTTCTTCCCTGCATGCTAATGCCCGTAAACACCATGACCGAGCCCCCGCCATGACGTTCATGGATAGCAACACATACGGGTGCCAAACGCTCATTGGCGGATCTCCATACCCGCGCTCGCCTATCAGTGAAGTCTACACAAAATCTAGACTCGTCAGTGAACAACACTGGGACCAGTCATGCAGCGTCCACCTGGCGTAGATCGCGGGCCCATTGAAGACGTGCCTGGATGTGGTTTCGCGTCAATGGGATTCGGAATTGTTGGCCTTCTAGCCCTCATGCCAGCTGTATGAAGACGGTTCCTGATGGTTTGAGTGGAAAGTCTTACACCAGTGGCATTCTGGAAGTCATTTTGGAGGGCAGTAGCGGTAATAAAGATCTGACGTAGCGCTTGAACGACAATAAACCGGTCCTCACAATGAGTTGTGGACCTCTGACGCCCTCCGCCATGCCTATGCGTGACATGCCCGTAAGTTTGAATCCGTCGCCACATCCTGGCAACGGTGCTCTGGGACACCCCAAGGACACATGACACGTGCCATTGCGAACGCCCGGTCTCAAGCATCCCTACCCCCACCCCCCCCCCCCACCCTATTCATCTCCTCATCGTCAATACGCCGTCTTTGCCATAGATTTGCCATGACTAGTGCTAGGTTCGATATAAACGTTACCATGCACAAGCGAAGTCTGCATAAAACAGATGTGTACATGAAGGTACATGCCCGCGGTGCACCACTTTTCTAGGGGTATCGCTTTTCCTGTGCAGCTCGAGCCATGTACAGGTAAACAATCAAAATCTGCTGGACAGGTCGGCTTTGCCATATGATTAAACTACATGTATGAGAAAAAAATAGTTATCTTGAGGTTATCATTAAAAAGATATTTAAGAATAAAAAGTGATCCCTATCAAATTTTGAGTAGTATATGTTTTATTCTTTGAAACAGTTTAAACAGTTTCAAAGAATACTTGACAATAAATATGTATTATTAAGCGTTTCTTTAACTATCAAAATCTCTTTTGTCTTTCGCGGTGTCCTGTGGTGAAGAAATGTGGTTACGTAATATGGGTTTGACATACTGTCTTTGTTTTGATAAGTCACCGTTAATTGTCATTGTCGGTCTTGCTTGATCAGTCACAGTAAAACACAGTAATAACGAAATTTGCTCTTGAGAAAATGCCTGAAGGCTATAAAACATCGTTTTTCTTTGTTCCTGATTGTTATATGAAACTTAAGAATATATATTCTTCCTTACAAACAAGATTTTCAAGACTGTATGAAATTTAGCATCTGTTGCCTTAATTCTATACTTTATCTCTTGCATTAGGGAAATCTGTTGTTGCAAAGTATTGATATGTACAACGTGTGAGTTTGTGTATGCAGAAAGAAAACAACAGTTGCAAGCCACACGTTTGTAAGATATTGATCTTATAATAATACGTTTTCTTTCCTTCTTCTTATTTTTAACATTGCTGTTGTGGATATTTCTTGTAATACGAGAAACAAAACTATTATATGACACCTATATAACTGTACCCTTTTGGACAGATTTTTTAAAGATAGATACAAGTACTTTTTAACAACAGTTTTTTTCGTGAAATTTTGATGAAATAAAAAGAATTAATCTACCGGAGAATATCTAAAGACCTTTATTTCACTGAGTTCAACAGATTGAGATGTCAACAAAAAATTGTTTACAGATATTCTTTTTTTCAGTTAGAAGACCATGGGATATATCTTTGCTGATATAAATGCTTCATGTGGTTTATATTAATCTGTTTCTCTAACATGCAACGTCACAATCACATTACAGCTCTAAAAATGGGACTTTTTCAAATCTCCGCATTATCAAACTGCTTCGATCTGCGCAGTCCCTTAATGGCGGACGCAAGGGAGGAAATTAGGGAGGAACTAATTTCTGGGACGGTCTAGACTTCAGCTTAGCTCAAGTTAAAGTATATTTGAACCTGTAATGCACAACAGTTCGTTGCCTGTGCCGGTCCATTTTTACGAATGATTGAACAAACTACCAAATCCTGGACACTAAGGAGGCTAGGGACTTGGCAGCCTTATGGACCTAAATGTCTAGGTTATCATTTAAAAATCGAGTTAAACAATGAAATTTTCTTACCCGACCATCTAAAACTTTACTGTGTTTATACCGTTTCATGATGCCGGCTACGAGCGTTGCATATGTCGTGATCGCGGCGTAGTGTCGTTCGCGAAGCGTATCTGGTTAGTCAGGGTGAATTTCACGGTTACAGAACTTCAATACTGTGTGGGTATTTTATTCCTCATTAAGCTGAACGATAGAATAACACAGATGAAAACTTGCACTAAAATGACTTACAAAATATAAGCAGCATGTAAAACACATGTAAATCTAAAAAGAATAAGGTATGTGCATCAGCACTTTCTTGGTTTTCACAGACTTAGCCTGTGCTAATTCATACAAAGATAATCCACTTGAAAAATATGTACTAACATTGGTTAATAATAAGATTCCCCTAAATGTATTTGGGTCACTGATATTTCTCTTTTTATTTTTAATATTTTTATGTATGGCAATAATAATTAATTAAGTCCAAGTATTTACGAATATGCCTCTAGTAAATGTCTATCTACCAACCTTATAACAATAATAATAATAATAATAATGATGATAATAAAAAAAAACACAACCTGCCATTTTTGTGATTTAGGAAGATTTAATTGTTTGTGTCTAAGCGTTGTTCTAAGCATTGACTACATTTATTGGATATATCAATAGTAATGTGAAATGAAATGCCTTTTTTACTATGATATTCCTAGGTCATAGATATCAAAGGTAGTTGCTGTTAAATTCTTATCAGTATGTGCGTTACCCAAACGAAGAATCTTTAACATTTATGATTTGATTATGCAAAATACAAATACACAAAGACACTGCGATAATATGATCTCAAATCGTAAGAGAATTTTTTTTAGCCTTTGTAAATACTTAAACGTACTGCTAAAAAATAACAAAACTTAAAATGATAATAATTTAAAATAAAGACTCACTGTGTCGATCCTACGGACTTTGTAAGCGAGTCAGTACTTGATCTTTTGGGTCGGTGAGTAATCTTTTCCGCAATTCAACACGTTCTGCTTTCATTTTCGGTTTTCTTTCAGGAAAATTATCAAAATGTAAAAACTAGTGCCACAGAGCAAACACATTGAGGTGATAAACTTTCGATTTATGAGGAGAATATTATTTTGTTACAGCGACTCAGCTGTGGTTTTGATGGTAAAGATTTTGTTTATAAAAGTGTTATGGGTATTTTTAAAGAACAAATTAAAAGAAAAAAAAGGACTTTGGAATTAAAAAAACTGTGCCAACCTTTAACTACTAAATCTACAATAAACTATACTATCGAGCAATAAACTTCTTAACTTTAAAAAATATATTTAAAAAAAATGAGAAGATTAAAAGACGAGAGAGAAAGCAAAAGACAATATTTTACTGCGATTGCCTACTGTACGATTTTTGTCCAAAAAATAAATAAATAAATAAATAACCCAAAGTTACATAAAAAATATAATGTACATGATGAAAACACAGTTCCGGTATAATTTTTTTAATTGAAATAACTGGTTTACATCTAGCAAATTAATAAATAGTGAATACTTGTATAGAAAAAAAAAATATATATATATATAAAAGTCCAGAAATTTTATCGACTCATTATTTGACTGAATTTGATCTTTTTCGAATTAATAACGATAGATGTGGAAACAAGTAATATCCGTTTGATAATGATATTCGACGTAATTTCCAAATGGTCAGATACACTTGTTAAACTGGACTTGGAAGGCAAGTTACCATATAATTTAAACCTCTGTTCACTAAGAATATTCCTCTTCGAAAATCAGTCAGACTGCTGTTAAGTTTGCCTGTTATCTGTCTCTTGACTCTCACTCGAGTAAGCTGGGTACAAGAGCTACAAGTCACAGGGCATTGTATTCGATATTCATCCTTAACATGAAATTATAAATTTACCACTACTTTCATTTTTGCGCAATTGACATAGGGAGTCCACCATGTCTGTCTCTTGACTTTAAAGTAAACTAAACTAGGCAGTCGATAACGCGTAACATTTTTGTGCCAGTGAAATAATTAAAAAAAACAAATCGGGTTCATTATTTCATTTACGGCTACAAATTTAATTGCTATTGAAGGGTTAAACAGTTATGCCGAATAAAACGCTACATTCGGAAACTCGTACATATGACCAGAAAACGAATTTCTCCGTGATTGAATAGTTTTACAGGTGCCTACTAAATATTCTTGGCAGTGATACGATAGGGGAAGCAACCCTGCTTATAGCTGCATGCTCCACAAAGTAATTACACTGTAGGGGAAGTAACTGCTGCTTGGTGACAGTAACAGTTTCATACAGACAGCATCGGACTTCCCAACAAATTATGCTTATTACTTTCAAACATACCTATCATTATTAAATTATATATCATTATTAAATAAATGATCTAAACAGAGTATCAAATGTCGCAATTTAACTTAACGGAAATTAACAAAGTGTCAATTGTTTTTTGAGATTTTTTTAAGTGGAGTGTAAGTGTTACAAGGATGTTCTTGACCCAATTTTGTTTGGTGTTAAAATTGCGGTCGCTTGAATGGTGACCTAATTAGAGGAACACAAAATGTGCCTGAAGAACTTCTTAATACAATCTAATATAATTCCGTTTATTGTGTTTAACGGATCTTGCCGGTTTTTTTTTCTTTTGCTTTATTTCAATACGATGTCATTGCTTGAAATGATGACTCCCCCCCCCCCCCCCCCCCCCTTTCCCCGGATACACAAATTTGATTTATTTCACTACCGGCATAGAACAAGTGGTAAATGTATGGTTGCTTTCAGATTTTAATCTGAAATAAGAGTTTTGGTCAAAATAATATATTTCTTTTAAATTCCATTAGTTCCAATATACAAACTAAATGTTAAAAAGAGTTATCCTCTAAAGCACTTGATTCCTAATTTGTGTTATTTTAAATCTTTAATTCTTTCTTCTATAACACTGGATATGAGGTGAGCAATCTTTTTCCATGCTGCTATCTGTGTAGGTTTGAGACCTTCCGCTTCCGTTATGTAAGCCAGTAACTCTTGAAGAGCAGTCTGAAACGAGAGCATAAAGTCTTACATCCGGCTAGACAGGCTTCGAAAGAAACACACTTATAGAATATATGGGGGACATTAGTGGATTATCTACCCTGAATACTCTCTAATATTACTTTGGTCCTTCCATTTGGATTCCTCTGCTTTCATCGCTATTTTCTCTTTTGGTATGGTGATAATTAAGCCTAATTATTTGCAACAATGATAGTCAGATTAAACATTTAGTTTAGCAACATGTTTTGCTAATACCATAATGTTTGTTTTTTGTTAATCCTAACTTTTTATTTAATATATAAGTGACAGTTTTCACAGCTAGAAGTCAAGACAATCACAAATAGAAACAAGGATAAAGTCAGAGGATTCCACCTGAAAGGACCAAAGTGCAATTTGGTCTACCTTTGATGTTATCTGAGTAAGGGAGATAATTTGTTATCACCAATGTCCCTCATTGGCGGAGGGTTATTATTTTCTAATTGTCCATATTCTTCCATCCGTCCGTCCGTCTCGCTTTTATGTCCGGTGCCTACACTCAGCAGTGATTCAAAGTTATAGGGATAATACAGATATTTTTTCTGTCAAGAGCCTTAACTCAGGTGTGGCTGAGTGGATTTGTTTGAAACTTTGTAAAACTTTATAAACTAACTAGCTTACGATGAACAAATAACCACTATTATATTCTTACAATGGATAAGGAAATGATCGCTCTTAAGTTTATAATAATTGTAAGAAACATTCTTTCTTGAACCATAACTTGAATTGTTCCTTTTGAAGAACTGATTTTATAATAGGTAACGATGAATGATTATATAGTGACTGAATACAGAGTTATTGTCCTTTGTTATTACAAAAAAGGTAATATTTCGGGTTATATAAAATTAAAGCTCATGCTGTTGCCATAGTATCATTGTTGTCCATACGCTTCATTCTGTAAAGTTCTTAAAGAACTTGTCGCTTTAATAAATAACCTGCGCAGAGGGATATCAATCTCAAAGCTTTTTGTATGAAAAAAAAATGTAATTCAAAATCCGATACTTATTATCAAAACAAAACTTATTCAGTTTGTTAAGATCTGCATCGTTTTATTGTAATTTCTCTCGGTCGTTAATTGCTGTTAATAAGTTAATTTATCAAAGCTACAAGAGCGTCTGTGACGTTTAAATAAATTGAATGACAGCTCCGGGTCGTCAATTCAAAAACCGAGTTACTGTAAGTTTATGTACCGATGCAACCAGAATGTCTTTGACGTTTTACTAAAATGCATTAGCCTCATTGTAGATTGCTACGAGTCGTTAATTAAGTTAACCACGTGACTGTCTTGAAGTTTATACATTAACCAATGTCTTTGCGTTTGAAATGAAAGGTATTGGTCTTACTTTGAATAGCTCCGGGTTATCAATTCCCCTAATCACGTGACTGTCTGTAAGTTTATGTATCAATGCTACCAAAGTGTCAGTGTCGTGTAGTTTTTTTATCCATGTAGTCACAGTAGAGCCAAACACAAGCACGTGAGCACGGAAGTATTGGACTTTTCAGCAGTTCATCTTCTGTTAAACTTGCAATGGCTTTAAAGGTGTTTTTGACTTCTGGTTGATTTTTGAAAAGTCTGAAATTTTGGATTTATAATATTGAAAGACATGGAATCCCTGAAGTCTATCGTACCCTTTTATCGATCGTTACTTTTTTAATAATAAAGAGTTTGCTAGATTCTTTATCAAAATGCAGTTAAAATGTACATCCGGGTTTAAATGAACATTATGGCTTATACATCAATTTCGATGTTGTTTTTATTGGCTTATAAATACGTCAGTTTCGACAATGTTATTTAATAATTATTATTTATTAATGATAAAGATTATCTCATCTTCGCTAGCCAAGGGTTACGATCCGCCCCCTCCTCTTCACCCTTGGCGGATATAGCCAATATTTTGTATTTCAGCGGGTTGCGCCGCCGATCGGATTTCTACGGTTATTCCCCTTAACATGTTGTCATCGATAGCCAATCAGCGCAAGCCTTGTAAAACCACTTTGTCGAAAGCAAAAATGGCTGCGCCCAGTAAAATAAATATGACTACGATTGAAGCTGATATCAGCCCGTCACCCTTATGTGGAATGTATCCTAATACTTGTATTACTTGACCAAGCAAAGAAAACGTCTCAGTAAATATGGTTCTTCTGTGCTTAGGAGGCAATGTTTCGTGACACAAACGGCAATAATTGCTACATGCTGCCATGTTTACATTTTGTCTCCCCTTGCGTGATAGTTGCGTGATCGTTTGTAATCGGCGATTTGATTGGACGCAGCTACCTATAGCTGCAGCCAATGAAAAATACCGCCGCGGAGATAGAAAATAATGGCTATATCCGCCAAGGGTGAAGAGGAGGGGGCGGATCGTAACCCTTGTCTAGCGAAGATGAGATCATCTAGAACTAGTAAAATATAAAACAAAGTCTGTTTTTGCCTCTTTACGTTAAAAGTGCAGACTACAGTACTCTCTTGTCTATCAAAGCCGCTGTCAAAATTTACCTTAGGAAAAATGCAGGCCCGTGTTTCTTTTCCCAGTACTTGTACACAATCTGCCATGTCTCTGTTACCATTGCTTTGTCACGGTCTGTGATAGTGGAATCGTCTGCTGGAACGTCTACCACTGAGCATTGCCCGCCTTAAAATACATTTTAAATGATTGGATAAAGTGGTGAAGCCAAGGTCTGCACCGGCCTGCCTTTTAGGTTTTTTTTTCTGTAGATCGAAATTTTCACTTTATCTGAAAGTCACTGGCCTTGACCTTGATATTGTCTTACTTTACCTTCAAGGTCAGCATTTTGTAGAGTTTTACACTAAAAGCTGTTCAAGACTGAGATATATGTAACGCCACAACTCCCTGATGTTGTCATTTTTTTCTTATCTGGCCGAGCAGTTGTGTTCTTTTGTCTATAATACATGATAAAACGTTTTGCTGCCAAAGTAGGACACACTTTTTGACATTATACATGTAACAACACTGTTTGACCAGATAATACGGCTTTTGCACAAGATACCAAGACAGTTTTACAAGTTATAAAGTGAATTTCGACATAATACTACGTTTTACAGACAAGATAGGACGCTATTTGCACAAGATATCATTAAAGTTTGGCAAGTGAGTTAGACTAATAACATGTTCTACAGACAAGATAACACTTATTTTTGACATAATAACACCGTTTTTGACAAGATAGCATGGCAGTTTGACAAGATATCATATGAATTTGACATGATAACACGATATACAGACAAAAATAGGACGTCTTTTTGACATAATAACACCATTATTTGACAAGATAGCATGATAGTTTGACAAGATATCATGTGAGTTTGACATTATATCACGGTAAACAGACAAGATATAACGTCATTTTGACATATTAACACCACTTTTTGACAAGATAACATGGTACTTGCACGAAATAGCATGACAGATTGACAAGATAACACGGCACTTGCACAAGATAACACGTCTTATAGTCATAAAAAACACCATTGCTTGACAAGATAAGAACTAATGTGACAACATCAGACAGTTGTGGCGTTCCATATTCATCCCTGTGAAGTTTCATGACACTAAGTGTAAAAGTGTTGGCTGAGCGCGCGACAAAAACTTTCGGATAGACGAACGGACAGACAAACGGAAGGACAGCCGGACAAGAGCAAATCTAAGGGCCCCCTACCCCTTTAATGGGACCACAGTGATATCTTTTCTACTTGACCATATCTTGTCTCACTGAAATGCTATTATGTCTACATACAAAGTTAAGTTATTTGAAGTCATGCTATTATGTCAATCGTTAGGCTATCTTGCTACTCATCATATTATATTCTCTAACGGATATGTAATTATGTCTACATAGAGAACTGACATATTTAAATAATGCAATTCCGTCAATTCTCAATGATATCTTGTTAACTCATCATATTATCTTGTCTAACGGATATGTTTTTATGTCTTCATACATAAATGTGATGCTATTACGTTTATTTGCAATGATTGTCTTGCCTTACGGATAATTCATTATGTCAACTCACAGAATTAACTTGCTTAAAATTATGCCATTACATCAATTTTCTTACATCTTTTGCAACGGATATGTTAAACAAGTTAATACTTTACGTCAACATGATATCTTATCTGTATAAACAAACAGTATAGGGAATTGACATCTTAGTATTATTTTAAACAAGTTAATACTGCATGTAGACATAATAAAATGATGGCTTCTCACATCAGACAGTCCCGGCGCTCCATAGATGTAGAACAGCAAGTGCAGTTGAGCACCTCCCTCCATCCAGGTAAATCTGAGTGATAGCCTCAAATTTAATTAAAAATAGCCACCCCAAAGGTTGTGTCCTACGCTGAGCCAACACTTCTAAACTCATGGCCATGAAACTTCACAGGGATAAAGATCAGTAAATAAAGTTGCTCACCTGGGTTCTTTTTGTCTCCCTCATTCAAGGGAGAGCAGAGTTATGGCCCTTCATTTACTGAAAAAGGCTGTCAAAACGTTTGTGTCATGTGCTCAGAAACTACTGTTGTTACTGGTCATGAAATTTTACAGGGATATATATATATCAGCAAGTGAAGATGTGCACTTAGGGTTTTTCGTTTCCATCCCTCTATGTGGGGCAGAGTTATGACCCTTGATTTAGTGAAAAAATTACCAAAAAGCTTGTGTCACACACTACACTCTAACATAATGTTTTACAAGGTAATATGGCGAGTAGACAGGATAGCATAACTAACAAACTGACATAACAGAATTACTTTAAACAAGTTAATACTGTGTGTACACATGACATAACGATTACCTATCACTTCAGACAGTACCAGCGTTCCATAGATATATCCCTTAAAATAATCTTATATTATGTTCATATAAATATCACAGTTGTTTCTTTTTAGTTTATTCAGTTTGCATGACATAATCCAAAATAAACAATCTAAAGCCCTAGGGATTAGCATATTAAGAGGAAACAGAGGCGTTTGACTTTACATCACATGATGACAGTTCATTTCTTCTTAACAAAAAACAGTCGAGGCGTTTCATACTGAAAGGCTATTAGCCGATCAATTCAATGAATTGTTCATAGTAAAGTATTGTTTTAATGAGAACAGACAGAAACAAAAGAGGTCGCTTGCGCAAGAGGGGAAATACAGATAGAAATAGTGAAAGAAGAGTAAGATAAGTCATTCGAAGAAGCAGCCCTAGGTAGGCCTAGTTTCTTTACACATTACGACGGAGACGGCAACGTGTGACGTCCTGTTTACATCCTAACGTCACTTGTAAATAAAATAGGTAAATCTACATCAGTGCATTGAACATCATACGTCTAAGTAACCTACCACAGAGGTCTCGGTTTTGAAACATGCCTTGGCACTGGAAATCATCGCGAATGGCTTACAATAGCTGAGGCATTTTGTTTTTCTATACGTGACAAACAAGCAAGATTAATTTTTTCAACAAATTTGTTTCTCTATTCACTTGGCTATAAATTGGTAATGCGCAGCATGAACGCCACATATTTATACTGTAGCATCAATTACATGTTCTTTTGTTAAATTCTTGACATCGATTATCACCTGTATTATTTCGGAATACAACAAAGTTCTTGAAAGGGCAGATATGTGGTACTAGTGTTAACCCATATGAGATGTAATCCAGGGGAAGTGAGTTCAATCCGCCGCTCCGTAGCTGGCACTACTAGAAGTCTTTCGGATGAAATGATAAAATAAGGTCCCATCAATCGGTCCTATACACTTATCATGTAAGAGAACCAGAAATAAAGAACTCAATCAACCCTCGTGCAAAAACATTAAATATAACATGATACCTTAAAATATAAACATGTGAACTGAATGAAAATAAGATTTATAGAACACGAGAAAATAGCTTACCCATTTTCTTATCCAACGTGTAGATAAAACTAATTTGTTGTAAACAATGCTAAAGTAGTTTGATTTATAATACCTAAGTGTTTCCAATCCATCCGATGACAAATTTAAAACTACAGAAGCAAGTTCAGACCACGTTAGACTGTGTCGGGTGTTCCTATGTTTTACTTTAGTTAAACTGATTTTCAGACTGAAAAGTTAAAATCTGTTACTTTTTCATGCCAGCATGATTTAAAAGAGTTCAAGCAAATTGATTTAATACATCACTGTCATTTTATTTTCAAATTTAAAAAAAAATGAAATTACTTATGTAGAATTATAAGTTGATACTATAGGCGTAACATATAAAACTAATATTTGGAAGGAAATGTGTGACAAAAACTTATTTCAGCCAAGTTGAAAACGTCAGCAAATATTACAAAAGCGCCGTTACAGTTATAATAGCATCAGTTACACCAAGGAGAACACCATTCGGGGTACTTGATATGAACTGAATGCCTACCGTAACCTGACTCAGTAACAGTTTGAAATGTAATAACATACATTTATGTATTCCTAATTGTTATTGATTTAAAATGTTTCTAATGCAGTATGATTTTAATTTGATTAAGTAATAATTATAGCCTGACTATTGACTATTCAATATCACAAGAATAAGGCAGGGCGAATATTTCGGATATAGAATAACATAACTTAGTTTGCTAGACACGCAATGTCATAATTTGCTAAACTCTGACATAAGGTATTGGTATTTGCTATCAAGCTGTGCTATTTTACGGAATGTTTTGAAATCGAAACTTAACTCCTACCGTTACTTTACAGACATCGGCCCTTGGTTCGAGGAAGAGTGGGCAAAAGTTTCAGTAGAAATAGTGCAATAATATACTTAGCTTTGGTTAGTAATTGCACTTGGAAAGGATTTAGGGGGTCGAGGCCCGAGGATAACTTCAATTCCGATAATGGTATTCATACCAGCGACAGCGAGACTCGACACTAAACCCATACTTAACAATTTATCTAACCATACCTAACAATTTATCTAACCATACCTAACAATTTATCTAACCATACTTAACAATTTATCTAACCATACCTAACAGTTTATCTAACCATACTTAACAATTTATCTAACCATACCTAACAATTTATCTAACCATACCTAACAATTTATCTAACCATACCCAACAATTTATGTAACCATACCTAACAATTTATCTAATCATACCTAACAATTTATCTTACTGCGAACACACATACACGGACGTGAAAGCGATACTCATATTTATGCATACTAATTAATCTAACTGCACACAGAGTCATGTTCAGCAGACTTGTCATCGTTTTAATTGTAAAAGTTTGATGCTACGTATTTTTGTAGATGCATTTCTCTGTGTGAGCTTATTTATCGTCGGTACTGACATTCGTCGAAGAACAGTGTCGTTATTCTAAGTTGTGGGGGAAAAGACAGCATGCGATTCCAGAAGCACTCCTTGTTCTGCCAAATGGTAGACTGTACAGCAGTTTGAAGCTGTAAGCTTTATACGTAGGTAAGCTTCACGTTTGAAGCTTTACGACGGTGTTATACATATACCGAATCTTTTACATCTATATACATGTCGTACTTTGTTCATATAGCTCTCTTTGCATTAAAACGCCTGTATTATGCGCACTAGGATTACCTTTAAAGAAAATCAGACGAAATCGATCAAGTATGTATGAAGAGTATCTCTTCCATCACTTTATGTTTCAATAAATTTTTAAAACCACTTAAACATTTTAAAATGTTAAGTTTTATTAGACAGTAAAACTAAAGTTGTCAAAGCATGAACAATATTTATTAGCCGCCAATATTTGGTAAATCACGACAGCTATTTTGCAAGAAAGTACAAGTTATTCTTAGTCTCTTTATGCCCATGTTAAAGTATGTTACTGATGAAAAATAAATACATGTAGCGACTCAAGCCAGTCTATCTGGTTCCCTGCGTATTGGCGTGTGAAAGGGGAAGTAACTTCAGACTGACCAGATAAATTGTATAACTCATATTGTTTTCATTATTTGAATAGAATCTTTTACTAGCAAACAAGACAAATTATGCCTTCAGTTTTTTTATACACGTCATTGATAGAAAAAATATATCAAAAGTTTGCAAAGTACTAATGTCTCTGATCAAGAGAGAACCTGTCATGGAAACGAATGTGCACAATTCATTTAAGTTTCAGATTAATTGCCTTCCTGTTATCTGTTCGTGAGTCTATTCGTCCGTGAATGAATTGTATCTTTCTTCTTATATTTCTGTTTTTAAATCGAACTTTTCAATGGATCAGAGAAATAAAAAAAGAGGAAAAAAATTGTTCTGAGTGCACGCCTTCACAGTTTGATGTATGAACGTTCTATGCTTTCATTTTGTCAACATTGATCTTGGTACTGTGCACAGTCATGTACAGTTAACCTTTTTGATTTTAAGAATATTTTTTCAGGCACATACGAGTATCACGACTGCTATTTACTAGTGAGAACTCTATCGACAACGTATGTCCAGTCATGACTGTGCATAATGATAAAAATTACACATCAGTGTATTGCCGATTTAGGCAGCCTTAAGGTTTTATCTGACTTCCACACATTGATAAGAAGGAATTAATCATAGAATAGCGTTAATATTTATATAAAAGGTCAAAATGTATGTGAAGTAGTTTCACAACTGATCTTTTTTTCTAAAAACGGATGGCTTCTGTTAGCTACAACGCATTCCGCTAATAATCATAATCAATGACATCACAGGACGGCTCAATAGTTCCGCTTCATGAATTTCACGCGTTCGTACTGCGTTGCTGTGAAAGTGTTGGAATATGTGAGGAGCATGCCGAAGCCCTGGCTGAAATGTTGGTGTCGGCAGACTACAGGGGCCACTATAGCCATGGTTTAAAAAACCTAGGTATATTTTTAATCGCATTAACATTATATTTCTTTTTCCACAACTTACCTTGTCTAATACCGCTGTGATTATGACTGGTGATGATGAGACTGACGAAGACGACAACAAAGATTATAATGAATGACAATAATAATGATAACAAATGATAACAACAATAATAATAGATAATTGTTAGTATGTACATCATAATTCTTATCGTTGTTGTTGATGAAGATCATGATAATTATTGTTGTATAACTTTTCGTTTCAGAAAGGTACTTAATCGACGTAAGGAAAGGTATCATTGGACGTTCCGGTGTACCCGAAATAATTAAAGAAACAGCTGCTACCGCCCTTGTGGACGGGAAAGGGTTACTTGGTGGGTAATTATGTAATCTGTGATGCAGAGTGTCAATAAAGTGATGAGTCATAATGTCTTTCCAACTTAGGTCTCAAGAAAGTTGAAAGAATTAAACTAGATTTTCAAGAATTATTAGGAAACATCCAACTTCAGTTTCTTGAGTCGTAAAGCACAACATTTCACTTTACAATATTCAGAGCACTACGTTACTCTAGACTCTCGAATGATATATCATTCATTTAAAAGGGACTTGTCCTTCAGTTAACCGATCATATAATGTATATCTAATTTATTGGTTTTTCGCCATGAAATGAAAAGGGATATAGACACGTAGAAAGTGTTCATGTATGGATAAATGGCTATCCACCCTAGAAATGATACAACAACAACTCTTAAAATAAAGACTACTATAAGTGCATGAAGTTTACTGTTTGCTAAGTTGGACTAAGAGATTTTCGACTGTCACCTTGACATTGGGTATTAACTCATTCAGTAACTCTAGGTTTTAGGGTATACTCCTTTATGACGTAGGTTCTTGCGTTACACAGCATTATAGAAATTTATGTATTTTTGTTGAGGTTGTCGTATCATGCGATTATCGCATTTTTTTACAAACAAACAAAAGGTTATCTAATATGGCAAAACAGTGTATGTTTTCTGGTTATACAACACGACATTTTACTATTGGACTAGGTTATTGTAAACATACATAATCACCAGCTAGGGAAACGGACAATAGCCCCCTGGGACAATAGCCCACTAGGACAATAGCCCACTAGACAATAGACCACTGCTAAATTTGGCAGGGAGGACAATAGCCCACTGCTTATCAAAAAGGGTGCAGATGTAATAAAATAGTAATATTGATGTTTAATTATTTTAATATCCACATCTATATATTTTGAATACAAATTCAATCCTTTGTCTGCATTAATTTTCAAATTCAATAAAACAATGTGCTGTTTACTCATTTATACCCTGTGTCTTCCAAATAAAACATGAGTAAAAAGTATAGATCTGGAAAAAACCCAATTGCATCTGGATCTGCTGTTTGTTTAAACAGAAATGTCAGAATTTAAAAAAAGTCTACACTGTTGACTTATGAATACTTATATTTCAAACTCTTTACATACACGATTTCTTAATTAAATGCATAATTATGCAAATAAGTGGGCTATTGTCCCAGTGGGCTATTGTCTAGTGGGCTATTGTCCATTGGGCTATTGTACTAGTGGGCTATTTTCCCAGTAGGCTATTGTCCTAGTGGGCTAGTGTCCTACACTCCACCAGCTATATAGCATATTGTTTAAAACAGACAGCTATTCGAATTTACGGGTGGCAAGGCAATTTCGCTTGGTCTCCCACCTCTAGGGTAATCAATGAGTAATATCTAGTGTTAATAGAAAGATGCATACTGGAAATAGTTAATTTATATCCTTTTTAACTATATATAACTTGATTTATATGTCTACATATCTCTTTACTTTTGAATCGTATAGGACACCATATAGTTAACTAGCAAACAACTGTATCTGAAGTTGCATTTTAAAGTTTTATTTATGATACGGTAAAGTTATTCAAAAGTAAAGACAAAATAAAACAGTTAAAAAAGATGTTCCACCTTCATGGTTTTTATTTAACTTGTACACTTTTAATAGCAATTTTAAGTATGAAATAGGATATGGTTGTAAGAAGTGTATGCATTTTAGTCCCACAAACTCGTACAGATCTTACTACCAAGCGTAAATGGTTATCAAGTCCTTTGTAATTCACTGTAACGCAAGATTTAACATTTTGCTTCAAACATCGTCTTTCTGCCAACATCATTGTTTGTTTGTGCAAAATTTGTGGGGGGGGGGGGGGGGGGGGGGGGGGAGGCGTAGTGAAGAGATTAAGATCGTTTGGGGCGAGGGGTGGGTGAGTAGTTGTGGAGTGAATAGTTGGATTCTGATGCTACCTGGATTTTACTAGAAATTGATATCGATGAAAACTGAAAAACAAGGTTGCCGATTTCACAGAATAAAACCAAATCAACCAAAAAATGATTTAGTCAACAAATATTAATCTAAAATTGTATTTCTATCCCGACGCTTCGAAATGTACATGTTCATATTGCATTATGTAAGACTATATACAGTTGATAAATTGCTTAATTTCATCTGAAAGTAACAGAAACTGGACCCAGAATACTGGTACTGGCTATCTACATTGCGTTGCTATGAAGTTTAACATTAACATGACTATTGCAGCAAGGGCATTTCTGGACCAACTACTTTAATTCATGTTCCCCGCCCCAGCCACCACACAAATCTGGCATGGTGTCTGCATTTTATTCTGACAATAAGTTAGACCTTCTAGACCTTTATTTTGTTATTAGTTAAAAGCTTTTTGCTTCTTTCTTTATTAGGTCCAGTTATTGGAAATTTTTGTATGGATCTTGCAATGAAGAAAGCTAAAGACACTGGTATTGGATGGGTGTCTGTCCGAGGTAACTTAGGTTGTATATTTATGTCCATGCTTCAGCTAACGATTTTATCCTCCGTCCAGCAGTTGGCTTTTTCAGCAAACGTTGCTACAGATATTCTGTTACACATCCATAGATATGATATATGATCATAAATTTATCGATTTTTTCAAAGACATTTGTAATGTCGATTTATTCATAAAACATATTATTTTGACACCAAGAGTGACAATGTTTCGACAAATGTTATTGACATCGACACTTTGATCTTGTGTTTATACCACTACTCATCTGTTGATATATCCACCCAAAGTTGTGTTTTTCATAATATTTTGTAGGTGCGAACCATTACGGGATGGCAGCACTGTACGGCACTCGAGCACTAAAACAAGGAATGATCGTAAGGGACTTATTATTAATCATTTTAGCATAAGAACAAGACCATAAAGCCGCAAACACAAACTGCTTTGCAATGTCTAAAGACAACTGATTATTTTTTTAGGTTTTATGTATTTATTGGAATACCAACGGTTTTTCTGACGTACGTGAAAATGAGGTCATATGCATCGGTGTTATTGAGGCGAAGACAGAAGATGCCTTGAAATCACGCAAATCGACTATCTATCGTCTTTGAACCAGCACTCGCTTTCACAGAACAAGATTATGAAAATAAGATGAACTGTCCTTAATTGGATGGTCATTAATCTACAAAATTATTTTAATGTCAGTAATAACCCGTCCGGAATCTTTAAACAACTCTAACCCACCAAGATTCAAGGATTGTAAAAAAAAAAAAATGATATTTGACGGTTTCTGCCTAATTTGCTCCCTATTTAGAAATCACTGAAAGGGTAAGAAGGAGAACCTTCTTTGTCAAAGCATTCACTCCACTATTTAGATGGGACCATAACTGATTACAGAAGCCACAACAAAGTACACCATTTAGGATTCAGTTATTCAACGGTCAGATGTTCAAGGCCTACCTCACTTTGAAACTGACAAGTAGGGCCAGAAATCCGAGATATACTTTATAAAGTTAAAATGCCATAATCAAGGTTAAAAAACGCTTGTCATTAAATTCAAGAATGTCAATCACAGTATAAATGATCATCATTTAATGTTACTCATAATTCATTGTAAGGAGCAGCCTGTCCTCATTTCTTGGATTGGACCCATATTCAGATTTCAGACTTGACCACAAGGCAAACAGACCTAGCAACTACACCTTGTCACCTATACACTGATGCACTACATGTTTTCTGCATCCTGCACTATCCACCTCAACCTAAATAAAATATCTAATCACTTCAGAGGGCTTTGGTCATATGAGCAACTGGTACCTACGATAAATAAACTTAAATAGAAACAAGATTAGAATAATTGTCCTAACAATAAGGAAAACGTACCACAACAAAACATTAAAAGGAGTATTGACAATGTACCTTACTGCGATGTTTCAGGGTATAGCACTAACAAATACATCACCAGGAGTGGCGCCAACAAGAGCAAAGGAGCTTGCCCTCGGTACAAATCCGATCTGTGTTGCAGCTCCTGCGAAGGATGGCGACGCTTTTCTGCTAGATATGGCAACCAGTGCGGTCGCTTATGGAAAGGTATCAATACAGGTTCATCGTAGACATAGTTCCAATTTCACGTAAAACAGCTAACGTATTTACTCAACTGAGTTGGCTAGATTAAGAGGAAATTATTCTTCTTGCATAGATAAGTTCAAGTCATTTTTTCAAAACATTTGCACAAAAAGTCACCAATTTAATCATAAAATAAATGTGGCAATTTTAGCAGTTTAAACAAAAAATGTACATCAGTACTTGCATGAATATTTGAGTAGTACCTCAAATACATGTACATTTCGTGCCATAACTTAAACGTTTCTAAAGAAATGGCCTTTTTAAAAAGAACGCATTAATAATCTGATTCTTAGTTCTAACAAATTTAAACGATAAATGTTCTTGAACCGTTTGTAGTGTTAGAAGTGTAAGTAAGAAAATTTATTGAGAAAATTACAGGATATATGATTTTCGTGAAATTAGAACAAAAACATTTTTTTATATTGCACGGAATTCTCAGGATCATACTGTTTTGAAGAGCGCCCTCCACTTTTTCAGTACTATTTGTGTTATTGAGTTATATTTCATTTAAGAAACACACAACAAATAACCAAAGTGATTTCTCGGGTTGGATATGGATGGACGGACGAACTGACAGCTGGAATTACTGGTGGTTTTTTTTTTTTGTAGAAGAAATATGAATATCATGATAACACGTTTAAGCTTTTTTTTCTATTTATTTCATAGGCAATAAATGCAAAACGTATCGGTCAGCTTATACCGGAGGGCTGGGCTATTGACACGGACGGTAAAACTACGACGGATCCGAACAATGTTTACGGAATGCTTCCACTTGGAGGAGCTGAACAGACGTGTATGGAAGTTTTAATACTTGTCTGTAGCAAAAAAAAAAAAGAGTGCTAATACGTTGCTTTTGTTTGTGCGATATACGCAGAAACCATTATATAAGTAGCATTATTAGATTGTCAGCTATTGACAATAAAGATTTTCGGACTTTCCATCGCTTCACTGTAGATGATATTTATCTGCGTGCCTCTGACATTGTTTTTTCCCCTTACAATATCACCTTAGTACGGTTGATGCAACTTCCCGATAAACACATAAGTAAGTACGCACTAAAAAGAATGTTACTCAAGCACTGCTGTTTGATATGTACTGTTTGATTTGTACTGTTTGATATGTACTCTTTGATTGTATCCAAAGCATCATATTCAAAATTGATAATCGTATGATTTAAGCTGGATATAAAGGCTATGGGCTGGCAATGATGGTAGAAATTTTCTGCGGGATACTGAGTGGAGCTTCTTACGGACACCATATTATATCCGTGAGCGACCAAATCAACAAAGTAGCAAACCTGGTGAGTCAATACAGTTCCATCCCACTGGAGAAAACACCACTTGAGAGTATTTTGCTCTATGGCCGCCAAAAAATCTTGTTTTATTTGAGGAAAACAACGAATTATCGGTGTTTTCATATTGAAGGGATTTTACCTTTTAAAGCAATATACGTCTATATTTAGTCTATAAAATAGTGTTCTTCGAAAGGGAAATTACGCGCAGCTTCAAGACATGACTGGAAGAAGAAAAAACATAACTTGGCAAAGTCTCACAAGGACAAAAAATATAAATAAACATTCTGTCTTTTGTTTCTGAAAGTATAATTAAAATTAATTATGCTAACCATGACTGGCCACAGACTCTTTGTTTTCTGAGAAGCATTTTTGCCATTGACTAAATACTTTTTCCATGTTTGAACCCAAGATTTTTATCGAAGATACATACATCATTTGTCCAGCTATTCTGGTAACAGGTGTTTGCAATGTCATCAGTCAAAGTGCCTATATCAACAGATTACTGCAGAATTGTTTTTAAGACAGCTCTATTTTTCACATTTCAGGGTCAATGTTTCATCGCTGTCAACCCAAATGCATTTGAAGACGGGTTCAAAGAAAGAATGAGCGAACTACTTAGTTTCTGTAGAAGTTTAGACCCTGTGAGATTTTTGTGATTTCAAAGCAAAGTCTTACGTAGCCTCTAGGCGTAGAAGTCTTCTTCTTTACAGTATTCATCCATTGTATAAAGATTTTGACCGTATGATGGTTATATACTCACGCCAAGTAAATAGTTCTGTAAATTATGAAGACTGTGAATTTTATCCGTAATTTGAAATTATTCTTAACAAAGAGGAAACTTCCGGGATTATCACAAATACGACAATTTTCGGCTTTCAGCAAGTTCCAGAGTATGCTGCTGGTGCTGCTTCTGCTGCTTCTACTGCTGCTGCTACTGATGATGATGATGATGATAATGATGGTGATGATCGAAGAAAGGAACACTTGAAGAAAACTCTCGTTCATATAAGTACATAGTAATTTAAGCTCTGTGATAGTCTGTAACACAATATATAATTTGAATTTTTGTTGCAGGTGGAAGGTGAAACAGAGGTCCTGGTGGCAGGTGATCCAGAAAGAAGACACATGGAGAAATGTGACAAACAGGGAGGTATACTGTATCACCCAGAACAAATGAAATATGCGGTGAGTCACATAAGTATAGAACTATGGCCTTTCGACTGCTTTGACAAAATTAATATAACCAGTCCGGTCCTCTCATCACAGTAAGTCATATCTTAGTATAAAAAACAACAATGATTTTTTAAAAGCCTATCTTTGCAATAGATTTTATTTCATTTATCAGCTGAAGTTATTTCTTGAATGTAGTTTGAATTTCATCAACCCGTTTCTTTAGAGAAAGAATATCAGAAAATAATCTGTTTTCATTTCAGAATGCAGTCGCTGCATCATGCAACGTAGAACCAATGAAAGTTTTGAAGACACCAGGCTAACAACAGCTATAATTTGTAGCAATGTGCGAGGTTTATGAAAATTAAGATAATCATTTTAACAATGTGTAGCGTTGTTTTTTTACAAGTTTGAAGAACACATGAAATACTGATAAAAAAATCTTTGCCATTGAAAATTTTAGGCAAGAGTTAAACCATGAATTATTCTTGGGTTCTGCTGTTCGAGACCAATCACTAGCCCAGTGGTAACAAATTGGACCTGAAATGTAGAGGTCGCGAAAAAAACCCAAAACAAAACACACACACACACACACACACACACACAAACACACAAAAGAGACAAGAAAAAAAGATGATGAAAGTGAAATGTTCAAAACACTTTTTTCATACATTTAGTTAATCATATTTAATAGAATGTGGCCTTTTGTGATATTAAAAAGATGGAAAGAAAGGGGTCGGTGTTACAGTACTGTACTTGTAGGTCTTTCTTAATTGACTTAAATGTTTGAAGAAAAAAAATGTAATTTTGTTTTATAATTATATGTACATCTAGAGCAAACTATACAAGACAGGCGACAATCAGGACAGGAAATAAATTATAATGAGTCAACTTTATTTTGTTAATGAAATTTTTTATAGTACTGTAAAATTCGCGTGTACTGAAAAACTTTTTAACTAGATAAAATTCGCGTGATTTCCTATTTTCAAATATGAAACATATTAACTGGTAACACGAACGGTAACTTTTAGTAGTTACCTTGTTAAAATAACAGGTAACACGATTTTGATCTAGTTAGCGAGTTAATCAGTAAGATATGAGAGTCTCCAGTGACGTTCCACAGTCCTCACTTTCGGCGCGAGTACTGTATGAACCAAGGAATCAGTCATCATATAAGTTGCAAGAACTTGCCTGCCTTAGTATAGCCAGTATTGACTCTTGGCAGTAATAAGTTGAACTTGAACTAGTACTGATACATAAATATCGGACTTATCACTACTGCCAGCATTTTCTCTTAACCCATTTAGTCCTTCAATTCTGAAAAGGTACTGTAGTGTACTGGCAAATATAAACTGTGCATGCACATACAGAATGCTACACTTCAATAGCTTGGCAATGTCTACAGTATTTTTATTTGAAAAGAATGTGATTTCACTAAAACATTTTTTTAAAGTAGCCATGTGTGTCTGATCCGATCAACAACCTCCACGTTCATTAAGTGAATTGAGTGTTACTTCACGCAACTGTTCCGTGCAAAAACTTGACGTGTGCTCTTAAGGTTCAAGTTCTCAAACAGGTAGAGGTTACTGTATAAATAGATGGCAGATAATATTTTGATGAGAAAAATAATGAAATTTACTTCTGTAGATTCACGTTACATCATAGTTTTATTATACATTCGTTTTAAAACATATCACATCTATTCCGCAAAACCTATTTTGGAGACAAATTAGTTAAAATACCAAAGATGTGAACTTCTGGAACCCTTTGACCAGGACTTTTAAATATGGATGTAACACGGCCAAAATTGATAGGTAAGGAACGCTTATTTTGAACGGCAAGAAGTAGGTGCTCCTGACGTAACTGTTTTTGAACATAATTATGCATATACTAGTAGTTAAGAAAGTTCCAATTCTGCAATTTAAACATCTTTCATCTGTTTATCATGACAAGATGAATGATGGATTTCACATGTGCCAACAACTCTGGATTTCACTGTATTTTTCATTGTTGATAAACCCTGCGCATGTTAAGGTACATTTGAACCCCACTTCTAACCAGGGGCTGGTGTTCTGTGACCAGCATAGAAAGTCAAGTGCTCAGTTTTCATAACTTGGGCTGTCAAGATCTGTTTTAGTTCTGTGTTCAGTTGTAATATGAAAGAAATTTATTTTGTACAATATTCCAGTTCTTCTCTACGGAATCAAAAATATGTCCCCATTCCACTCCGACATTAGTTCTAACTTGGTAAAGTACACAACTATTCAATAGATGAAAACTGTTCCTTAGGTAAAAATCATGCAAACAGTCATATTTGACATAATATATAATTATGTTAAAAATTAACATTTGTTAACACTTTGTGTTCATTAAATATTTAGTAACAATTTCTGTATTTCATTTTAGTTTAAGAAGTTACGCATTCATTAGCCACTCATACTGTTCTTTCAGATAGCGATAAATAAAACTGAGAGAATCTAAACAGGACCAAATTCTGAAACCGACTTGAAAGTTGAAGTAACATTACTAGAGAGAAGATACTTTGAGCTAACTAAACCTTTTAGGGCATTTTTTGAATTTGTGACTGATAAGCAAGTTAATTATTACGCAAAATTTATTCATGATTTATGAAAAATAGAGTTTCAACTGAATGATAGTGAGTATTTTTAAAACCCTAGATGGACCAAATTGTCATTAACTTACATCAACGAAAAATATCATACAATTACTCTGAAAGATTGAAGATTACAGTCTGCCAATGCCTTTTGATACAACCATAAAGAAAGTGTTAAAGTTTAGCATTTTGTTTGATTCCGTTTAAAACTTAATCAGTAAACGGCTCTGTTACAGCGCTAAAGGTTGGTCTGAAAGTTTGGTATAGAAAACAATAGAATCAAACGATTTTTTTAATATATAAAATTTTAGTTTCAGTTTGCTTTTACAATAGGATTTATCCGCTGCTGAAAAGTTCAGCCAAAGACCATATTTTCATTAGTGAAAAGACCTGACGAATAGAGTTTAAAAGGAAAAAAATCCAAATTACGCCCAAGCTATGTTTGGAGACATACTGTGGTCCATTGTGCAATCCTGTACAACCTTTATTTAGTAAACTCTTCAAATGGGCGCCGGTCATAATTGTAGGCAACAATTACCGACGCTAGATATACATCGAGTCTCGTGTACATGTTGTAAAGACCCCAGATTCGGGTATCGGAATTAGTGATCTCATCAGGGAAAAGAACGACGTATAAAATATTTTACGAATAACAGTTACAGTCAAAACTATCAGGCATGCTGACTAAGATGAACTCGAACAAATTATTTTTTGTTGTTTCCGACCATGTTTACAATTTAATTCTTTTTATGCCTTTAAAAAATTTCTCAAAAGTTTGTGGTCAAAACAAAAAAAAATCTGAAATGAAAGCTAATCTGCTGGAAAGGGGGTTTTGAGATACAGATACTCATATGATACTCTGTATTTGCTTTCTCTTCTAACATTCTGTTGCCTTAGGTACGATTTATAACTCTGCTAGATTGAGCTTTCTATAGGAACGTTGAATGTTATTGTTTTGAAATCTATTAATAGAAACAAGTAACTGATAAGAGATACAGGTAACTTTTTGAAGGTTGGCAAAAATATGGCGGTTGATAAAAATGCAAAACATAGTAATTTTGTAATTACAGTTACAAAGTCATATTTCATCGAACAATTCAGTATTTTATATTATTTAAAAGGTCTGTAAACTCATATTTTACATATTTTAAAAAATAATTGTCAAAACTGTTTACTTTTTTGTTTGTACATGGTTAAACTAAGTGCATCTAAGCTGCTGGAAAAATGCTGAAATGACAGTTACAGATTAGTTCAGTTATCTTTTTTAAAAGCAAAAATTCAAAATCTGCTTATATTTTCAAAATATGAATTTAAAGAGCTTTCAAATGATATAAGAATCTTAAAATTCGGCTCACAAAGAAAAAAGTTATATAAAGTAAAAAATTCTGCTGCTTTCAACTGTATTTTAATATTGATTCTTTTTGCCAACCAGTAGATCAGCTATATTCTGGTAGCAGGTGCTTGTGATGTCATCAGTCAATGTGCCTATATCATGACTTGATGTACGGTTTTTGTAACGGTGTAAAACTGGAATTTATCAGTGTGTACGAAGGGCAGATAATTTGATCTTGAGAAAATGGATTTCTGATATTCCAATCTTAGATTCAGTGAGTATCTTGAAGGATAATTGAATAAGCTTCAGATTTGTTACATATGAATCGTAAACCTTGGTGCAGACTGTATAGATGTTGCAGGAATACGCGCAAACCTGGATTCAGCCCCGCAGACTCATTGTCAGGAGTCGTGTTTCATTGGCTTGCCGCTCTAAAAGACTAAATTAAATTTACTAAATAATAAGTAAGTGAATAAGTAGGTTTAAAATTAAAGCTTTTTAGAGTGCATGTTTTCTGTTTACCCTGTACCAGATTTCTGTACATGACATTATAAATTTAATATAACTTGCTTTGACTTCCCGCAGCTTGTCAAAACGTCCCCAAATCAAAACGTCCCCCAGTTCAAACATCAACAGTTTTGGTCAAAACATCCCCAGAGCAGAATGAAAGTTTTAAAACCCTATAGCTCTTTGCACTTTGCTTGCTTTCGAATGGTATTTTTTCCCAGGAGAACCTTGCCCCTTTTTTAACCTTAGCAAGAGTAGATCACTGTTGAAAGTGGTACAGTGGTAACAGGCTGGACTTCTAACCCAGGGGTCATGAGATTAATTTCCCGCTCCTTCACTAACATTAATAGTTGTCCTTTGATGAGACGTTTAACCGAGGTCCTTTGTATCAGTGCTGTACACTGAGCATGGAAATTAACCAGGGGTGTCTCTGGAATGGGATGCTTTCTGTATATTGCACTATCACCCGGAACCTAAAATAAGTAATCTTCGCAGTATGCATCCATCATATGGGCACCAGTAGATAAACAAACGTAAAAAGAGATCACTGTTATAGCCTTATTTCATTTACAATGGAAAAAACAAAACATATATACTTCAACATGTCATAATAATTGTTATGATAATACTAAATTTCATTTATACTATTCTGCAACCAGATTGCTAGTGCCTTAAGCTTAATAAATTTGGCGTTGACAGTTTGACTCGTTTTATAGACAAATTTCTGTATTATTGTCAAACCATGAGTGGAAAAAAGACATTGCCTATCAAAAATGTTGTCAATGTCTCTTCGCCAAGTCTGATTAGTTGGACTACACTGCACTAGACTAATTTATTATGCTTAAAGAATTGGCCCGCTTTTATAAGTCTTATATTTTTTCAGTTGTTCAGCCTTTAAAGGGACAATATCTTTTACATTCAATTAATTTTTTTTTTTTTGTAACTATTCAGTCAAGAAACAACTCTTTACTTACCATCAGAAACAAACACTTTATCAATGTGAAACACTCCCAATGAGTTCTTTCTTTTGAAAATATTTTTAAAATGAAAGTTCATGAACAAATATAGCTTTGTAACACTTTAATGATCACTTGACTCAGACAAGTGTTCTCAATCCAGCCTCTTTATAAACAAACATGGCAGACTGAACAAGCTGTTCATCATTAGCATTCCAGAATGTCGAGACTTGCAATCCTAAGATTTCTTTCTAAGAGCTTCTGTTTTTCCTTTTTTGATCCCTGGCCAAGTTTAGGTCGACATTGAGATGCTATTTAACCGTTTCACCCACGCGTGAGTATCCAAAAATATATATATATTTGAAATTCACAGAATTAAAAAAAAAAATTTCAATGATATTGCAAGAAATGGAAAGCACATTTCAGGCAAGTAATGTTTGTGAAAAGGGACATCAAATCAACATTTAGGCAACTGTCTGGTTCATTTCAGATCAAATAGAACCAAGTTCTATCTATTATGTTAAGACATACTGTCACTTTAAGAAGGTGAACAGATGTAAAATATCAGCCCATAAAATCAGTTCATCTTCAGAGGCGAAATAGCAACACTACCAGTGCCCTTTTTTGTGTGTGTGTGATTTTAAAGATACTGACACACAGAATTTAACTTAAAAATATTTTTCTTTAAAATTAAAAATGGAAAAAAACATTATGCTTCTATACATCATGAAAACTGAGAAAAAAATAATTTGATTGCCTTTTCTGTCAGTAAAATTAAGGTTGGTGAGCTAAACCACTGAGCAACAGAGACTAGTTAGTGCTGTCAAAATTAATATTATATTATAAACCAAGTAAGGGGTGTTTTTTTACCAATCAAAGTGTGTTAAACTTTATATTATTTTGTGTTTCTGTAACAATAAATGAGAGAGTAACTCTGTTTAAAAACATTTTGTGTAAATATGTTTCACAATAGCAACTAAAATTTCTGTATTATGTATAAACATTTTCTTTTTATCGTCAACCCATCTGTGAGTCAGTCACTTTAGATACACAACACCCACAGATCATTACAGAATATGCTATCATGAGATCTGAAATTCTAGATGTAATTGTGAAGAACATAATCTTAACTAAGTCACTGTCTCATTTTTTGTAAGAAAAACACATCACAATGTAATTTTTTACACACTTTAACACTAAAAATTTACATGGAGGTACACATCTTGCATACTGTGACACCCCTAAGAGCTGCAATGTTTTTTATGATTTCAGGACAATTTTAGAAGTCCAATATGGTTACAGGAGGATAACAGTGCAAGAGTGATAGTTAAATTCAGTATAAGGTTAGTGCATGCCGCACTTCTTTATCCAATCAGCAGCAAGGATTTTTGAAAATTTTGTTTGGCAACAAATTATGGCTGCATTGTGCAAGCGCAATAATCTCCGCCCACATACATGTATAATTAATTTTCGTGTCGTGTTATTCTGAACAGATTCATCTCTTTATTTGAAATTGTACATATCGTATGTCATTAGCAGTATAGTTAGACCCGTTGTTTTCAGATCAACATTTCAAAAAGTATCCAAAATGAATTGGTGCAAAATACAAAAAATGCAAAAATTCCAAAGATATTTGTTAACACTTTACTGTCAGATACCCATATAATTTTGAGCGAGAGTCATCAAGTGCATTGTTTATAGTATTTGTGTACATGTTGGCACATTTTCCACATTGAAGTCATCAACTAGTGAAAACTGTCCTGACACGTGTTCTCTCTGTCAGTCATCATGCATAAATCAACTGTGTAACCCATTTTGTTCAGCCCGCATAAAATCACATTTACATTAACAGACATAACACACTGCCACAGGTGCGGCAAAAGGTAACAATAAATGTGGTAAACAATTGGGCGGAGCAATTATAAATGTGACACATGTACATTAGCAACGATATAGCAGCAGGAGAGCCAAAATATTGACAAAATTGTTTTCACTGTAAAAAGGCGGAACCTGCACTAAATCGGTTAGGGCATATTGAATATTCTGCGTAAATAACTGCAGTCTGTCGCTGCACTCCCTCCTTTCAGCTTTCTTATTTACGAAGAATATTCACAATATGCTCTAACCTATACTAGGTTAGGGTAATTACCAAAGAAAAAAGTACAGATAGTGCTTGATGAGGCTGTTCTTCCCTTTTGTCAGTTTTAATTGTTGATGTCATGAATTGTTCATCTTTTATCAGTATTCCTAGATTTTTGAAGTAGAAAGATTAAGGTAAAATGTACAAGTCTTTAAGACGCAAAATGTGTTTAGCTGCCTATGTTTTATTACAATTTTAGATATTGGCCACTGGCTATGGCAAATGAGTACATTTCTTAAAGTGTTTATTTAGGGCATTGTAAATTTACAGTATTAACTACAAAAGAACATATAACAAACATGTGTAAACAATGAAAATGAATTTAAGCTTTTTCTTTAAGAATGACCCAGGAGTACAGCCGTGCCTGTCTGCAGATCGCCGTGGCACAGATCTGCCAGCACTTAGGATGGAACTCCATACATAACACGCCCATGGAATTGCTGACGGATGTCCTTGAAAGATACCTGGTTCAAGTTGGCAAGGTTACACACAGATACTCAGAACAGTGTAAGTAAAAATTTTTTTTATTTTAAATACTTTTGTCTAAGTAAGTGCTAAGAAATTAAACCATTTTTTATTTGCCTGAAGGGGCATATTATGTTATTGTCTTGGGCATTCGTCATTGATCTGTTAGCATTTGGGTTTTCAGAGGATAACTTGAGTAACTCTTTAGCCTACAGTCTTTTAACTTCATGTGATTATTGCCCACATTGAGTGGATGACCCCTATTGATTTTGGAGTCAGTAGCTCAAAAGTCAAGGCCACACTAATCTTAGCATTGAAAACCATCTAACTTGACAATCATTTGTTATAGAGACTTCAACCTTTATATCATGATTGCACACATTTAGTGGATGACCCCCTACAGTACATGCCAGGAGGAACTCATGTTTTCCTTGAGGTAGTCGCGGACTACCTATTCCCTGAAATGCGACCAAGTCCACCGCATTTCGAGAATCACTGCAACGAACATCATCACCAAAATATCACTGTGGACATCAGTGGAATGGTTCCGCAAACTTTTTTCACAGCTAATTATTGATATCGAGGCTCACATAGTTCCTGATTACATGCATTTCAGCGAATTTTATGCTTTAAAAATATCAAATAAATGTATAAAGCTCTCAATCTGATGCATTTGTTTACAAATACTCCTATTTGTTTACCCAAAGAACAACAATTTAAAGCAATTCAATTGATCGATTTTGGTATAAAAGCAAGCGTTTTCAAAAATTCAAAAACGAAAGTACACAATAAACCTACACAGCAAATGTATTTGAGTTTTGGTTTTAATTTTACCAAAAGTCACATAAATGGTTGACATAAAATGTACAGTTTCCTTATGGTCTTTTTATTAAATGTTCAGCTAATCTAGGTGAGTTATGACCCTAATTAATTTGGGGCCGGTCGTCAGATATCGCCGAGATATTTCACGATGTTGTGACATCGAGGTAGTCTCAATAATGCGAGTTCAGGCAGTATTTGCTGAAGACGGATATCAACCATTCAAAAACATAGCACGATATTTAACTTTTT
Source organism: Cyclina sinensis (assembly GCA_012932295.1). Lineage (NCBI taxonomy): Eukaryota > Metazoa > Mollusca > Bivalvia > Venerida > Veneridae > Cyclina > Cyclina sinensis. The sequence goes on from JAAONU010000013.1 coordinate 14,071,935, forward strand.
AGTACAATTACTTGGACTAACATTGAGGAAGTTAGTCTTTTTCCTCAATGCAGCGGGGAATATTTCTTTTTCCTGCCCGCACAAAAAAGCGGAAAATGTAAGTTCCTCCTTTTGAGTAAGGTATACATTTTGGGGTCAGTATGTCAAAGGTCAAGGTCACAGTGACATAAATGTTTAGAATCATTTACTCTCTGTAACTCGACAACCATCATAGAGACTTCAAAATTCATACATTTGTATAATGGTTGCGCACATAGCGTGAATGATCCCTATTGATTTTGGGGTCAGTAGGTTAAAGGTCAGTGTCACAGTGACCTAAGCACTGAAAACTATTACCGCTGTAAAACTTTATAACCATTTGTCATACAGACTTCAAACTTAATATGATGATTGATTACATTGAGAAAATGACCCTCTTACATCTTAGCATCAGCAGGTCAGATGTCAAGGTCACAATGACCAGTGACACTGAAAAACATTTCTGGTGTATAACTTGGCAACTACTTCTCATACAGACTTCAAACTTCATAGGATGATTGCCATCATTTATTACATGACCCCTATTCTGTTCGGGATAAGTGTATAAAAAGGTCAAGGTGACAATCAACTAAACAGTCAATATTTCTGCTCTATAACTTGATAACCATGCATCACAGGATGAACATCATAACTTCTGAAAGACTGACCTTTATTCAAATTATAAAACCTAAAATTCAGATACATGTATGATAAAGGTCTATAAAACTCTAAAATTAAAATTATAAAATGTTAAAAATCAAAATATTATAAGTAAAAAAAAAATCAAAATTTAGAGCAAATCATTCAGTTCCAAAGCCTAAGGTTTCCTCCTTTATATCACAAGTGCATCGTACTTAGAAAAAAAAACACCCTTTGTTTCCCATTTTATCAAAATGCTTATCATTTTAAAAATAATAATTCTAGAAAGTGAAACAATATGTGTATGAGTTTCAAATTGTTTTAGAAATGATAGTACCCAGTTACTGTTTAAAGTACTGATAATGCTATTACAGTTTTTGATTGAATAAACAAGAAATAATCAAATTAAGATGATTTATAACAAATCATTTGAATTTTTATTATTAAAGTAAGCATGAAAATACCAAGATTTAGTTAATAATTTGAGAGAAATTCACCCTTTGCCACCAAATGTTCAGCTAATATTCTTACCTAGGAACAGTTTTGCTTGTATAAGGGTTCATCTGTACATTGCTAATCGAAAGACGTTTTATTTGTAAAAGTCAATGGGATATATTCAGCTGAAGTCATAACACTATTGTAATGATGGGACACATGATTTTGTTCATCATTTCAATTCTTTTGTTTTTTCAAAATCCTTCTGTCACTACTTTGGTGTAGAATAATTAGGCAGTTGAACCTAGTATTGAAAAATATATTCGAAGATCATCTTTTCTGAATGTTTACCAGTTTTGGAATAAGTATTAAAAATTTAGAAGTTAGGTCAACTGATTTAGTAAGATAGAAGGTAAACACTTGTTACAAATGTACATGTATGTAAACATTTCTCTGAACTCTACAGTTGGCAGAACTGATGCTAGACTGGAGGATGTGGCAATGGCATTCACCCACATGGGAGTGCAGCTTCCAGAGTTAGAGGATTATGTGAAACATGTGGAACCCTTGCCTTTTGCAAAGGAAGTGGTTGCATATCCAGCACCTCAAGAAAATGATTTGAAGTTTCCAAATCCCGACAGTAAAGAGGTGCAGCAGAGAAAAGTGTTCGAATATGTCCCTGAACATCTACCATACATGCACCCTGAACTGAATGGTAAGTCATGTACACAGACCACACTTTAGAATGTTTTATTGTTAAACTTGGTGAAAGAGGCCAGTTTTGTAAGTTTGAGTTAACTCTTGTTTCATTATACTGTAAAGATAATCTTAGAGTACCAGTCTGTTTAATGTTTAAAGTCCTTCATTAGTAGTGCAAGAAAAAAACAGAAAGGGTTCAGAGAACACATGTTATCCTAGAATTTTCTGATATTATGCCTGCTTTAACTTCAGGGCTCATGATAATTACAAAATCTACTTCTAAAATGCTTGTATAGTACTGGTACTGTGATTGAAACTAGTTAAAATGTTTTGTGTCATAAAACATTTTATCAATGGTTTTTGCATATGACAGAAGAACCAGAGGACACAAACCAGTCTGCAAGACCAGAAAGCCCTGAAAGGTTACAAGTTGAGCCACAAGTGGTAGAAATGAGCCCAATGGCAGGGGAGAAAAGACCAGTTTCCAGTCCAGGGGACAGCTCACTGCCACCTTTCAAACGACAAAGGTTTGTAAAGGATAGATTGGTGATCTTTTATATTTCAGTTTCTTTAAAATAAATTTATGAGAATCATTTTCTTTTATAGTTTTAAGACAGGCAGGAGACTTGTAAATAGATAGAAGTCACTAAAATATGGTTCAAGATTAAATTTGTTTGATATATGATAAACAGTCTTACAGGGGGACATATGTAAAGAGTTGAAGTTTACTGATATGAAAGTGAATTGATGAAAACTATGAAAACTTTGAGATTTGGATTGTAAAAAGATGTGAAGATAACTCATATTTTATAAACACTTTGATGCTTCATAATACTTTTGATTTAAAGTTGTGATACAACAAAATATTTGATTTAAGCCCTGTGTCCATTGCGCATCATCTTTCATAACATTTTTACTTCAAACAACATCTCTTAAACCACTACATCAGGATTGATGACATTTGACAGGATGTTACTTGCCTGAAGCTTTACCAAAACTATTTAAAGAATTCTATCCAATACAAAACTGCGATTGCTATTGCAACAAGAATGGAAATCTTAAAAAATCTTCTTGTCTGAAACCACCTCACCAAGAGCTGAAAATTGGTGTGTATCATTGTCGAGTGGACCTCTATCAAATTTGCTCAAAATATGTTCTGTTTTGACTGTTTGCTTCACCAGAGGGGTCACATATTTAACACCGAAATTTCCAGGAAAGTCTTCTAAAATTCTTCATCTCAGAAACAATAAGGCCAAGAGTTTTTGCATGAAGCATTACCTAGTGGACCTCTACCAAGATTGTTCACCAGTAAACCTCTACCAAGATTGTTCAAACTTTGCTGTTAGGGTTCTTTTTTGGCCCCATCTTTTGGTAAAGATGTTTTATATTTGACACACACTTAAAAAAATTCTTGTCTGCAGGCTGAGACTTCTGAAATCTGATTTGAAGCATCGACTAATGGACTTCTACTAATATTTTTCCAATTATGGCCCTAGTTTACATGTGTAGTTCCTCCTTTTTTATTTTGATGATAAATCCATAAAATGGCACTTGTCTTTCTTGACAGTCATACTCATTTGAGCACTTTAGAACCTTCATGGTCCTCTTGTGTGAAAAAGTGACCAAGGTCCATGGCCAAATAAAAGAATCATATTGTAACTGTACTTCCCTTTAAATTCTATCCTTGAATGTTTCTGTATATTTTAGATTAACAACTTCCCAACCCTTGCCAGAAGAAGCATCACAGTCCCAGTATGAGATGACAAGTGTTGTTATGACGCATAGTGGCATTCTGTCCCCCATCAGAGAAGGGAAAGTGCCAGACTCGAAGGCACCACCAGCAGGATTTAAACAGATTGTCATTGTGCGACAAAAAAAGTTCTTCAGGTCAGGCACCAACTGCAGGCATTCATTTGCCAGCAGGATACTTCTGTTATCAAGCTAGACTTTAACAAAGATCCGGGCAAAGCAGGCAAAATTGTTGAAATAGAAGACAATGCAAGGGATGCTGGGGCAGTCGACTTTGACAGAAATGATCCAGAATATAGACCTAAAGCAAAGAAGAAGTTTAAAGACCTGAAAAGAGATAAGTTGCCTCAAAAACCATTCAAGATTAAACGAGGGCCAGGAAGGCCCTAGGTCTCCTGGAAGGGCCGCTGCTGTTGTTCACAATAGAGGTGCTTTTGGCTTCTCAAGGATTCCAGCAGTCTCACAGGGTAATCAGATGGGGAATGCAGCTGGAACAGATCAGGAAAAGCCAATTGACTTGTCTCTGAAGCCAACACCCCCTCCTCCAAACATAAGTGTTATCAAAGCAGATGATGTGTTTAAAGAACAAGAACTGATTACTAAAATCTCAGACTACAGGCCTAAGACATCAATGTTAAGTAAGCAACAGGAGAAGGATTATGAAGATACTATAGATTCTGTGATAGGGAATAAAGCACAAGAACCTTCTCTTCATAGAGAGGGATCAGTTGCTAAAGAAAAGAAGGCTAAACAAGCACAGGTAGATGAGTGGCGGGTAAGTCATATAAGTGAATCATATGTTGGTGAGGAGGAGGATGAAAATAAAGACAAAGCCTTTTCACGACCAGAGCCAGAAAACGAGTTCCCACCACCTCCTACAACTATAGCTCCACATTTAAAATTCCTTTTTCCCTCCTCTTCTTCTTCTGTGGCAGTAAGCCGAAGGCAAAGAGGTCGACCAAGGTTACCTTACAGAAGTTATCCTTGCAGATCCCCTGTGTCAGGAAGAAGAGGACGACCTCCTTCCCGTAGAGGAAGTCCTGGTAGGCCACCTCTTAATCGCAGTCCAGGTAGACCTCCCTTGAATAGAAGTCCAGGTCGACCACCATTGAATCGTAGCCCAGGAAGGACCTAGCAGTGGACGCAGTCCGGGAAGACCTAAAGGTTCAGGCTTGAGTCCTAGACCAAGAGGCAGACCAAGAGGTGCAAAAAGTCCAAGAAGTAGAGGAGCAAGTCCAAGAGGTGGAAGTCCAAGAGCAATTACTCAACTGAAATTTGATGAAGGTAATGACTCTAATGAATCGAAAGACACCCACATTTTTAAACTTGATAATGATGACTCAGAGGCTACACTTTTTGAATTTCCATCCCATTCTCCTGCTCCAGCTTCTGTGAAGAAGGAATTATCACCTGTACCTATCTGTAGAACATCTTCAGCAGAAGATGGATCATCATCAATACCCAGTCCAGCACCTACAGAACCTGCAGGTTCATCAGGTTCAAGGGACTTGTCACCAGGACCTGTCACCATCTTCAGACCATTCTTTGCCTTCAACAAAGGAACCAACACCTGAAGGAAGAGACAAGAATTTCTCCAGTGAAGGGTAGGTAAATCAGTCTTTATTTTAGATAATGTCAAATGAGCATTCACCCGTGAAACTAATTGAAAAAAATTACTCTGTATTTAAGTGCTTGTGATGAAAGAATATATCAATGTCTATACTGTTTCTGTATCAAAGGTAAAGTAGACACAAGGAAAGCAATTAAAAGGCTGTCTGTTGCTGGGACAATTTATAACATTTCATAAGCAACATGTTTAGACTCTCATATAGATGGATATAATATGATATACTACAGCATCAGTTTGATAAGTCTTTCAGTGTTTAAACTTGATGGTTTTGAAATAATTATTCTACATCAATTTGGAAGTAAGTTTTTGCAGCTTGCATGAATGATGACTTGTTTCGAACCAGTTCTTGTGTGGGAAACACACATGTGAGATTTGAACCAGCAACTTTTGAATTGGTAGCCATCTTAACCCTGCACTTTCCATTACTGAAAACATTTTCTGTTAATATGGTGATCAGACGGTGTTGTCATAGTGTCTCTAACTGATGTGAGAGATTCAGTTAATTTAACTCTTTGCATTCATGTATAATTATTTAGAGCATATAGCCAGACAAGGAACAACTTTTCACAGTTCAAAAGGAAGAACAGATTTAAAGAAACCGTGGGATACAAATAAGGACATAAAGTTAGAGATTGATAGAGAAATGGCAAGGAAAATAAATGTTGACAGAGGAAAGCAGGAGAGGGAAAGAAGTCTTGAGAGTGACAGAGAACAGAGCATTGATAGAGATATAAAAAAGGAAAATCGTGATAAAGATCGAGAATACAAGCAACGGAGTAGAGAAAGAGAACAAAAGGAACTCGGGGATAAAGAAAAGTACCGCAAAGAACATAGTAGAGAAAGGGATCATAAAGAGTCTAGTAGAGAAAGGGAACTGAAGGAATATAGAGATAGAGAAAAGTACCGCAAAGAACATAGTAGAGAAAGGGATCATAAAGAGTCTAGTAGGGAAAGGGAACTCAAGGAATATAGAGATAGAGAAAAGTACCACAAAGAACATAGTAGAGAAAGGGATCATAAAGAGTCTAGTAGGGAAAGGGAACTCAAGGAATATAGAGATAGAGATAAGTATCGCAAGGAGCATAGTCGAGAAAGAGAACATAAGGAACATAGCAGGGACAGAGATAGAGATAGATCTAAGGTATGAGTTTTTAAACCTGTAATTTTAATGAAACTGAATATAATGTGAGGGGAACAACAAAATGCTGTAAAAGACAGAAAACTTTGAAGTAAGCTAGAAAGTGTGTTGAAATTTTAATCTTCATATATATCATTTAGCTCAAATAGACAAAGTTTGCATATTCTTTTTATGCCCCTCTTCAAGAGAAGTGGGTTATATTGCTTTGTCATCAGGAATAAGTGGCTTTGAGTCAATAACCTGATAAGTCATAGACACTAGGGACTTGTTAATGTTATGTGGTTAGTAAGCTGGGCATCTTTTGTAGATGAATCTTGATGTTTTTAGGGGACATCTGGGTCAAATGTCACAGGATCATGCAGTTTGAAAATGGTTTCCAAACAGTAACTAGAAGAACAACTGCTCCCAGGAGCTTAAAACTCTACAGGATAGCTTGGCATGATGATCACTGTTTTGGGGCCAAAAAGGTCAATGGTCAATCTCAAGGGGGCCCGCTCTTCAAAAGATATTTCCAGTCAGTTACATTAGAATAAATGAACTAGTAACCCTCAAACTTTGCAGGATGATTGGAGGGGAGGGGGTGGGGGGGGGGGGGCTGAACATTGAAAACAGATTTCAGGTCAATAACTCATTAATCAACAACTCCTCATCAACTCCACTGGATGCTAAGGAATGATGAGTGTTTCTGAGGCTTGTAAGAGGGTATCATTGTCATTCTTTAAATATACTACTTTTGTTTTTATGGTAAAGTGGAATGCTGCAGTGGTGCTTTTGTTTTGACAAGGAAATTTTCATTTGACTTTTTAATCCTAATTCATTTCTGTAAGCTATAGGATAGTAGTAAAAAGTTTTGAAGAACATTTTTAGATTAAAACTGTTTTATATTACCCACAAATGATTCATACTGATACATATTGTATTTTAATTACAGGAGCACAGGAAAGACAAGAAGAAAAAGAAGAAGAAAAACAAAGATAGAGAGAAAGAGAGAGATGAAGATAAAGAAAAGAAAGATAAGCACAAAGTAATTATTCAAAGCTCGTAATTCTTTCCTGAATATTTTCTTAATGCCTAGAAGTATTGTATATCTGTTGTTGTCAGCATTCTGTCAGCAACTAAATCTATTTCTTAAACTTGAGGAAGTATATGTTTGTTTACAGAAAACATGTTTGCCTCATTATGACAGACTTTGTGCTGACCTTCCTGTGAACTTAGAGATTTGTATTAGATTTATAAAATAAGACACAAGCGAGGCCAAGCACTAGCCCTGCAAGTTGAATTTTGAGACATGCTAACAATTTGGAACTTTAAGCAAACAAAGTTTAAAGTTTTCCTCACATACTGCTATCTATAATTTGTGTCTGGTAGTTGTTAGTTTAACTGATCAGTAACGCTAGTATCAGTAGCTTCAATAGTCTTGTATTTTGTTAAACAGATATAACTTATTAGCTAAAGTAATTTCTTTTTAAGGAGAAGAAGGAACGTGAACGGGAAAAAGAAAGTCGGGAAGAGTCGCCATCAGTACTGCCACTTCAGAAGCTTAAGATCAAGTTTGGTGGTGGTTCAGCATCTTCTCCTGGCTCTTTCAGTATAAGTACAGCAAACCCAGTCAGCACATCTAAACATGAGCCATCACCAAAACCAGAATCCGCTTCACCAGCCCATAGGCCTGAAATTCCAAAACTGTAAGTACCATAAGTAGTCTTTACTTACAGCTTCGTGGAAAATGTTTAAGGAAAATTTATCAGTGTAAGATTATTTCTGAAAGTCATTCATGGTTTGGTATTTTTCAGATATCCTTATGTTAAAAACAGTTGATTCAATGTAAACACAAGATCGATAAAAAGAGATATTTTGAAACTTTAAAAAGTATGCTTTTATTCCTTTTAACGCGGCATGTCAAACAGAAGCAGTATTTGGTAAGTGGAGAACTTAAAGAAAAATACAGTTATTTAGTGACTCATTTGATTCAGTGTGTTCAAAAACTAATCATTTGACAACATTGTGAACCACATTCTATAGGTGGATATTCCCTAATTTAAAGTAAGACGTGAAATAGTTTGCAGTGCACAAAGCTGATATCTGCATTAAAGACATCGGAGGTTGACTTGTCAATTGTTTAATAACATTGTATGCAAATTAATTGACAGTAACTGGAGAAATCTGTTATGTCTACCCAAACAAAGTGGGTTGGGAGACATATTGTTTTTGTACTTTCCTTCTGTATGTCCGTCTGTCTCTTTGCTTGTCTGTCTTTATGTATGTCTTAAATTTTGTCTGGACTTCATCTCCATAACCACTGGTAAGATTTCAGTGAAACTTGCTTTGATTTATTGGTACCAAACCTAGTTGGCATTTTCTGGTTCACTGATTTTCAGCCAAGTTATGGGCATTGATTTTTCCAAATTTGAACACATATGGGAATATCTCCATAACCTCTTGTCAGATTTTAAAGAAACTTCACACAAAATGATTGTTAGCAAATGTTATATAATTGATGTGTTCAAGTCAGTTGATTTTCAGTGGAGATATGTCAAAATTTGAATACATTAGGCATATCTGCATAACCGCCAATAAAATTTTGAGGAAACTTCACAGGAAGGATTACCAGTATAAGCAAGAATTTTTATGCAACTTTTGTCGTGTTTTTAGTGAAGTAATGGCCCTTAATTTGTCCAAATTTGAATACAGTTGGGCATATCTCAATAACTGCTGGTTAGAGTTTGATGAAATTTCACAGCAATAATCATTAGCAAGTGTAGTTAGGCATATCATTGGCTTAATCTGGTCAGATGTTCTTTAGCAGAGTTGCAGCCCTTGATTTGTCTAAATTTGAATACAATTTGGCATATCTCAATAATCTTTGGTTGGATTTTGAGGGCACTTCGCAGCAATGATTGTGACCAAGTGTTGTTAATTGATACATATTATATATTATCAGTATGTTCCTGTCGGATGGTTTTTACATTCTTCATTGTAAGTGGCATAAGGGAGGAGACATATGTTTTTCTCAAAAACAATCTCTAGTTTACTTTTCTTATTATTGAACACTAATTTTTATAACCGATACTTTGAAAATGGAACAAATGAAGGGTTTACCGGTAAAGCATTGACATCCTTACTATTAGTTCAGTCAGAAAAAATAAATTATTTCAGGAAATTTAAGATGTTACCTCCTAAGTCAGATGCTTCAAATGAGAGTGATCAGTCATGGGTTTCATCAATTAAGAAGGAAGCATCACCATCGAGACAAGATATAGGCTCTACTCCAGCTAGAACATCAGCAAGTCCTGGGTCTAGACCAGTTTCTCCCAAAGTGAAGTCTGGTATTGATAGTGACTCGGATCAGTCTGATGTTGGTTTAATAGGTGATAAACCTGACAAAGCAGGCGAGGAAGAAGTGACTGTATCTGTTGTCAAAGGAAAAGTTATTGTAAAGAAACCTGCTAAAAGGGGCAAGAGAAAAGGTTCAGGAAAGAAGGGAAGACCAAAGGGTGATAGTTTCAAAAAGGAACCATCAGGTTCACTGTTTGTTGAAAGTAGTGAAGGGCCTGTAGCTGCATTAAAAAGGGAATCTGATAAAGAAGTTTCACCAATGTCCCCCCCATTTTCACCCCAGAATGTTCCTTCACCCATAACTATTCCTGCCCTTAAAGCAGCTCCACCCCCACCTTCCCCACCAACACCTTCAAAGAAAATCTCTCCCCCTAAGCCTCGACCTGCATTAAAGGATCAGAAACCAATGTCACCTCTGGTAAAAGATATCACCAAATCAAAGGCTTCTTCTGTTCAGATTTCAAAACCATTAAAACCTACAAAGTCACCTCGTCGTTTGTCTCCGAAAAAATCTCCCAAAATTTCTCCAACATCAAAGAAAAAAGGCAGTATGTCTCCAGTTAAAACATCTCCATCAAAATCATTCCCTTTCATGGAGTTTACATCGCCAAGAACTCCTTCTCCACATCGCAGCTCCAGTCCTTCTGCCTCTAACCCCTCATCTCCAATGTACTCTCCAGCATCATCACCAGCACGAGATTCCCCACTTCATTTCCAAATCCCACCAACTCCAGCTTTTCCTACTCGCACACATTCACCACCAGCCTCGCCATTGTTCAGGCAGATATCTACAGATGATGAGACAGAGGTACCTTCAGCTGACAAGCCATGCATGCCACCTCCTGATCTCCCACCAATGCCTCCAACATCTGCTCAACGACGTGCACAGAGAACTGTAATCACTGAAACTGTTGGAAGTTTTGTGGTAAGTTTTGATATGCTCTGTTGCTGGCTTAAACAGAATACACTTTTCAACAACAGCAAGTAAACCTTTAAAGCAGCTTGTGCACAGTTGAACGGAAGAGTAAAAAAAGGTTTTTTTCTACTCTGCGTCGTTACTGTTGGTTAAGTATTTGTTTTCTGACAAAAACATGGCATGGGAAAATGCCTTTATCGTAAACACCCACTTTGAAAATTTCGGTTAAATATAGAATACGGTATCCCTGAAGCAGGTGATTGCTGTATCCACAGGACACTCAGCAACATGGCGTCTTTACCAATCTCAGCACAGGCATTTGTTTCATGGATAGATGTCCCAATCTACGATATAACCAACACAAAGTACAAAAGTTCACAAGAATTAATCTGAGGGTCACTTTACTCCAAACAGATTTCCTCTAATTTAAGCTGACAGATGTAATGTAACTCTCATTGTCTCTGATAGCTAATTTTTTTTCTTCTAAAAATAGCAATCAATAACTCCATTCAAAGTAAAAACGTTTTTTCCACCCTGCCTTTGATTTCTCTCAAATAAATATATCATCGCTTGTTTCCAAAACTTTTCGGGACACTACTTCCGATCTCTTACACAATAAATAGAAATTAGATATCAAATTGTTGAACAAACTCAATCTAAACATCTCAGTCAAGTTTCAGATTTATTGTATAAATAAACTGAAGTCTTTAGTGGGCTAAATATATCTTTTTTAATGGATTCTGGAGATAAACTTGAATCAGCTGATATACATGTACCTTCATTTTCAATATTATGGCAACACTTTGATAGCGATGCTTGGAGGGACAGCTTAAATCATGTTTGAAGTAAAGTAAAGTTACCTTCAAATTCATTCTTGTGAACTTTCTTACCTTGTGTTGGTTATAATATAGTAGTTTGGGGCATCTGTCCATGAAATGAATCCCTTTGGTTTTTGGTGTAATATTCAAAATCGGAGATATGTGAGCGCATACATGAAGAGTGAATGTGATGTCATGTGATGGCACTTGAAAATAGAACTTCTAAATATACCGGTAGGTTTTATACAGTTCGTAACGCTATAGTCTATGATGGAGAAACTACCCATTTTTTAAACTATCACAAAATGTTGCATTGGGTGACAGTGCTTCTGTAAATGGGTTTTGATAGACATAATACAAACATATAGTTAATATCAATTCTTAATCAATAACCATCTGTGAACAAGCTGCTTTAAATTATGTCGGTGTCACTTTTTTACTACCGTAATGTAGTTTTTAAGCACTTACAATGTTACGATTTGTAAAAGCATGTATCTTAATCTAAACAGAGTATTTTATGTAAACATAGGTTACCAATACGAATAAAAGGGCACTTGTTGTTTATTGCATGAAACTTGTGTGCTGCTACATATGTAAGGGTTTTTTAGGAATTGATGTTTCAGTCCAGGTAAAGATGCTTTTACAAGTTGACTTTGGTTGAACACTTAACTTGAAATTTTCAGTAGATTTGAATTTGCTTTTTGTTTTACTTCATAGTTATTCATTTATTTTCATAGTTAAAATTTGTTTCAGAATGAATGTGGAGAGAAGATTTGGATATGTCCTGCATGTACGATGCAGGATGATGGAAGTGCGATGATAGGATGTGACATGTGTGATGACTGGTACCATTGGTGGGTATATATAACAATGTTTGACTGTCCTTGTGAGCAAACCTTTTCAATGGTTACATCTGAAAGGTGTTTTGTTTTTAGCTCACCTGAGCACAATGTGCTCATGTGAGCTACATGTATTGTGGTTGTCGTGCATTAGTGTGTCAACAATTTGATTCAAATGACATCTCCTTTAAAACCATTTGGCCAAAGCTAATAAAACTTGGCAGGGATGTTCCTTGCATGAATTTCTACCAAAATTGTTTAAAGAATTCAGTTCCTTGCAGAACTCTGGTTGCTATTGCAACCAAAAGAAAATTCTTGTTGTCTGAAATCACAAGACCTGATGCTTGGATATTTGGCAAGGTGTATCATCTAGAGGTCCTCTCCCAAAGTTGTTCAGATTATGTCTCCTGGATCAAAATTGACCATGCCCTAGGGATTTCATGTTTTACATTGAAATATATAGTAAAAACTTTAAGAGTCTTCTTCTCTGAAACCACAAGGCTGACAGTTCTGAAATTGTCTAGTTGACCTTTACCAAGATTGCTCAAATTATGTCCCTGGGGTCACTTGTTTATATAGAGGCATACAGAGAAAACTTTCAAAGAAATTTTATTTGAAACAACTATGCTTTCGGATTTTATATTGGACTTACAGGTTTACCTAGAGCTCCACTACAAAAGTTCTTCAAGTTATGTCCCTGGGATCATAAATGGCCCTGCCCCAGGGTTCCTTGATTTAATAAAGGCTGATATAGGGAAAATTTTCTTCTGTGAAACCAGAAGACCCTAGTGCTTAAATATTTTGCATGGAGCATCATCTAGAAATCATCTACCAAGATTGTTCATTGGTCACCAGAGCTAAAAACAGACTGTTCAAATTTTCATCATAGAGCCTTAATTTATTTACAGATATAGATATTTGGTATACAGGCACCTAGCATTAATCTGTGCCATTCACTTGGTTTGAGGTCAAGGTCACGGAGGCTAAAAATAGATTTTCCTTCTTTTCCCCTAAGAGTCTTCATTTATTGGTCAATATCTGAGATATTTGGTATGTAGGTAACTTGCAAGGACCCCTACCCTTAGGTGGAGTTTAAGGTCACTGGGTCAAGGTCACTAAAGCTAAAAGCAGATTTTTCTACTTTTTGTCATTGAGCCTTTATTTATTGATTGATATTTTAAATATTTGGTATATAGACACCTTGCATGAACCTCTTCCATTAAATTTGGGTTAAGTTCACCAAGGCTAAAAATTAGGGATGGCAAAATTTGTTCATTTTAGTATTCGAATGCTTGGATCATTTTACATTCCAACATTCAAATAACTTGTACTCGATAATTACACAGACTTTTCATTGAACTACTCAGTTTAGTTAACTGGATAAGACCCGAGTGTTTCCAATTCATTGACACAAGGTGTATTTCTTGCTATCCAGTATTACTATTGGGTAAATCCCTATTCGATTTAAATTTATATTTAGAAGGTGCAGTAGAAAAAGAAATTGAGACCAAGCGCCAGATATGGCCAGTATCATTTACTTTTTTATATGCCTGAAGGGGCATATTATGTTATGGTCCTGGGCGTCTGTCCGTCCGTTATTAATTTGGTTTCTAAGGGATAACTTGTGTAATCTTTTGCCTTCTATCTTTTAACTTCATGTGATTATTGCCCACATTGAGTGGATGACCACTATTGATTTAGGAGTCAGTAGCTCAAAGGTCAAGGTCACAGTAATCTTAGCATTGAAAACCATTTAACTTGACAATCATTTGTTTTAGAGACTTCAAACTTTATATCATGATTGCACACATTGAATGGGTGACCCTTATAAATTTTAGGGTCAGTATGTCAAAGGGCAAGGTCACAGTGACCTAAATGTTTAGAATCATATACACTCTGTAAATTGACAACCATTTGTCATAGAGACTTCAAAATTCATGTAATGGTTGCACACATTGAGTGAATGACCCCTACTGATTTTGGGGTCAGTAGGTTAAAGGTCAAGGTCACAGTGACCTAAGCACTGAACTTTTTTCCACTGAAAGACTTTATAACCATTTGTCATATAGATTTCAAACTTCATTAGATGATTGATTACATTGAGAAAATGACCACTGTACATCGTGGGATCAGTAGGTCAGATGTCAAGGTCACAGTGACCTAATTACTGAAAAGCATTTCTGCTGTATAACTTGGCAACTACTTCTCATACAGACTTCAGACTTATTAGGATGATTGCCATCATTGATTACATGACCCCTATACTGTTCGGGGTAAGCTGATTACATGACCCCTATACTGTTCGGGGTAAGCAGATAAAAGGTCAAGATGACATCAACTAAACAATCAATATTTCTGCACTATAACTTGATAACCCTGCATCACAGCATGAACATCATAACTTCTGAAAGACTGACATTTATACAAAATATAAAACCTAAAATTAAGAGATCATAAAGATCTTTTAAACTCGAAAATTAAATTATAAAATGTTAAAAATCAAAATATTATAAATCAAAATAAAAAAATTCAAAGTTTAAAGCAAATCATTTAATTCCAAAGCCTAAGGCTTCCTCCCTTATATTACATCATACTTAGAAAAAGCACCCTTTGGGCATATAATGCTCTGCCGAGCAGTGCTCTTGTTAGCTCGCCTGAGCACTTTGTCCTCAAGATGAGATTTGTGATGGCCCTGTGTCTGTTGTGCTTCACTTTGTGCTCAAGGTGAGCTTCTGTGATCACCCTGTGTCCGTTGTGCATCGTGCATCGTCAACTTTTTACTTTAAATAACATTTTCTCCTAAAACACTAAGTGAAAGATGATAAAACTTTGCAGGAATGTTCCTTGCATGAAGCTTTACCAAAGTTGTTCAAAGAATTCCATTCCATAAAAAAATTTAAAAATCTTCTTCTCTAAACTACTATGCCCAGAGGTCTGAAATTTATTGTGTAGCATTGCCTAGTGGATTTCTACCAAGTTTGTTCAAATAATGTCCCTGCCCAAGGGGTCACAAGTTTAACATTGACATATAAAGGAAAAATCTTTTGAAATCTTCTTGTCTTAAACTGCTTAGCCAAGAGGTCTGAAATTCGGTGTGTAGCATTGTCTAGTGGACCTCTACCAAGTTTGTTCAAAGTATGTTCTTAGGGTCACTGTGAGCCCCACCCGAGAGGTCACGTGTTTTACATAGTAATATAGAATATATTCTTTAAAAATCTTCTTGTCTGAAACCACATGGTCTAGAGTTCTGAAATTTGGCATGAAACTGAATATTGGACCTCTGCCAAGTTTGTTCAATTGATGTCCCTGGGTCAAGGTTGGCCCTGCTTTTGGGGCTTATTTATGTGAAATCTTTGAAAATCTTCTTTTGAGAAACAAAAAGTATAGACCCTAGATATTTTGCCTGGAGCTTCTTCTAAATCTGCTCTAACAAGATTGTTTAAATTATGACTCTGCGGTCATTAATGGCCCTGCCTGGGTCACATGACTTTACATAGTCTTATATAGGAAAGATTTAAAAAACATTGGGTAAAAATTGGCCCTACCCCAGGGGTCCTATTTGTGTAAAATATTTAATATTTGAAAATCTTCTTGTCTATAACCTTAGAAGTGATGCTCAGAAGGCATTCAGGATATTTTTAATATTTGTTATATAGACACCTTGCATGAATCCCTTCCATTAGATTTGGGTAAAGGTCAACAAGGCTAAAAATAGATTTGTCTACTTAACCTCATAGAGCCTTCCTTTATCGACCAATATCTTTGATATTTAGTATGTAGGTTCCTTGCATGAACCTGCACCCTTAGGTGGGATTTGAAGTCACTGGGTCAAGGTCATCACAGCTAATAATAGATTTTTCTACTTTCTGTTATTAAGAATTAATTGTTGATTGATATTTTAGATATTTGGTTTGTAGGCATCTTCAGATCTTCAATTTGAAATCTGATGTTAACTTAAAAGCAAACCGACAAGAAAAGTACTCAGGTGAGCGATCCAGGGCCATCATGGCCCTCTTGATTAGCTTACTAGCACAGGGCGATCAGGTTGACTGAGCCTTTATGATTGGCCTTTGTCAGTCATCGAAAATTTAGCTTTTTCACACTGTAGTTTAATTGAAGTTAAATGCCATTTTCTGTTAAGTATTTATATATTTCTTGACCTATCTAAAATTTGCAAGATCCTTTTCTGCAGTCAGTGTAAACCGAGTGTCAACTGAATTTACCTCTTGTATTACAGGGTCTGTGTTGGTATCAAAGAAGAACCAAGCGAAGATGAGCCCTGGTACTGTCCGAAATGTAAGAAACCCAGTAAGTCAAAGGGCAAGAGGGGACGCAAGAAGAAAAAAACTTAACCCATGTTTAAACTTAACGCATGTTTAAACTTAACTGCTTTTATGATGACTCATGATTTGAAAACACTACAAACCAGTGTTGTGGAAGTTGTGTATTGGTATGAAAAGCAATCATGTGTGGCTGTTCATAGCCAACATTCATGTAAATGTAGTCTGATTAACAAGTTACATTAAGGTGTTGTGTATATTGTAATACGTATAAAATACTGTAGTGTAATATTGTATATGAGATTTCGTGGTACATGTTTGAATATTTGAGAAAAGAAAACAAATTTTTTACTTGTGAAAACATTTTTCTGCTGTTACAGTAAGGGCATATTTATTTTTCTGCTATTTCGGTAAATTCATAATTAAAACAGACCTCGAGACATAGAACAACAGCAATGTTATGTTATAGTATATTTGCTTGTTTCTATGTTTCTGTAGGTAAGAATGAAGGTGTTTCATTGATCTAAGGAACACATGTAGAAATGTACAGTAATTGTTGACAATGTTATACTCCTGTATTGGAAAAGTTTTGGCAGCTAACTAAAGTGCTTTTGTACATATGTTTGTTTGTAATCTTTCATGTTATGTTTGTACTATGTACAAATTACTATATAAATGTGCAATTGGCAAGAAATAAATGTGGCATTGATGCTGTCCTAGAAATAAAAGAACATTTGTTGTTAAAAGATTTACATTTCATTTTTGCCTACCTGCATGACTGTGTGTTCTTAAACCATATGAAGGTATTACAAAAATAACTGTTTATGATAATGAGACTTTTAATCTTAAATTTGAATGAGAAAAGTTCAGAGTCAAGCCATCTTGAACAAACAGAATGAAGTTGAGGCCTAACATTTCTTTACACAAAAATGCATACTCTACAATTAATCAAAGATAAACTCTATATCTGTTTTACTGCTCATTCTCCATGAAATTAAAATACTTGACCATGTGGTCAAAAATTTCTCTTTTAGACATTAAGACTCTCGGAAAGAGTTCATTTGGAATAAATAGCTTTCCACTGAAAAAATGGTGCAGCAACAAATCTCTGTATATAGACCAATATTAATGTATTCACTTTATCTGTTGCTTTTGGAATTTTTTACTGATCCCTTAACATCGGATAATAGTCATCATACATGTAGTTTATACTAATGATTATTGCCATTTATGTAACAAAAATATCATTTATGCAAGCAATATAGGTTGATCCCTGCAATCACTCAAAGATACTTCTTTTTTTTGTGAATACATTATTTATGATGTATATTAATGAATTATACCATAAATCTTACTAAAATACAAGTTATATATAAAAGAAACGTCGATTCTGATATGTCTGTGTGCATGAAAATTTTCCAAAAATCACCCATTTTCAGTTTCGTTAAAAACATACCCCTCGAAGATATTTTAAATTCCTTTTGTGAAATGAACGAGTTGTATTATGTGCTGAGGAAGTGCAGTGTCCAAGAATCTTAACTCCATCTTTACTATTTTCAGAGTTATTGCCCTTTATTGGTTTTCCTTGTCCGGAGCATAACTTAAAAACTACAAGTTGGAATTCAATGCAACTTCATACAATAGTCAAGCACAATGAGAGGAAGTGCAGTGTCCAAGAATCATAACTCCATCTCTATTTTCAGAGTTATTGCCCTTTATTGGTTTTCCTTGTCTGGATCATAACTTGAAAACTACTGGTTGGAATTCATTGCAACTTCATACAATGGTCAAGCACAATGAGAGGAAGTGCAGTGTCCAAGAATCATAACTCCATGTTCACTATTTGCAGAGTTATTGCCCCTAGTTGGTATTCCTTTGTATGGAGCAAAACTTGAAAACTACTGGTTGGAATTCATTGCAACTTCACACAGTGGTCAATCACAATGAAAGGAAGTGCAGTGTCCAAGAATCATAACTCCATCTTCACTATTTTTAGAGTTATTGCCCTTAATTGTTTTTTTTTGTCTGGAGCATAACTTGAAAACTACTGGTTGGAATTCAATGCAACTACATACAATGGTCAAGCACAATCAGAGGAAGTGCAGTGTCCAAGAAACATAATTCCATCTTCTCTATTTTCAGAGTTATTGCCCTTAATTTGTTTTCCTTGTCCAGAAAATAACTTGAAAACTACTGGTTGGAATTCAGTGCAACTACATACATGTACAATGGTCAAGCACAATGAGAGGAAGTGCAGTGTTCAAGAATCATATTTCCAAGTTCTCTATTTGCAGAGTTATTGCTCTTTATTGGTTTTCTTTATTGGGGGCATAGCTTGAAAACTACTGGTTGGAATTCAGTGCAACTTCATACACTGGTCAAGCACAATGAGAGGAAGTGCAGTGTCCAAGAATCATTACTCCTTGTTCACTATTTGCAGAGTTATTGCCCTTCATACTATGGTCAAGCACATTGAGTGGATGTGCAATGTACAAGAGCTATGAGTCTGTCTTCACCGTTTGCACAGTTATTGCCCTTTGTTAGTTTTCTTTGTCTGGAGAATAACTTGAAAACTATTTTTTTGGAATTCAATGCTACTTCATACAATGGTCAAGCGCAATGAGAGGAAATGCAATGTACAAGAACCACAACTATCTTTAATTGCCCACAACCATAACTCTTTCAATTTTTTTACGAAGTATTCTGTTTCTAAATTGATAACTTCCTCTGTTCTGTAGCGGTGTTTTGGTGGTATTAATCACATTTAGTGATAGCTCTAGTTTATTTTGATTCGATCTTTTACAAAAAGACAGGAATTACAGAGAAGGAATTTTGATACTGACCGCAAAACGTCTGACCTTTAAACACACATGCAGCACTGGATGATTACATCAACAAGACGATCTTGAGAACAACTTAAACACTGCAGAACTGAGTACAGTGCATGGTTGAAAATATAAAATAAACTATGTGAGAAAATAAACAACCTCACCAATTTTGAGACCAGTATTTATAGAGGATTTTTGCTGTGACATTCTGTGCGTCTTAAGGAACAGTAACAGGCACAAAGTAATATTTCTCTTAAACAAGTATACCTTCACAAAAAATACAATTTATTGTTATTTTGCCTACATTCTGTCTTATGATAATTATATCCCCTAAATGGTCAGGCAGGCTGTTGCAATTTCTTTGTCCAAAGCATAACTTGAAAACTAGGGGTTGGAATTCAGTGCAACTTCATACAATGATCAAGCACAATGACAGAAAGTGCAGTGTACATTTTCACTATGTGCACAGTTATTGCCCTTTGTTGGTTTTCCTTGTCCAGAGCATAACTTGAAATCTAATGGTTGGAATTCAGTGCAACTTCATACAATGGTCAAACACAATAAGAGGAAGTGCAATGTACAAGAGCTATAAGTCTGTCTTCCCTATTTGCAGTGTTATTGCCCTTAGTAGGTTTTCCTTGTCCGGAGCTTTACTTGAAAACAAATGGTTGGAATTCAGTGTGTCTTCATACAATGGTCAGGCACATTGGGAGAAAGTGCAGTGTTCAAGAATCATAACTCCATCTTCACTATTTGCAAAGTTATTGCCCTTTGTTGGTCTTCCTTGTCATGAGCATAACTTGAAAACTACTTGTTGGAATTCAATGAAACTTCATACAATGATCAAGCACAATGAGAGGAAGTGCAGTGTCCAAGAATCATAACTCTAAATTCTCTATTTGCACGGTTATTGCCCTTTTTTGGTTTTCCTTGTCTGGAGCATAACTTGAAAACTACTGGTTGGAATTCAATGCATCTTCATACAATGGTCAAGCACAATGACAGGAAGTGCAGTGTTCAAGAATCATAACTCCATCTTCACTATTTGCAGAGTTATTGCCCTTTGTTGGTCTTTGTCCAGAGCATTTCTTGAAAACTTATGGTTTGAATTCAATGCAACTTCATATAATGGTTGAGCACAATGACAAGAAATGCAATGTACAAGAGCCATAACTCCTTCTTCAGTATTTGCAGAGGGATTGCCCTTTGTTGGTTTTCCTTGTCTGGAGCATAACTTGAAAACTAGTGGTTGGAATTCAGTGCAACTTTATACAATGATCAGGCACAATGACAGAAAGTGTACTGTACAAGAGCTATAACTCCATCTTCACTATTTGCAGAGTTATGGCCCTTTGTTTTCTTTGTTCAGAGCATAACTTGAAAAGTAATGGTTTGAATTCAGTGCAACTTTATACAATGGTCAAACACAATGACAGGAAGTGCACTGTACAAGAGCTATAACTCTATTTTCACTATTTGTAGTGTTATTGCCCTTAGTTGGTTTTCCGTGTCTGGAGATAATTTGAAAACAAATAGTTGAAATCAGTGCATCTACATACATGCAGTTTTGACTGGAAATATGGGACGTTTTGTCTTTTGAATTCTTGACTGTTTTGATGGGTCGTACAACGCCACAAAGGGCAAGATCTGAATGTATATACATTGTAATGTTTTTTGTTTTTGTTTTTTTTTTAAATATATTTATTTGTTTTAGTCCATTGAGAAGCCCTTCAGAGCATATGCTGTATTTCTTTATTACTTTTTTCCCGACTCAAACTATGTTTTTTCGACACTTAAAATGCAGTTGTGGAAAACCTTATGACCGCAGAAATACTGTAACTCTCCCGAGTGTAAATTACATCCGGGTACTTGTCACCGGAAGTTTACCTTATCGATGGCGGAAAACACTTGTTATTTTGAAGAACTAAATAGTATTTTGTGAATATTTGTCCACTTGAACTATGTACGTCCTTATTATTTACACTTTCAAGAGCGAATCGGAACTGTTAAAGTGTCATGATGTAGTGGAATCTCTAGTCTTCCAGAATCATCTTTTATGTCAATGATAAGTTGCTGACTCAACTTTGACATTACTAATTTTAGAAAACTAGATATTTATTCATGTGTCGAAGAAGTAGATGTTGACTTCCATAAGATGTAAAGTCCTACTTACACACCTCAAGAACTTGATACAATGTTGAATAGTAAGGCCATCATTTTATGCTGTTTCTCTCTTTTTTTCTTGCATTCTCTATTTGTAATTGTGAGCATTCTAAAAGATTGGCAGTAGACGTGACAATATTTTTATATGACTCTTTGTTCAAGTTAATTTGCACAGGGGCAGATACAAAATAGGGCTGCCTGGGGGGGGCTGACATGAAGGGTAGAACCACATTGGGGTGGGTACGGGAGGGATGTCCCCTCTCGTTGGTGGGGGTACAGGGGGCCTCCCACCGGAAAATAATGAAGGTCTAAAATGGTGCATTCTGGTGCATTTTTGAGCCTTTTGTTGCATTCATTATAGCATAGATTACCAAACAACAGACAATAAGATGATATACAACTTTATAAATCATTTATACTCGTATGTAAATGCTAAAAAAAAAATCAAGATAATTAATTCATCTGCTGAGAACTACAAATTACAAATTGACAAACAGTCCCTATGAAATTTCACATAAAGCATGCTTATATTCAAGTTTCAAATTCATAATTCATCTAATTCATGGAGTTCAAAAAATATTGGCAACAAAAATTTAAAACCAATTGACCTTTTTTCTAATTTTTTTTCAGTATTTTGAACAAAAAAATGGACAAGTCAATTAAAGAGGCTGTACTCCAGATTCGATATAAAAATATTTATTACATAAATTAAATATCTGGATGCCGTGAGATTATAACAACATGATATTTTACTTCAAAACTGATTATAAAAGTCAAGATAGAACAAAAAAAATATATTCGCTTCAGCCTGATTTGAACTCTGGACCCTTGTATTATCAAAATTTTACCAACGCTTTTACTGTCACCACTATCGCTGCATGTGTAATTATAGTTATTTACTTTAAATCTTATGTCGTGTTACGGTATAGCTCTATGATAGGGAAAAAAAGTCAATTTATAATGTGATTATCTCACTTATTTTTTCAGTTAGTTAGTTTTTAAGCATTAGTCATGAATATTACAAGAAATTTATAAACAAGAAAACTTTCTTTTTTTGGTCATCTGGAGGCCAGCCCCTTGAAATTACATTAGTTAAGTAATTTTTTGTTTGTTTCAATGTAATATTCTTATTCATATAACACACATTTTATTAAACGCTTGTACAAAATGTACACTTTTTTCATACAATGTAACCTGAAAGTAAATTTTCTTAAAGGCTCATTAAGAAACTTTATCAAAGCTTCGCAGCTTTATGTAACTGTTATTTTCATTGGATGATTGTTCAATGATCAGCCAATCAAATACACCATTCCAACGGTCATGTTAACTTGTTGATCGATAATTACACTCTCAACCAAGCCCCAGGCAAGAGATTAACAATTAACTGCTTTGATAATGGAATACACAAGGCCCATAAATGCATTAAAATATACCAGCCCAGCTGGAAAACGTATCTTTGGGCCGAGATGGGGGGGCTGCAGCCCTGAAGCCTGTGGCTGAATCCGCGGCTGTTGCATTCTGCAAAATATTTCACTTCCACCATTTACAAATGTAACAATAACTTATGGTAAAGACAATATATAAATAGAAGTGAAAATGTATACAATAGAAAATATACCTTAATATCATTTTCAAAATAGATCAGTTGACATTCAAATTTATTTATATGAACTAAGGTACTGGCCAAGTCAAGTAAATTTTATTTATATAGACTCGGACAATCAACAAATAACATAAGCTCAAAAGAGGTTTTAACGACTATCTAGACAAACAAAATTTGATATGGATGGCAATCTTGCAGCACATAAAAATAAATTACTTGAAGTAATTAAAAGATGTTAAACGTTATTATAATATGTAGTTATTGCAAATGCAGTTTACAAGATCTAATGAGAGTCAGAAAATATTCACTTACATAAAAGTAACATATGCTAACTAAAACTCGTCATAAAAAAAAATATTACAATGGCTGAAAGTTAGACTGTTATGATTAAATTTAGTTTATAAAATACAGCTTAAAAACATTAGATATAAGCACATGTTAAGCACATTACTATTGGCTCAAACAGCACAAGAACTGAAGTTTTAAGCACAGATAAAGCAACACTAGCAAACTAAAAAAATCAATTGAGCAGTTATCTAGACTCATCTAAGACACATAATAAAGCACAAACTATCAACACAAATAAGCATCTGATACACGCAAAGGACAAAAACATGCATGCAAAACAAAGTTGTAATCACATACTAGGCACATATCTACTTAGATAAGCATAATTAAGATAAGCCAAGTTTGATACACACATAGAACAGAAAAAACAATTCAAAGTGCAAGCGTAACATAGGTGATATATGCTGCTGTCATGTATTGGTCAAGTCTAGGTGTTACCAGTACCACAGGATGGGCATATACATTTCTCTTCATGCCAGTTGCTTATTAAGTTTCTGAATTGGTTAAATAATGTTGCTTTTCTAAAATGTTCAGGCAATGAGTTCCAGACTTTGGCAGCAGCATATCTAAATGATTTTTTACCATAGTTTTCAGTTCTGGGCAGTGGAACTTCTACAGTGTTTGTATATCTTAAACTATAATGGTTATTTTATATTTAACAAGGTCATGTAAGTATGATGCATTCTACCAGTTAAGTATCTAGTTTCTAATGCAATATATCTAATTCTTCTTTTTCTAAGTGACACCAAGCCAGACTTTATTAACAGTTGTTCATAATTGCTATTATAATCTTTATATATAAATCTCAGTGCTCTTTCTTGTATCTTTTCCATTTTTCTAGTGCTAGGTCAGAGGGCAATAATTAAAGTTTGACAGAATAAATGAGTGATATATAATGAGTCTACCTAATCTATTAAGATGTCTAGCAATTCTTTTTAGAACATTCAGTTGCTTAGATGCTTTCCTACATATATAGGATACATGTGAGTTAAAATTTAACGTAAAATTTAAGTTTACACCAAGTAGCTAACTTCATCATCACATGAAATAGTTATATTGTCCAATTTAAAATTTATATTCTCTCTGTGAGTCTTCTTGCCAAGACCAATTGCCTGAAATTTCTCAGGGTTGGCTTTCATATGGTTATTGGAGAACAAGTCGATGAGCTTAAGGCTTTCAGACTAACAAATTTTTACCAAATCTTTACAGAAGCTGGCATAGGAGAGGGTGTTATCATCAGCATAATTATACAACTGACCTTTTCAACGAAATAAAATATATCATTTAGAAATATATTGGATAGAACCAGTCCTAATATAGACCCCTGGGGTACCCCTTTAACAATACTTTTGAAATTACTACAGACACTGTCAGTTTTTACAAAAAATGCCAATTTTTACACACTGTTTTTTATTTGACAAATAACTTTTTATGAGTTCTGAGTTCTGATTGAATCACCAGAGATTTGTGACAGCCTCAGAAATGTTACTGTAAGAAACAGGGAGGTAGGAATGCTTAGCTGAGCATTGTGAATACTCTCATCACCAGAAGATTTAGAGTGTTCCATAATCAGGACCATATAGTCGCATTTTATGCTTGAAAATCTAAATAAGTACAAATTTATTAAGCAGAATGGTGTTTGAGACTATTTTAGTTGCAAAACTCATTGTAGTATTTGATTATACACATTACCATGAGTGCTCCCTCGTTAAAATTGCTATTATTATTTAAGTCAGTTTAATTATACAAACATGAGTGAAAGACATAGGAAACAAAACATTTTTATATAAATTTTAATCAAATGAATCTGGACAGACTTAAGATATAAAAACTTGTAAAAAAAAAAAACCCAACTAAACTTTAATGTTCTTTGAGGAATGAGTTTTACAGACATTTAAATGACAATATCAGTATATCTTAAAATGTTTTTTTGTGTTTAGTTGATCATTTTTGTAGAGCCCACTTGCGGTGAGCTCGACTTAGTCGCCACTTTTGGCGTATAGTTCGGTGTATGTGCGTCCATCCGGATTTGTCAGGTCTATTTCTTGCTCATTCTTTAAAGGATTACAAAATAATTTGGTACAAATGTTCACCATGATGGGGTGGTGTGTCGCACACAAAACCCAGGTCCGCTGCTCAAAGGTCAAGGTCACACTTTGGGGTCAGCACAAAACCTGTGTCCCGGACAAATATTCTCCATAGTGAGGCGGAGTGTCGCACTAAAAATTCAGTTGTCTGGCTATGGTCAAGGTCAGATTTAGGGGTCAAAAGTCAAATAACAAAATAAAACTTCATTTGCAAGTATAAGTTCAATATACATGGATGGATTTTAATATAACTAAGCACAAATGTTCTCCATGTTGAGTTGAGATGTCTCGCGCAAAATGAAGGTCAAGGTCACAAGAGGTCAAAGGTCAAATAAAAATATTAAAATTTGTTTGTTGGTGCTGTATCTTGCTTATGCTTTGAAGTATTATGCTTAGTGGTCAGAGGATTTTGAAATTGTTGAGCCCTCTTGTGGTGAGGTCGACTTAGTCGCTGCTTTTCACTTTTGGCAGTTTGTATAGACTTTTCCAGTCTATATCTTGCTCATTCTTTGAAGGATTACAAAATAGTTTGATACAAATGTTCACCATGATGGGGTAGAGTGTCACACGCAAAACCCAGGTCAGTCGCTCGAAAGGTCAAGGTCACACTTGGAGGGTCAGCTCAAAACCAGTGTTCGGAGTGTAACTTCTACATGCGTGGCGGGATTTTAATATAACTTGGGACAAATGTTCTCCATGGTGAGGCTTAGTGTCATGCTAAAAATTCAGGTGTCTGTGTTAAAGGTCAAGGTCTAACTTCAGGGTTAAAGGTCAAATAACGAATTAAAAAATTCATTTGTGAGTATAACTTCTATATACATGGATGGATTTTAATATAAATTATAACAGAAGTACTCCATGGTGAGTTGAGTTGTCTTGCGCAAAATGAAGGTCAAGGTCACAAGAGGTCAAAGGTCAAATAAAAATATCAAAATTGTTTGTCCCTGCTGTCTCTTGCTTAGTGGTCAGAGGATTTTTGTCGAGCCTGCTTGCACTGGTCAGAGGTCAAGGTCACCTAATATGATGCAAAGTCAAGATTTTGCCTCGGGTATAAAGAGGATGTGTTGTGCACATCTCACTTATGTATACATCTTTCTCCTTGATCTGAAGCTTATAGGTTCAGGTTTGAATTAAGACTAGTGGGCTCGACATTCTACTTGTGGGCATGTCTTGTTTGAGCAAGTTGTATATTTTACAGTTTCTGCCTGTAGCAGTGGCAAGACAGTTTAAATGCTTACTTACCACTACACAGGTTGTGGCATGTTGGTTTCCTAGTCACTTGACTTCTAGTTTGGTTGCTGTCAGCAGGTATAAAGTATGTTTCCAGCTAAAAAAGTCACACTGTGTATAGATAAGCCCAAGTGTATTTCATTAGTAATAAGGCTCAGGCCTTTATACTTTCAAATACAAAACACCTGAATGAGTTGATAAATGAATTTGTTTGTTTATTACAGGTACACGTAACCATGGATTTAACAAATTCTGACCCAAGTGCCTTCCAGATACAGGCATAGAAGCTTGAACTGCTGAAATACACTGCTGAAAAGTAAGTTGTTTCCCAGCCTTCTATTCGAGTAGATTAATCATTGGGACCAGCTTCCCATAGAAGCCTCAAAAAGGTTTGATTAAAAAAGAAAAAGGTTGAAAACTTCATAGCCAGAAAATTGATTCCTTGATAGGCATGTTTATGCAGTTGGTAACAAAACTTACTATACTATAATTGGATTTTACTCAATTTGCTTAGTGGCAGTTGAGAAAAAACACTGATTTGAAATGAAAAGGTGTATAATATATAGAAAAAACCTGTGAAATATTTCCTGTCCATCTCTAGAAGTTGAAAATTGAATAAGAAACCAGATTTTATTCCGATTCATTGTATTTTTTTACTTAAAACTTATTCTGTAAGTTAAGCATTAAATGAGATTTTTTGTTTAAATTCTAAAGTAAGGGAGCTTATTTGCAAAGTATTAACAAACTTCATACAGTGGTTACTTCCATTTCATACTTTCAGTAGAATAATCACTGCTGGCAGGCTTGTCACATGATGATGGTCGAAAGTAAATAAACAAAATGTTAAACTTTTTTTAAGCCACTTTTTTAATTTCATTACAGGCATGTTAAGTTGATGCAATTCCAGTTGCAACTAAACAAAAAAGAGAAAAAATAATTCCTTAAAAAAAAAGTTCATTGACTACTACTGCATATATATACATTGTATATAGCTGAAATCCAGCTAAGGTTAACACATGTCGGCAGAGATCTTTCCCGAAGAATGAAGGGGAGATCACTGCAAGGGGATTGAAATAATAAATGATAAAGTCTTCATTTGTTTAGCAGAGTTGTGTCCCTTTGGTATTAAGGAAAATGTTCTATTCTTATTACCAGGTCTACTATTATTTTACCCTTGGTAAAAACTTTATTACATAGGTGGCTTTGCTCAAATGGAAATAAATCTGTTATACCCTGATCAGACAATCCAGGTAAATGAAAAACTAACACCTGAAGGATTGGTCTTTCACATTGTAACAATATGGAATAAGCTAACGAGTAAAATAACAATGGATGCAATTAAGGGAGCTTATTTACAAAGTATTAAATGATAAGATATTCATTTGTTTAGCAGAGTTGTGTCCCTTTGGTATTCTATGTTTGGGAGAATGTTTTATTATTTACCAGGCCTTCTATTATTTTTCTCTTTCAATAGAAATTACAAAGTTCACTGGCTGTGGTGGTACATAAAGTTTATATGTTAGATAGGCCTCTATCCAGTTTAAATGACTGCTCTTTAATGTTTATTGTTAACATTTATTAAATGCATCTGTATTGTTATATGAACATGTGGTTAGGTCTTGAATGGAAAAAGGAAGAAAAGTCATAACCTTTGATCTGTTTGAGCCATGTTTATGGCTTTTAGTTACCTGATACATTTGGTTTCAATATTTTGCATCCAGCTTGGAGCCAGAAGTACTGGTATACAATGGCCTGAAAAGCTTTAGAGGCAATAAATCTATAGAATAGACCTTTGTTTAAATGGAACTAACCTAACTAGCAGAATGCATGGCCAGTCGTAAAACAAGAAATACAATAAATGTTTATTGTTGCTAACTCTCTTAAAAAAAAAAGAGGATTTTTTTCCCTATTTCCATGAGTGTTGTTGGTAAGAAAACACATTATACTCTCATTAGTCTGAGGAAAAAGGAAGGAATTTTCTCAAGTATGGTGAATTGAAGAATTGATGAGAGATTTTGGCAACAAGTGGCGTATAATTGCTTGTAGATGTCCTTTATATCAATTTTGCTTTCTTATAGCAATATTTAATTACTTGTGTAATCGTTTTGTTTTGAGGCATCTGCCTATGTTAATTCTTACACATTTTCATGCTTTGTTAGAAACTGCATTGCATTGTTTTCTCTGATTACTTGATTTGTACTTAGGAATTCTTTATTTTTATTATATTTTGTCGTAAAAGCAGGTAAGGAACAAACTTGTCTTATGTTAACGGACCTTAGAGTTCATAGTGTTCAGTGTTCAGGTCATATAACAATGAAAGAAGCATGTTTGCAGCCATTGTTGCAGGCTACGTTGCATTTTCAAAAATTCATACAAGATTAACTGAAATATTTTACACTAGGTCTCTGTGTACTATCTACCACTTTTGACTGGCAATGTTGCAATTTTTATAGAATTTGTCTTCCAACAATACCCACATTGTAGTTTTTTCATAACCAGTAATTTAAATTCGGACCCAGCTGATATATAGATTGTGAATTGATGAATTTATATGCAGGACCCTTGAAGAAAGGTAATTTATGCGAAAGTTAAAAATGATAGCCTTAACATGCTTGCTTTGAATGTGATGGTATGCTTTGATACTTTAGTCACACTTGTATGGAAAATTGGATACATCAGTTTGTTTGTTAGTTAGGGGATCTATACCACTGTGCGTTGACTCATTCAGTTTTCTAAAATGTTAAACCCATTTTTTTACGAAAAAGATATATGGTGAAGGTATTTAGAATATAAACTGACACAATACATATCCAGAAAAAAGACTTCTTCCAGTGTGGGAATTATTCAGTGTTTGTGACTATAATGCGTCATTTAAAATGTAGTATGGTGATGCTTATTTAGTTGATAAAAATATTTTGTGTTTGGTTGGTATTTGTTGAATGAAGAGATTAAAACAGAAATGCTGTTCATTGAGATTTTAGATAAGTTGAATAATGAGCTTGGATTACCAATGTGAAAACTTTCAAAAGTTGTTGATTAATTTCTATAATTTCTACTAATTATGCCACACCCTTCAAAGAAGCCGAGGTATATTGCTTTGCATATAATGTCAGTCAGTCCATCCATAGACAAGACCTTGTCAGATCAATAAATAGAGATTGCTTCAGCCTAGAGTTCTCAGATTTAGTGGGAGGGGAGGTTGGTCATGACCTGTAGATGACACCCTATCGATTTTGAGATCATTAGGTCATAGGTAAAGGCTACAGTCACCTTGAATTTGAGTCTGCTCAATAACTCTAGTACCATATGGCCAACAGTCTTCAAACTTCATAGGATGGTTGCCCTCCTTGAGTAAAAAATCTCTATTATTTTTGGAGTCAGTATTTGAAAGGTCAAGGTCATTGTCACCTTGTATAACCTCAATAACTCTAGTACCATTTGACCCACAGCCTTAAGACCTCCTGGAATGGTTTCAATAATTGAGTAGAAGATCCCTATTGTTTTTTTGGGTCAGTAGGTCAAAGGTTCAGGTCATGGTTACTTTTAGTTTAAAATGGTTTCCAGTTGATTACTCAAACTTGTATCATTTGACCAGAAGCCTTCAAACTTCATAAAGTGATTGCCCTTACTGAGTTGAACCCCTATTTTTGGGAAGTCCTTGCCCATGGACATACCTTTAGGTCAGCTAAGTGTTGAACCCTACACCTTCCTAACTGGAGGTGTATACTGAGACTAACCACTGAGCTACTCCAATAGGTGTACAGACTAATGTAGCTTTTAACATGTTCCTTTTTGCTGCTTTGCAATTGTAAAGCTCTGGAGTTAGTTCAGCTAGATATGTAGGAGTATACACTTGATTAGAAACTGAATAATCAAGGGTGCAAAAACTTAAGAAAGTGACTTCTTCAGTGTTAGGTATCAGTACAAAGGTCTTATGTTTGTCTCTCTTCATTAGCTTCAGATATCTTTTGTCTTTTTTTTTTGTATGTAAATGAGCTTTTGTTTGTGTAACTTCATTGTTATTTCTGAGATTAAGTGAACAAGTTGTCACCCTGTCAGATTTAGGAATGACAAACTTAACAGCAGAGAATCTTAGTTGTAACATTTATATTAGTTTTCAACATTAAGCAACAAGCATTTGAATACATTTTTAGCTCACCTGTCACGTAGTGACAAAGTGAGCTTTTCTGATCACCTTTTGTCCGTCGTCCGTCCGTCCCGTCCGTCCGTCCGTCCGTCCACAATTAGTTTGTTAACACTCTAGTGGTCACATTTTTGCCTCAATTGTCATGAAACTTGGTCAGGATGTTTGTCTCATTAATATCTCGGACGAGTTCGAACATGGGTTATAAGGGTTGGAAAACTAGGTCATAGAGCCCAAATATAGAAAAACCTTGTTAACACTCTAGAGGCTACTTTTTCAGTCCAAATATCTTGGAAATTTGTCAGAGAGGTTTTATCAATGATTTCTAGCTCAAGTTCGAATATGGGTCATCTGGGTTCAAAACCTAGGTCGCGGAGCCCAAAAATAAAAAACTTTTGTTAACACTCTAGCGGTTACATTTTCAGTCCAAATAATCTGGAAATTTGTCAGAAAGGTTGCTTTGACGATTTCTAGGTCAAGTTCGAATATGGGTCATCTGGGTTCAAAAACTAGGTCGCCGAGCCCAAAAATAGAAATATCTTGTTAACACTCTGGAGGTTACATTTTCAGTCCAAATAATCTGGAAATTAGTCAGAAAGATTGCTTTGACGATTTCTAGCTCAAGTTCGAATATGGGTCATCTGGGTTCAAAAACTAGGTCGCGGAGCCCAAAAATAGAAATATCTTGTTAACACTCTGGAGGTTACATTTTCAGTCCAAATAATCTGGAAATTAGTCAGAAAGGTTCCTTTGACGATTTCTAGGTCAAGTTCGAATATGAGTCATCTGGGGTCAAAAACTAGGTCACAGAGCCCAAATATTGAAAATCCTTGTTAACACTCTAGAGATAACATTTTTAGCCCAAATAATCTGGAAATTTGTCAGAAAGGTTGCTTCTGTGATTTCTAGCTCAAGTTCGAATATGGGTCAATTGGGTTCAAAAACTAGGTCGCAGAGCCCATAAATAGAAAAATCTTGTTAACATTCTAGAGGTTACATTTTCAGTCCAAATAATCTGGAAATTTGTCAGAAAGGTTGCTTTGACAATTTCTACATGAAGTT
This sequence comes from Cyclina sinensis, assembly GCA_012932295.1. Classification (NCBI taxonomy): domain Eukaryota; kingdom Metazoa; phylum Mollusca; class Bivalvia; order Venerida; family Veneridae; genus Cyclina; species Cyclina sinensis. The sequence continues at coordinate 14,103,897 of JAAONU010000013.1, forward strand.
CGAATATGGGTCATCTGGGGTCAAAAACTAGGTCACAGAGCCCAAATATTGAAAATCCTTGTTAACACTCTAGAGGTAACATTTTTAGCCCAAATAATCTGGAAATTTGTCAGAAAGGTTGCTTCTATGATTTCTAACTCAAGTTCGAATATGGGTCATCTGGGTTCAAAAACTAGGTTGCGGAGCCCAAAATTAAAAAAATCTTGTTAACACTCTAGAGGTTACATTTTCAACTCAAATAATCTGGAAATTTGTCAGAAAGGTTGCCTTTAGAATTTCTAGGTCAGGTTCAAATATGGGTCCTCTGGGTTAAAAAACTAGGTCACAGAGCCCAAATATGGAAAAACCTTGTTAACATTTTAGAGGCTATATTTTCAGTCCAAATGTCCTGGAAATTTGTCAGAAAGCTTTTTTGATGATTTGTAGCTCAGGTTTGGATATAGGTTATCTGGGTTCGAAAACTAGGTTGTGGAGCCCCAAAATGGAATAATGTAGTTAACACTCTAGAGGCTACTTTTTCAGTCCAAATATCTGGAAATTTGTCTGAGAGATTGTTTCAGTAATTACTAGCTTAAGTTCAAATATGGGACATCTAGGTTTAAAAACTAGGCCATAGAGCCCAAATATGGAAAAACCTTGCTAATACTCTAGAAGTAACATTTTGGGTACAAATAACCTTGAAATTTGTCAGAGAGATTGTTTCAATAATTTCTAGGTCAGATTCAAATATTGGTCATCTGGGGTCAATTAATCAGGTCCATAGCAACTTTGTTAAAAGCAGTCATACTCAGGTGAGTGATACAGGGCCATCATGGCCCTCTTGTATGTTAATTTGTAGATATATGAGATTTTGGAAGTATTCTTTTGTTGGAAATTGATGTAAGGGATGTTTGTGGCAATGAATTGGAAAATTATACAGTTTCAGCCTTTTAAAAGAATTTTCATGTTTTTCTCCCCTGTTTGAAAAGGGTTCAAAGAAACGGAATTTGTGGCTTTTTTATTCAGTAAATGAGATTGAGAATTTCAGAAGAGATCTGCAATTTTTTCTTTTATTTCTTAAACATGTTATCAGACCTGCAGTATGAGTACAAACACATTGCATAAATGCTTTAATTATTATATTTTGGAATAGATTATAGACTTTAGAATAAAAAAAATGCCTGTATGTAAAAACAGACAGACTTTCATTTTAAGATATTTTTTCAAAAGTTAGATTTTTAACCTTTAAATTCAGTTGATATTGACCATGTCTGAGCCAGAAAAAATGCCAGTATTCTGTTTTGCACATTTGTCATTGTTAGTTTTTTGTAACTGTAATAAACATCAATACTGTTGGGATTGTCAGAGCAGACTGAGTTAAATGATTTATTGATCTTTTGAGATTTTCATGTGTTCTTTTAGTGTTTCTATCCTTCGAACAAATTATCTCTCATGTTGCCTTGTTTTGTGTGAGTGCATTGGCTCCAGGGATCAGTTGAAATTTCAATTACATCTGATTTAGACCAGCCTTGATCTATCCAAGGTCAATATATCAGACAAGAGATGTCTTCTGGTAGAGATATTAACAAGAAAATAATGCAATTTCCTTAGGGTAAAAATCTCAGTGCTTTTTTGTGTGTGTAATTTAGTGGATGTTCTCACCAGAAACTATGATTATACTTGTAATGAAGGCACTGAGCAGACAGCTTTGAGTTTGTTACTCTAGCTTTAGCTACAATTCCGTATTTACGAATAAATTGAGTGGCTAGAAGACTCTAGAAATAAATTGCACTGATTTGTACTGAATAGGCAAAAAAAATAAAAAAAGATCATAATTTCTTGTTTAGACACAGAGAGAACATGTTATCCTTTACCTATCAGTTCCATATAGATTGCATTCCATTCTTGGTAAAGGCAAATTGATTGAGCTTAGGGTGTACTTGTTTCTCAGACCGAATTTCCCAAAGTTGATGAACAAAGTTAGAATTTTACATGATGGTTGACCAAAATTATTATTGTATGTTACATCGCCTGTCTCCATATTCATGAGGTTATTATTAGAAACAAACTGTATAATGCGAAGGCTTACCTTCCCTCTTCATTATTAACCGTCAGTCATCGGTAAGGTTTCACCTGAGCTCAGAGGACTCAGATTCTCGAATCCTGATTGGTTAGATTTTAAAGATTTTTGTTAGCAACAGGTCCATTTCAATGGAAGTTCAAACCAAAAGTAATTTACTACGTTGAAAAAGTTCATGGAAATGCAATTTTTGGAATGCCTCTCTAGATAGTATGCTGGCTTTTATACCAGATGGTCGGTCACCAATGTATTGGAGCTCATGTTCATACCAGTCTCTTTAATAAATAATGATTGGGGCTTATACACACACTGGACTCTTTGTCAAAGTTATCATTTCCATACCTATAAACATATTGCTTCTGATGATCCCCAAAATAAACTGTGCTAACTTGAAAATTTAGATATAGCATAAATTGAATGGGACAGGATATCTTATTCAAGTCTACAAGGAGGGGAAAAAATGATATTCTGAAAGCAGATACTTCAGCCTGTGCTTTCCTTTTTCTAGCAGGATTTCTAAAGCCATTTTATAACTTATCCCTGTCAGAATGGAACTAGCTATATTAACTGATGAATGATTAATTACCTGTTCTGATTACTTTTACCTGTTGTTTATTTGTAAAGAAACACTGACCAGGCTAGCAAGACAGATGTATTGTTTACCTTTCTTTGAACTTCACTACTTTTTGTTAACTCACCTGTCTGGGTATTATTATTAACTGTGATTGGGCTATATTCTGTTGATAATTTATGAGATACCGTATTTATGCTTAGAACATAAGTTGTATATATAACATAACAACAGACCAAGAAATTACAAGCTTCTTGTCATCTGTCATATACTGCTACAAGGATAACAGTTTGTGTAATTGGTCATTGCATATTATATTAATTTCCATGGAAGCCATGCGTTCAACATAAAGGCTAAATTACTGCCGCAAAAGAACTATTGTGGTTTGTGTTACATTTTAATTTGGTCCATAATTATGTTACTTTTTAATTTGGTCCAGAAAAAAGACAGAATCTATTCTCCGCATAATTTCAAAAGTAAATTCAGTGAAGAAGAAAACTTTAAATAACCTCCAGGTTAGCAAAGGGCTCTATTTCTAAATGCTTGAGGTACAAGTTAACATGGGGCATTTTTTTATATGTCAAGGGATTTTTATTTGAATAAATATGGTAACAATTAAAAGTTGGAATGTTTCATTGATCCTGCATTTGAATTTGGATCTATTTGAAAGAAAATTGTCTTCTGGTCAGACTTTGGAATGTTTCAGTATTTTCTACCAGGCAACATATGTCACTATCAATATTCTGTGCTGCATATTAATTCCTGGTACCAGCTGTTGCCAAAGTATTGGTCTGTATTTGATTGCCATATCTTTGCTGAACAAATACTATTCTCATATTGGTAGTAAGAGAGTGGGCATGTCTCACAGGATACTCACATTGGTAGGATTTGATCAGCTTTATCTATGCTGAACAAAGTGGGCTGTCATGATGGTTGTTTTCTATTGGGCTGTTATGGTTCATTGCCTATGATTCTATAATTACAGCCTTGGACAACTGAGTCAGTCATCTATTCTTTGGCTTAGTGGTCAAGCAAGTTGGGTTTCCAGGGGTGTGGAATTCCTATGTCTGACTTGTCAGACTTGGTACTTTTTGTAGCTGTAAAAAGAAACTACAAATGTATTGTTTTATCCCGTGGAGAGCCTATCGATTAAATTAGCAGTTTTGGGAAGCCATGCCCTGTGTCTAATTTTAGCATAAACTCTTGCATTCTGATTGGCTTTCGTTCTCCAGTTAGTCTCGTGTGACTTCTTTGCGTGGTTTCGGAAGGTGAAGTAAACCGGAAACCAAACAGTCTGGCAAATTGAAAATGGACAAATTTGTCATACGAACTTCATCCACGGCTTTTTCAAATAATAAAACAGTAGCTGATGGTGGGGAGAAGAAAAGAGAAGTAAAATCCCAGAGAGATCATGAGTATGATAAGAAGCGAGTCTGGAGTTTCCAAGAGTCCTGGCTATCCGAATTTAGTTGGCTATGCACAGACGATGACACAGCCTACTGTCACGTCTGTCGTACGTTTCCAAGTCTCACTGACACATCTTCAAGACATGTATCATTTTCTGTAAATTAATGCACAGTCGTGTACATTTTATTGATTTTTTTTGTTGTCTATGCATAACTGTCTTAAATAAAGGCTATTGGGCACTGAAGTCATATTTTTCTTTTTGAAAATTCGGACAAGTGGATTTTGGCTGCGGACAAGTAGATTTTCAAGGTTCACTTGTCCGTGAACAAGTGAAAATGTTTTGGATTTCCACACCCCTGGTTTCAATGAAGGAGGACCTGAGTTCCCATCCCACACTGGGTGGTCTTTTCCAAGATGCATTCCTTCTAGACTGTTAAGAACTTTCATGTCAGTATGATCTACTATCGTTGAGGAAACTGGACTCTTTTGTTGATTCTATTCAATTATATAAGCATTTCTTTTCTGAATGTAATATTTAGAGTTTTTAAGGTTATATGGACCACCATGATGTCCTGAAGAGTTCTTGCTTCTTCAGTTCTTGTCCGTGGTTTTACAAAAGTTAACAAAATTCCTTGTGTGAGAATGTTGGCAGTTTCTTTTGACCATTTCTGTCACGACCATTACAGATTACAAATTCCAAATAAGGTTGTTAGTGGTGATTGCATTTATAAGCAGTGAAACCAGAGTTGTGTCTTAGTTAAGTACATATTGCTGATAGGGGAAAAAGTGACATATTGGTATACTAAGTTAATGTGTCATAGTCTGTTTAACATGTAGAATATGGATAGAGAAAGAATTAATTATGAGTCAGTGTGAAAGATTGTTAATGTATTTTACATTCATCAATTGAACTTATAATGGAGACTTTTACTAAGACTGTTAGAATGTACAGAGATTTGTTTCTTCATTCTGAAGTCATTTTAAGATTGTTTCATTTTTTTCTGGATTAGGGAAGATAATAATGAAATTATTTCAAATTGAAAATGAATCTCAGTTAAAGGGCTGGCACAGTGCTAGGTTGATCATTTTGGTTAGTGGTGAAATTGTGATTTCTGACAAGTTTTGACCGCTGCTGACACAAAATAAACTTCTAGGACCAGGCCAGGCCCCCTTGTTTTACAGATTTACGGATATAAGTTTTGTTTACAATTTCTAATTGAGACATTTTCTATGAGGAAACATGAAAATAAATCAGCTGCAGAAATGACCTTGTAACTGATCATTGACGGGTTCTTGTTTTATTGCTCATAAAATATGTCTTAAGCTATAAGATATTTTAGTTTATTAATGAATGTATGTATGCTATAACATCAATATGCATGGTAGTACAGTTGTCAGTTGTAGTCCATTAGTGATATGATTCTTGTTCATCACCTAAGGCCATAGGGGATATTCTTTTGAAACATGTCATAGTCTGTTTAACATCATAATACAGATCAGTCTTGCTGTGTGTAGTGTTACATTTCTTTAAGGAATAATTCCTTGATATTTTTTTCCATTGAATTAAATCATATGTTTGACAAATTGATCATGTGAAATGGATGTGGAAATATTATTATTGAAAGCATACTGGATTTGATTAGGTTTTGATGCTTGTAAGATTTACCATAATATATTGCTGTAGTATAAGTATAATGAGTTTGTGGACTTTATCTGGGAATTGGGAATGAAATTTAAACATTTTCATAACTTTTAGATGCTGTATTTTTCTATGAACTATGCAGCCTTATTATGTTACCTATATATGGATCAGGTGTGTAATTAATAATTAAGCACCCAGTGATGTGTACAATAAAACAGTAATAAATACAGAATTAATTATCAAGCACTGTGTTCTTGTACAGATAATGTAGAAAAGTAATAAACTTAATATGACATATGTGACAATGGACCTATATCTATATTAAATCAGATATGAGTAAAGTTTTAAGCATCCAAAAATCCACATTAATGTCAGACATGTTTAAATGAAAATATTTAGTCCACAATTAGTCCACATAAGGGGAAATGAGTCATTTGTTATCTGTGACATATTTATAAGGTCTAACACTTTTTTAAACTTTGCAGCTTGAAATGTTAAAGAAATTGAATGTCAGGGACTAGAAGTTTTGATATCTTTCTATAGTTTAATAACAGTAAAAACCAGTTTAAATCTGAAGTTGTTGAAAGTCTCCACACTAAAACCTGCAGCATGAGACTGAAATTGTAGTAGGTTTGTACATATTTTTGGATGTTCAATAATTTTAAGTAAAATGCACTTCCCAGATACATTTGTAAAGCTCTCACTTCTTAAAAAAGTCACCATATAAATAGTTGTAATCTGACTAAACCAATACTGTAGCTGCAAGTCAGTTGTTATTATATAAGTTGTATGTAACTTTTAAGTATTTAATTAATTGGCATTTACAGGGCCCTCCCTTCTTGATAAGATATCGATGACATGTTTTTCTTGAGCTTAGTAGGTTGTTTGAGTCATTCAGTGATATTTATTCAGCATTTTCAAACAAATATAATTAGAGAGTATGCAGCAGTTCACTCACAGACTGCACAGTTCACTCACAGATTGCAAAGATCACTCACAGACTGCATAAATCACTTACAGACCATACAGTTCACTCACAGATTGCAGAGATCATTCACAGATTGCAAAGATCACTCACAGACTGCATAGTTCACACACAGACTCTACAGTTCTCTCATCGACTGTAAGGTTCAGTCACAGATTACACAGTTCACTAACAGATTGCAAAGATCACTCACAGACTGCATAGTTGACACACAGACTGTACAGTTCACACACAGATGGCAAATATCGCTTACACATTGCATAGTTCACTCACAGACCATACAGTTCACTCACAGATTGCAAAGATCACTAACAGACTGCATTCTTACACACAAACAGTACAATTCACTCATGGACTGTAAGGTTCAGTCACAGACTGCATAGTTCACTAGAAGGCTGTACGGTGAAAATAAAAAAAACGCACCGAAAACGTGTGAAAGAATTTATTCCAGTTTGCTACCAAACATTTCCACTTAACCCCATCAGCCGCATTATTTATCCTTTAAAAAGTAAAGTGCCGACGAAGATCACTTGATTGAGCCGCTGTTTGTAAAACAATCATCCGTGATTATTGACTATGATCGAGCTAATTGGTTCACGAACAACTTGACACATATTTAATCTGTTTATTGCCACACTCACATGCATATACTGGATATTACAACACGTAAACTGCGTCTATTGATTTATTACTAGTTTACCGCTATTGATATCGGAAAACCGGTCAACCGCCTCGATCAGAGCTAAACATTCTATTTTTTGACTTGGGAATTTCCCAAAATGTCGGAAGTCATACTTTTAGCGTGTTTTCGCCAATCTTGATTTTTTTGAGCCAATTTTCGCAATTTGGAGCCATTGGCACCGTTGGCGAACTCCAGCGCGAGCCCTGGCATAGTTCACTAATGGACTGTAAGGTTCAGTCACAGACTGCATAGTTCACTAATGGACTGTACAGTTCAGTCACAGATCACATAGTTCACTAATGGACTGTGAGGTTCAGTCACAGATTGATAGTTCACTAATCGACTGTAAGGTTCAGTCACAGACTGCATAGTTCACTAATGAACTGTAAGGTTCTGTCACAGACTGCATAGTTCACTAATGGACTGTACGGTTCAGTCACAGACTGCATAGTTCACTAATGGACTGTACTGTTCAGTCACAGACTGCATAGTTCACTAATGGACTGTAAGGTTCAGTCACAGACTGCATAGTTCACAAATGGACTGTAAGGTTCAGTCACAGAATGCATAGTTCACTAATAGACTGTAAGGTTCAGTCACAGACTGCATAGTTCACTAATGGACTATACTGTTCAGTCACAGACTGCATAGTTCACTAATGGACTGTACAGTTCAGTAACAGACTGCATAGTTCACTAATGGACTGTACGGTTCAGTCACAGACTGCATAGTTTACTAATGGACTGTAAGGTTCAGTCACAGACTGCTTAGTTTACTAATGGACTGTAAGGTTCTGTCACAGACTGCAAAGTTCACTCAAAGGCTGTACGGTTCAGTCACAGACTGCATAGTTCACTAATGGACTGTACGGTTCAGTCACAGACTGCATAGTTCACTAATGGACTGTACGGTTCAAGTTCACAAATGGACTGTACGGTTCAGTCACAGACTGCATAGTTCACTAATGGACTGTACGGTTCAGTCAGAGACTGCATAGTTCACTAATGGACTGTTCGGTTCAGTCACAGACTGCATAGTTCACTAGTGGACTGTAAGGTTCAGTCAAAGACTGCATAGTTCACAAATGGACTGTAAGGTTCAGTCACTGACTGCATAGTTCACTATTCACTAATGGACTGTAAGGTTCAGTCACAGACTGCATAGTTCACTAGTGGACTGTAAGGTTCAGTCACTGACTGCATAGTTCACTAATGGACTGTACTGTTCAGTAACAGACTGCATAGTTTACTAATGGAATGTACGGTTCAGTTACAGACTGCATTGTTCACAAATGGACTGTAAGGTTCAGTCACAGAGTGCATAGTTCACTAATGGACTGTACTGTTCAGTAACAGACTGCATAGTTCACTAATGGAATGTACGGTTCAGTAACAGACTGCATAGTTCACTAGTGGACTGTAAGGTTCAGTCAAAGACTGCATAGTTCACAAATGGACTGTAAGGTTCAGTCACTGACTGCATAGTTCACTATTCACTAATGGACTGTAAGGTTCAGTCACAGACTGCATAGTTCACTAGTGGACTGTAAGGTTCAGTCACTGACTGCATAGTTCACTTATGGACTGTAAAGTTCAGTCACAGACTGCATAGCTCACTAATGGACTGTAAGGTTCAGTAACAGACTGCATAGTTCACTAATGGACTGTACGGTTCAGTCACAGACTGCATAGTTCACTAATGGACTGTACTGTTCAGTAACAGACTGCATAGTTTACTAATGGACTGTGAGGTTCAGTTACAGATTGATAGTTCACTAATCGACTGTAAGGTTCAGTCACAGAGTGCATAGTTCACTAATGGACTGTACTGTTCAGTAACAGACTGCATAGTTCACTAATGGAATGTACGGTTCAGTAACAGACTGCATTGTTCACAAATGGACTGTAAGGTTCAGTCACAGAGTGCATAGTTCACTAATGGACTGTACTGTTCAGTAACAGACTGCATAGTTCACTAATGGAATGTACGGTTCAGTAACAGACTGCATTGTTCACAAATGGACTGTAAGGTTCAGTCACAGAGTGCATAGTTCAGTAATGGACTGTACTGTTTAGTCACAGACTGCATTGTTCACTAATGGACTGTTAGGTTCAGTCACAGACTGCATAGTTCACTAATGGACTGTTCTGTTCAGTCACAGACTGCATAGTTCGCTAATGGACTGTAAGGTTCAGTCACAGACTGCATAGTTCACCAATGGACTGTAAGGTTCAGTCACAGACTGCATAGTTCACTAATGGACTGTACTGTTCAGTCACAGACTGCATAGTTTACTAATGGACTGTACGGTTCAATCAGACTGCATAGTTCCCTCATGGACTGTAAGGTTCAGTCACAGATTACACAGTTCACTTACAGATTGCAGAGATCTCTCACAGACTGCATAAATCACTCACAGACCATACAATTCATTCACAGATTGCAAAGATCACTCCCAGATGGTTTAAATGACTCACAGACCATACAGGTCACTAACAGTTTGCAAAGATCACTCACAGACTGCATTCTTACACACAAATGGTACAGTTCACTCATCAACTGTAAGGTTCTGTCAGAGATTCCACAGTTCACTCACAGACTGTACAATTGAGTCACAGATTTCAAAGTTCACTCACAGACTGTACAGCTCACACACAGACTGCACAGTTCACACTCAGACTGTACAGTTCACACTCAGACTGCACAGTTCACACTCAGACTGTACAGCTCACACTCAGACAGCACAGTTCACACTCAGACTGCACAGCTCACACTCAGACTGCACAGTTCACACTCAGACTGTACAGCTCACACACAGACTGCACAGTTCACACTCAGACTGTGCAGCTCACACACAGACTGCACAGTTCACATTCAGACTGTACAGTTCACACTCAGACTGCACAGTTCACACTCAGACTGCAAAGTTCACACTCAGACTGCACAGTTCACACTCAGACTGCAAAGTTCACACTCAGACTGCAAAGTTCACACTCAGACTGCACAGTTCACACTCAGACTGCAAAGTTCACACTCAGACTGCAAAGTTCACACTGAGACTGCACAGTTCACACTCAGACTGCAAAGTTCACTTACAGACTGTACAGTTCACACACAGACTGTACAGTTCACACTCAGACTGTACAGTTCACTCTCAGACTGTACAAATCACACTCAGACTGTACAGTTCACTCACAGACTGTACAGCTCACACACAGACTGCACAGCTCTTACACAGACTGCACAGCTCACACACAGACTGCACAGTTCACACTCAGACTGTACAGTTCACTCATGGACTGTAAGGTTCAGTTACTTATTCCACAGTTCACTAACAGACTGTACAATTGATTCACAGATTGCAAAGTTCACTGACAGACTGTATACCTTTAATACACACAGACTGTACAGTTCACTCCATCATGGACTTTAAGGTTAAGTCACTGTGCAGATTCTACTGTTCACTCACAGACTATACAATTGAGTCACAGATTGCAGAAATCACTCAAAGACCACACATTTCACACACAGACTGTACAGTTCACTCATGAACTGTAAGGTTCAGTCACAGATTGCACAGTTCACACACAGACTGTACAGTTCTCGTATGGACTGTAAGATTCAGTCACAGATTGCACAGTTCACACACAAACTGTACAATTAAGTCACAGATTGCAAAAATCACTCAAAGATCACACCGTTCACACACAGACTGTACAGTTCACTCATGGACTGTAAGGTTCAGTCACAGTTTGCACAGTTCACACACAGACTGTACAGTTCACTCATTGACTGTAGAGTTCACACAAAGACTGAACAGTTCACTCATATACTGTATACTGCTCACTCATGGATTGCACAATTGTTACAGAGACTGAACTGTTTACTGAAAGTCTGTAAATGAACATTTTACTTAAAGACTGTACAATTCATCCACAGACTGTTCAGTTTACTCACAGACTGCACAGTTGTACAGTTTTCTCACAGGCTTACTGAGTATGCCATGCACTACACACTTGTGTCTAACAACTGTATCAATTTCCTGTCATTCTTCAGTGAAATTCATTTTCAGTAGGCTTGTCTGCCATATGTGGAGTTTCCAGACATCTTTTTAAATTAGTCTTTAAGAGTGTTTCAGATGATTTAGAGGAAGATTGATAGTTGCTAAATCAGGCTGATTGATACAGATGGATAGTCTGTCTCATTGACTCTGTATTTATTTGAGACTGTTACAGTGTACAGGTTTCAGTATAAGCAAGAAAAAAAGGACTTAAGGACTTTCGTTTCTGTTATTCTGAATAAAGATTAAAAGACTGTACATGGTTTTGGTATGTTGGAAAAATTAAGTAAGTGCACAGCTGACTTCCAGTGGGAAGAATTTCGGGACTTCCTTCTAAAGCGACTGACTCACAGAGAGGTCAACGATGCATAAAAAAGAAAATGTTCATACATATAGAAATTTTAGTTGTAATTGTGAAGAACTATTCTAAACTAAGTTACTATCTCATTTTTTGTTACCGAAACACATCATTATATAAAGTTTTATACACTTTTATTGATTAAAAATTTACTATTTAAGTGTTGCTGAACTTTAAATGTGAATTTCATGCTCGGAAAGCTAGGCACTCTGAGAGCTGTCTGTCCATGATACTAGAAGCTCTGTAAACTGTTGAATAATTAGAATTACAAAACAAGAATATTAACACATAGAAATAGTCTATGTCTGGTAAATGATTTCTGAAGTTTCATCACTATGTTTGTTCCTGAATGATGAATGGGAAAATTGCACTTCAGATAAAAAAAAATCAGTGGCTTTTGTGTAGGAATTCTTACCATGCTGGTGTTACTTCTAGTAATAATACAGACATGATTGTGTAAACAATGCTCCTTTTTGTTGCTTGTCTTCTGGCACAGGAACTTGGGTTTGTTACTTTTGTAATCTGTAGTCCAAACATTGATCATCGATTACAAGAAAGTTCATGAGATTTTCAGAAAGGTTGTATATGATGCACATTCTTTGTTGCTTTTCTTTGATAAGCTCTTTGCTGTTTTAAGATTTCACTACTCTGTATGCTGACTTAATTTCCTCGTCTCTGAGTTCAGATCTGCTTGCAGGAATATCTCAGTGTATCTCTGCCTTCGAAATGTTTTCTGGCCTTGCAGAAATATATTGCAATATATTCTCTTCATCCGATATGTAAATGACTGTTCGGTGATTGAGTGCAAATAACTAAATTTCAAAAAAGCAGTTTGATTTCATCTGAGGTGTCACTAATTGCTCATTACAGAGAATTTTGTATTCAGCTATCTTGCTTTAATCAAATGTCAGATTAAAGATAAGATATACAATAATTATGTGGAGGCTGGTTTTAATCATTATTAGTAAATTCGAAGAAAACTTACGAGCATTGGAGTCATAGCTCTTGGCAGTGGATAATAGTCATTATGGAATTCTTATATAACTCTGTCATATAAGTCATAGTTGTCTGCCTTGTCAAAGTTTGTTTCCACTTATAACATGCATTTGAGTAATAAGACACATACCTAGAAGCAAAGGACATGACTTAGATAAATAATTTATACTCACTGTGAACGATCAGAATTCATAAAATAAACATGATATATAGTTTCTTTCTTTAGCACAGTCATTGCTGCAAGTTTCAACTTCATATTAGACCAGTGTGCTGTAAATAGGACAATGTAAGTAAGAACAATATGATCACAATAGAAGGTTTTTACTTTCTCTCACTTGATCAACCTTGTCATACTTTTATCACTGTCCTTGTGTGTTTTACCATATAACAAGCTTAGCTGAAACAATGATCTATTGTTTTAAGTTATAAGATATAAGAATGTGAATGGACAAAATTGTCACTGAGAAGTATTATTCTTAAATGGTAAAGTGGTTTGCAAATCCTTGGGGTTCTTGCTGGGTGGGATAAAGTTCTGGATGGATGGACTAGAGTTAATAAGCCAAGTTAATGTTAAGCTCTTATATAATACTGTTAATTTTTAGAAAAAGAGGGAAAATAGATTTAAAGTTTTAATAAGTGAAAATTTTGTAAAAGGTGCACATTTTTAACTTCAGTATTAGATGACTTAAGATTGTGACCGTTAAGCTAATGTCTTCCTCCTGACTTTTAGACCATGGACTAGGACCTGGTGTCTCCTTGGTCTAGTGGTTGAAGTCACTGACTTTCACTGATTGATGGTCATGGGTTTGAGCCCCACTACCATACCATTACCATTTATGTGAGAAGATTGGCAGTTTCTTAAGGAGAATAGGAGTCCTAGTACTGGTCCTTTGCAGGCTTGATGGTTAAGTAGTCTGCCAACTTGATATGACTTTTACTGTTAGCGGGCATTAAACTCTAACCAAATCAAACCAGAACTTGGCTTTGACCGGGCTTTCAGTGTAATTATGCTGATTGTTGTTTATTAACTTAGAGTTTAAAAGAAATTGCTTCAACTGGCCAATATTTTTTTTTTATTCAGTAAGGAAATTGCTTTATTGGTTTTTTGTTTAGTTTGGTTTTTTTTAACAATTAAAATTTAGAGATTTTTTCACCTGAGCACAGCTCAGGCTGAGCTTGTAGGATCATTGAATATCCAGTGTCTGTCATGCACAATTTATTTCGTTAACATTCAAGGTTATATTTTTGACTTAATTATCAGGGAACTTGATCAGAATGAATGTCTCAATAAGATCTTGGACAAGTTCAAATATGGGTCATGTTGCAAGGTCATATCAAAGGAAAACCTTATTAACACTCAAGAGGCTACATTTTCTTACCAAATGTGATGAAAACTTGTCAGGATGTTTGGCTTGATGATATCTAGGTCAGGTTTGAATATGGGTCATATGGCTTTAAAATATAGGTCATGGGGTCAAAACATAGGAAAACCTTGTGAACACTCTATAGAGGCTACATTTTCTTTCCAAATGTAATGAATGTTTGTCTTGGTGATATCTAGGTCAAGTTTCGAATATGGGTCATCTGGGGTAAAAAACTTGGTCATTCGGTCAGAACACAGCTTTACCTTGTTAACTCTCTAGAGGTAATTTTTTTGTCCAGTTGGCATGATAATGTGTGATAAATATGACTGAGTCATCTCTTTTCCTGAACCAGGCACATCCCATTATGGGTTCCACAGTTATGGCCCCTTAGCAGTGGAAAGCAGGTAAGGGATTAAGGGCCAGTATGGCCCGCTTGTTTTATTCACTGATTTCTTTTAAAATATATTTATTGTGGTACTTTTATCACTGACCTTTGCGGTGTTATGTGGAGACAGTTTCATGTGTAAGGTAACCTTTGAGTAATTCAATTGTCAGAGCTTTCTTGTTTCACCATTTCAAAGGAAGATCAATTAGTAAAAAAATGCTTTACTTCATTTGTCCTGATTGTTCAACATGGTCAGATAGCTACAGTGAGAATCATTTATATGGAGGACATATTGAACGCCAATATTGATGATGTTGTCATGCATTCAAGTTGTCACGAGCCTTGCTTTGTGTGTCATTTCCCTCATCAGGTCAGCCGCTTGCTTCTAGATTGCTTGGATTCTATGAATTTTTCGATGAATTTTCTGGTTACCCGTTACTAAATAATTTATGGATTAGAAATTGTTTGATCTGGATGAATAGTTTGTTGGTGTTGCTCTTGACACTGAAGGTGTGACCTTGCAAATGGAATTCTTTAATACATGCTATCATTTGAAAGTTTGAATTAGGTTGGAAAAAGAATTCAGAATACTAAAAAATCTGGTATGTTGTAAAGATTGCACAATTATTAAATGAGAAAACTACCGTTGTCAATTACTTCCACAGCTCTAGCATTCATTTTTGTTCGAAATTCAATTTCTCTTTGTTCAGGTTTTTTTTTAGAGCTGTAAATTGATACCAAAAATGTTTTTGATGCTTAATTGCAACTGGAAGCCGTCTTTAGTAATTGCAGAATAGACAATAAAACCTGACAGGATTATTGACGCAGAATTGAAGCTCAGTTTTAGCCGCTGATAAAGCAGCTCCAATTGAAATTAATGTTTGTACAAATTTTCACATTTTAATGGATATCCGTTTATGGCATCGTTAAAAGCCAATGTTTTGTGCAGTGCGGACAGAATGTCTGTTAAAATCGGGAGTCTGACATAATGTCCTGGGAAAGGAAAGATATATGTAAGGAAATTTGATATAATGGAAATGATATTGATTGAAAATTGTGTGGGAGGAAATGAAAGGAAGACTTGTTAAACAGTCTGGAAAAAATAAGTTCAGCCTGGAAAAACATAAGCCATAGGATAAATTGAAAGCAGAGACATAAAGCTTTTCTTTCTCTTTTTGTTTTGGCATATCTAAGGTATTTTAGTGAAGTTTCATTGTTGGCTGTGACAAAGGAGGTGGTATTTTTGTCTTAGAGGTGATCTCATTCAACTAATTAGAAAGTATGGGAACATTCTGTAAAGATACTCAGATTTAGAAAGTATGGGAACATTCTGTAAAGATACTCAGATTCAGAAAGGTCAAGATACTCGGATTCAGAAAGTATGGGAACATTCTGTAAAGATACTCAGATTTAGCTTTCTAGTTCTGTTCTGTGTGCCTCTGTTATAAATCAAGAATACTTTTAATTATATAGGTGGCTTGTTTACCTTTCCATCATCAGGACAGAACAGGATCAGACTTAAATATTTACTGCACATTGTGATAAACAGTCATATACTATATGTGTGTCATAAACATTCATATACAATGCAGTATGTCATAAACATTCATATACAATGCAGCATGTCATAAACATTCATATACAATGCAGTATGTCATAAACATTCATATACAATGCAGCATGTCATAAACATTCATATACAATGCAGTATGTCATAAACAATCATATATAATCCAGTATGTCATAAACATTTATATTCTATATTTTTAAAATATTCATATACAGTATTTCATAAACATTCACATACAGTACAGTATGTTAAAACAACAACAACAACAAAAACACCATTCATATACAGTATGTCATTAGGCATTCATATCCATTACAATATGATTTTCATAAACAGTCATATAAAATACAATATGTCATAAACATACAATAGCATACAATGTCACTGGAGTAAGTGTTAATTTAAGAGGCCTCAGTCTGTGGAAAGTGTCAGAATATGTCAGGTTGTAGGGTTTAAACTCAAGAGCCTACATCAGTGAGGAGGTGCAGTTATCAATAATTCAGTTGACCTTATATATAATCCACTTGACCACAAGGAGGAAAAATAAATGGATTGAGGAATTGAGAAGTATGTAAGAACAGCAAAGTAACTTTTGGATTTTATATCTAACAAGTGCACTATGTAAATATTTGACAACACATTTGTGTTGTCCAAGGCTTATGTAAAGTTAAATGTAAAGTCGTGAAGGAATTTCATCATTGAATGGATATTAAAATTCCTGTGAATGATAAGTAGTACAAATATTGTTCATCCTATAAGTACGGTAGTGTCAAAACTTTTCGACATAAGGTGTCAAATGGCAACAGAAATAATTGTATAAAAACTGCCGTTTTCTTTGTACCTGTTTGGAACTTTAAAGGCATCAGTTTTTGCTTAGAAGCTAGATTTTTATGAATGCAATTACAAGAAAAAGAAAGTGTTTGTGGAATAGATCTGCTTGTATTATGTGAAGGAATAATATCTCCTGTTAACTGTAAATTGCTTTTAAAAAAAAATAAGAAAAAAGGATTTCTGTTTGAGGTACTGGACTGGTATAGTGTGTGCACTACTAACAAGGAAAAGTGTCGTCTTTTTGCTCATCTGGTTGAATTTAATGTATTATTTGCGTGCCTGCCATAAGCATGTAAAATTTCCAGTGTTAATTAACTTATTTTGATTGACATGAGGTTTGAATTCGTCCAGTTTTGAATGTCATTTAAAATGTTTTAATTGTCCTTTGTTTAAGAATTGTTTTCAGTAACCTTTTATGTTGATTGTTTTGTATGCTTGGTTTAAAGGCTTGTTGGTCTTATCAGGGGTGATCTTTGTTTGCCTAAACATACAATGAACGTTTGATATGGGTCAGCTAACGCATTGTTTTTGATTGATTTCCATTTAATCAAGGTGCAGACGGAATTAATACAAGCTTGGTTTAACTACAAATGTATGCTGGGGATGGTGGAATGTATTATTGATGGATTTCCAGCTGGGTGGCTGCCTATGAATTGAAAGGTGTTCTAGTGAAAGGTACAGCCAGTTGTTACTATGTTATGGTGTGGAAAATTATTTTAAAGGTTAAATAGATTTTCAGTGAATAAGGAAAAAAAATGTGAAATAAGTAAGAAAAGTTGGAATGTGTCTTCAGGGATAAAATCATAAAAATGGATTATCTTCTGTTTGTTTTATGGCTTGGATTTCTGTTATGTTGTATAAATACAGGAATGTTACATTTATTTTATACAGGAATGTTACATTTATATTTTAAAAGAAATGCAAAGCTGTTATTTTTAATGCTGTTCTATAGAAGTAAGTACAGGGTGCAAGGAATAGTTCATTGAAAGAATTAAGTAAATAAATCTGTCATGACAGAAAAAAATGAATGGTAGACTGCTAAGGATTTAAAGCTATGTGAATTTTTTTTTTTTGTCGTTTAGTTTGTGAATAGGTTTAAATGATTTCCTTTTCAACTGATGCCCCTAGAAGAGTTGAATTGTTTTATGTTGTAATGTATATTGCAAGATACAAAAAGAAATGCATGTTTATGGAGACAGTCCTGCTTTTTTTACTTGCTCAGTGTGCCGACGGTACTGTTCTTTAACATGCTCAGTGTGTTGACAGTCCTGTTCTATAACATGCTCAGTGTGTTGATGGTCCTGTTTCTTTTACATGGTCAGTGTGTTGACAGTCCTGCTTCTTTTACATGCTCAGTGTGTTGACAGTCCTACTTCTTTTACATGCTCAGTGTTGACAGTCCTGCTTCTTTTCTTTGAAATGCTGAGTGTGTTGACAGTCTTGTTTCTTTTACATGCTGAGAGTGTTGACAGTCCTGCTTCTTTTCTTTGAAATGCTAAGTGTGTTGACAGTCCTGCTTCTTTTACATGCTCAGTGTTGACAGTCCTGCTTATTTTCTTTGAAATGCTAAGTGTGATGATTGTCCTGTTTCTTTTACATGCTCAGTGTTGACAGTCCTGTTTCTTTTACATGGTCAGTGTGTTGACAGTCCTGCTTCTTTTACATGCTTAGTGTGTTTACAGTCCTACTTCTTTTACATGCTCAGTGTGTTGACAGTCCTATTTCTTTTCTTTTACATGCTCAGTGTGTTGACAGTCCTGCTTCTTTTCTTTGAAATGCTCAGTGTGTTGACAGTCCTGCTTCTTTAACATGCTCAGTGTTTTGATGTTCCTGTTTCTTTAACATGCTCAGTTTTTGATGTTCCTGTTTCTTTAACATGCTCAGTGTGTTGATGTTCCTGTTTCTTTAACATGCTCAGTGTGTTGACAGTCCTACTTCTTTTACATGCTCAGTGTGTTGACAGTCCTGCTTCTTTTACATGCTCAGTGTGTTGACAGTCCTGCTTCTTTTACATGCTCAGTGTGCAGACGGTACTGTTCTTTAACATGCTCAGTGTGTTGACATTCCTGTTCTTTAACATGCTCAGTGTGTTGATGGTCCTGTTTCTTTTACATGGTCAGTGTGTTGACAGTCCTGCTTCTTTTACATGCTTAGTGTGTTGACAGTCCTACTTCTTTTACATGCTCAGTGTTGACAGTCCTGCCTCTTTCCTTTGAAATGCTGAGTGTGTTGACAGTCTTGTTTCTTTTACATGCTGAGTGTGTTGACAGTCCTGCTTCTTTTCTTTGAAATGCTAAGTGTGTTGACAGTCCTGCTTCTTTTACATGCTCAGTGTTGACAGTCCTGCTTCTTTTCTTTGAAATGCTCAGTGTGTTGACAGTCCTGCTTCTTTTACATGCTCAGTGTTGACAGTCCTGCTTTTTTTCTTTGAAATGCTCAGTGTGTTGACAGTCCTGCTTCTTTTCTTTGAAATGCTAAGTGTGTTGACAGTCCTGCTTCTTTTACATGCTCAGTGTTGACAGTCCTGCTTCTTTTCTTTGAAATGCTAAGTGTGTTGATTGTCCTGTTTCTTTAACATGCTCAGTGTTGACAGTCCTGCTTCTTTTCTTTGAAATGCTCAGTGTGTTGATGGTCCTGTTTCTTTTACATGGTCAGTGTTGACAGTCCTGCTTCTTTTCTTTGAAATGCTAAGTGTGTTGATGGTCATGCTTCTTTTACATGGTCAGTGTTGACAGTCCTGCTTCTTTTCTTTGAAATGCTCAGTGTGTTGATGGTCCTGTTTCTTTTACATGGTCAGTGTTGACAGTCCTGCTTCTTTTACATGGTCAGTGTTGACAGTCCTGCTTCTTTTACATGGTCAGTGTTGACAGTCCTGTTTTTTTTTTTACATGCTCAGTGTTGACAGTCCTGCTTCTTTTCTTTGAAATGCTAAGTGTGTTGATGGTCCTGTTTCTTTTACATGCTCAGTGTTGACAGTCCTGCTTCTTTTACATGCTCAGTGTTGACAGTCCTGCTTATTTTCTTTGAAATGCTCAGTGTGTTGACAGTCCTGCTTCTTTTACATGCTCAGTGTTGACAGTCCTGCTTCTTTTCTTTGAAATGCTCAGTGTGTTGACAGTCCTGCTTCTTTTCTTTGAAATGCTCAGTGTGTTGACAGTCCTGCTTCTTTTCTTTGAAATGCTCAGTGTGTTGATGGTCCTGTTTCTTTTACTTGCTTATTGTATATACAGTCTTCGAATTTAGACGCCGGACCGAAGGCCCAGTCCACCAAAATGACTGACGGTCCAGTAAAAATTTACAAATCAGTAGTCCGACTGTCCAGTGAATATTGGTGCTGCTTTTTTTTAAAACTAAATACAGTAAACAAAGTTGAGAAACAAGTAAAAAGTAGTGTTTTTGAAAATAAAATGAAATTGTTTCTTAAAAATGCATTCTTCTCCATAGAACAACGATTCGTTAACCGCAACTTCAACATGACGCATTCGTACTTAGTTTACATATAACCGGTGCTCAGGCTATAATCTCCCTTTCCAGTTTTCGCGATAAATATGATATTTTATTTTAATTATTGACCAGGCTATTTCTGGTGTAAAGAGAAAAAAGCCAGCCGAAAGTAACACATTATTTTCATTATATATATTCTGTTTCATGATATAACTCTGTTTCGGTTTCCTGTTTTTTTTTCTTTTTTTTACATGCATGTATACATTTTCGGAAAGTGACATCCGATCCATTCCATTACACTCATTTATCGACCATGGTGCATGATGTAGTCGTACGGAATATATACCAGGGGTAATAAATGGTGACATATATATGCATATGAATATATGGCATTTTCAGAAGTTGGCAAAAAAAGTTGAGATAAAAATCTGGTAACGAGTTTAACTGTACTGACAGTGTCCTGTACAAATGAATCAATTGTACCAGAGCTTTTTTCACAGGTTGGAGAATGTGCCCTTCCCTTAAATTTGGGAAAATTTAATGCAGTTTTTTTTTTTTTTGCAAAAGGGGAAGAAAAACTTGATGTAAATTGAATTTTAGGGGAAAACTAAGATTTTAAGGAATTTTCCTAAGGGAAAGACGCCTGTAAACGGCGTAGAAGGGGCAAAAACCTTGAATACTATTATTTTCACTAAACAATACTATTGTTAGGCTATGAAACAAGTTCAAAGTATGATTGATTTTATTTTTAACATTGTAGTGACAAGTTTACAATACACTCGGACCCCGTTACTACGCGCCCCGTTACAACGCTAACCTCAGTATAACGCTCAAGGGTCATGGCTCCCAAAAAAAAAATATAAAAAAAAAAAAAAAAAAAAAAAAAAACTTATTTTTCACCGACCATAATTATTTTACATGCATATCTTACGTGCTGTATCCATAACAACACTTGTTTAATGTGTCAGCGAAGTACAATTAACTACGTAATTAGGACGCTCTA
This sequence comes from Cyclina sinensis, assembly GCA_012932295.1. Lineage (NCBI taxonomy): Eukaryota > Metazoa > Mollusca > Bivalvia > Venerida > Veneridae > Cyclina > Cyclina sinensis. Next base: position 14,125,254 of record JAAONU010000013.1, read on the forward strand.
GGGCGGGAAAAGTGTGAAAAGCATGCAAAGTCTGGCGTTTATCCGCTTCTTTGTTCGTTGTGATCGATGATCAGTCAGGTGTCAAACTGTTATGAAAACCTCAAATTCGAAGCTCTGACGCGCAAACATCGATGAACTGAGTAACAAACACAAGCCGAAAATATGTTTAAAAACCTTGCGTTTTCTATCGAGCGGCACTCAGTTCGTTGTATCTCATTAAAATATTACAGGACTGCAAAGAACTTCAAAGCGCGGCACCGTATCTTAAGTGCTGTATCCATAACAACGTTTGTTTAATGTGTCAGCGAAGTACAATTAACTACGTAATTAGGACGCTCTAGGGCGGGAAAAGTGTGAAAACCATGCAAAGTCTGGCGTTAATCCGCTTCTTTTTTCGTTGTGATAGATGATCAGTCAGGTTTCAAACTGTTATGAAAACCTCAAATCCGAAGCTCTGACGCGCAAACATCGATGAACTGAGTAACAAACACAAGCCGAAAATCTGTTTTCTATCGAACGGTACAAAGTTCGTTGTATCTCACGAAGATATTACAGGACTGCAAAGAACTTCAAAGCACGGCACCGTATCTAAGGTTCAGTCAGTATGAAATCTATACATGATGCCAGGATGGATGCGAGACACAAGTCAGTGCAGCGAAAGATGACTGAATTCTTCAGCAGAGAAAACAGGAACGACGGGTAGATACATCAAAATAGGTACAATGAGCAGCGTTACACATTGTAACTACCGATTTTCACGGTTTTACTTTCGTAACGCTTACGCCGTGGTTTTCCCGGGAATCGCGTATGTTTACGTTTTTCTTATGCGATTTTATCTGGTTTTTTGTTTTGTTTTTTTTAAACAAAGGTAATATTTTACCAAATAAATTTTTTCTCTATACAAAATGTATCTTGATTGGTTAACAAACAAATTTGGTTATGTTTGAACTTTAACATAATGATACAGTTACATGTTGGTGGGTGGGGTAATACTAGCAAATTCAACAGGTCAACTATACGATCTCGGTAGGCGCGTTATATATCGGAACCCCGTTTATATCGCGGTCTGAAACCTTGGACCCCAACTAGAGCGCTATAACGGGGCCCCAGTGTACTATTGTTAGGCTATGAAGCAAGTTCAAAGTATAATTAATATTGTTTTTAACATTGTGGTGACAAGTTCTACTTCAAAACATAGTCTTATTGTTTTGTTCATCTTTATAGCATTGTTCACATCTATTATTCGGTCCAGTTAAATGTCATTTGGTCCAGTCAGATTATTGCCTTGGCTGGTCCGAATGTCCAGTGCTTCAAAAAGTTATTCGTGAAGACTGTATATAGCACCAATAAATGAGACCTCAGTTCTAAGTCTCATCTGAAATGTTAGTGGAGGAGTGGGAGATACCTTAGTGTAACCTTTAAGAACCCATGGATAAAATATTTGTTCACAGATAGATGAAACCTGTTTGTTTTGGAACTATGGAGGGCAAACAATGAAGGATTGAGTGATTGCAAACCTAGATAGGTTTTACAGGTGCTAACAAATAAACAGTGCAGATAATAGCTATAATATAAGAAATCAAGCGGGCTGCCTGCTGACTTCTGTAAATTGTGGTTTTCGTGTGGCTTATTGCGAAAGGATTAACCTAGTAGCTGGTCTGAACCTTGGAATGTAAAAATTTTGTTTTGGAAATAACAACAGATTTTAAACATACAAAAAGAAAGTGCTTTTATGGATTTAGCATTTTTCACTATACTTCAGAATATGGTGAATAACTGGATTTATTTTGTGTGTGTGTTTCAAATAGAATCAACTCAATGTATAGAAAAACTAATTTCTGGATGATTTGTACTCCATAGACTATCTAGACTATATATTGACTGTTCAGGCTCATCAGCTAGTCTGCACTGGAGAATATGACAGGTATAAGATTTACTCCAGTTAAGGTTACATTGCTGATGAAGTATGAAATTAATCTATCATTTCTTTTTGTTTGATTCAGAAGCATTCACTTGTTGTTGTTGTTTTCCCGTTCTGCAGAGAGTAAAAATGCTAATAAGAGGGAAAATTTATAATACTGTTCCAGGATATTCGCACTGGTTAGAAAATAAGTTTAACAGGTGTCAGTCTGCTAAACATAATTACAGTATAGCAAGTTCAGCAGGAAGAAAAGGTTGGAAGGTGGGCGTGCTGTTTCAACTGCTCTGCTGGATTGTAATTTGTGTTTGGTGCACTTCTTGTAAGGATACATAACAAAGGGCTAGAGAACTTTTCTTTCTGAAATTTAATGCATCTTTTGTTTAAGTTCCAGACTTCCTTTTCTTGGTTGATTTAGTGTTTACATGGAGTTTGAATTCATGTGTTGGTATACTTGACATGTTTGTTTGGTGCATAGTCAAGTTTGGCAAGTTCTTATTCAGTCTGCATAGATTCTGTCTGGTTACTCTGGAAAGATAATTATTATATTATGCTTCATTTTTTGTTGAACATGAAGGTTCATAGTTCTAAACTCCAAAATGGAAAAACTCAACCTTTCTGCCACACTCAACACGTGAATGCCCCCTCCCCCCACCTCACCCCCTTTCAATTTTGTTTTTGAAAACCATTTCAGCTGCTAACTCACTGTCAGTCAGTGTCAGGAATGAAATGTTCTCAGCAATACCTTGTCATTATACCTCTGTGTTAGTCTCTTGAACCTCAGATCAATCATTAAGTTTTGAGTTATGTTATTGTAAACAGGTGGTTTCGTTGACTTCTGCATAGACCTAATTGTTAACATGTGACAGATGGTTCAGCTATATTTCATCACAGTGCCCAAATTATCATTTTACTGTTCAGTGGTGGTTTATGAGATTATCCAAGAGAGATTCATTATTGGGAAAAGTCCACAGAAATCTGTAGACTTCAAAGTTATGCCAGTGGCTATTAGAAAGTCAGTTGTTATTAGAAAATTATGGTGGTTATTAGAAAGTAGACTGTTGCTTGAGGGTGGTAAAAGTTGCTCTTTGCCTTACAGTTACAGAAGAATGCTAATAATTTCATGGTGAAAATGTCATTTGGACTCATTTAGTATAATTTCTGGTAATGGTTATTGTTTGTACTTACTTGGTGTTTATTTTTAGGTTACCAAGTAAACTAGTGAAAAACAGCAATATATTCTTGTGATGCTAGTGGAAATGTAAAAAAAAGAGACTTTCTAGATATTAGATGACATAAAAAATAACTCTGTAATTCTCATTAAGGCAAGAATTTTCATTTCCAAAAATGGATGCAAGTGAAGATTATTTAGATAAACATTTTGATGGTACTTGAGAGTTAAGGCGGAAGTTGTTAATCAAATCTCATTGACTAATGTAATGAAAAATAAAAATGTAATTGATAATTCGTGATGTAGGGGGGGAAAAACATAGTGAAAAAAGCATATTCGTGATTTAGACATATGAAAAATAAGTTATGAAAGTGAAATTGTGTTTTTCTTCATCTCATTACTAAGCCTGTGATCTCAGTTAGAAACAATACCTATTCATGCAGCAAAGGACATCAAACATCAAACAGAATGTCATTGACTAAAAGGATCAAGCAGGATTTACACTAAGTGTTATAGATTGGATCAAGTTATTTGGATTAAAATGTCAGCTTCAGAAAAAATTCAGAGGAATAAAAAGTCTGTTGGATTTGAGGATGGAACTCAGATGTCTTTACGCGAATCAAGGAGTAAATCTCGGGGCAGGGCACGAGATCGTCGTGCCAAATCCATGGATTTACGTGGCGCTGGTAAGGATGTTGAGCTGAGGAAAAGGGACCGCAGTCTGATTGGGCTTGTCAGACAGGGCTCTAGAAAGTCTGTCACAAGCCTTGTTAAATTGTTTGAGGCAGGCAAGAGCTTATATGTAAGTATACAATAAGTTTCTTCATCTTTGTATATAATAATATATATTATTATATAACATAATACAAATTTGTATTACATGAATTGTTGAGTACAACCTTCAAGTATTTTTATGCCTCCGGCATATAGCGATACACTTTATTTTGAATAAAGAATTTGGTTCCGTGCAGAAATCTGGTTGCCATGGCAACCAAAAGAACTAACAGGAAAAAAATTAAAAATTTTCTTCTCAGAACCACAAGGTCTAGAGCTTTGATATTTTGCATAAGGCAGGGGTTTCTTTAAGAGGCTGGAGGCGGGTATTTCCACATGCTATTTTGAGATCTTCCCCTGGCTACTTTTCTTAAAATCAGGCTTATTTTATAACAAACTGGCAGCAATAGTGGACTTATACCAAGTTTGTTTCTAATCATGGCCCTTTGGGTCAAATTGGCCCTGCTGCGGGGGTGTTCAAATTGGCCCAGCCCTGGAGGTCAATAGGTCAGACCTTTTTTTTAAAAACTTTTACAACTTCACTGATATTAAAGCTATAACCTTCATATTCCACATATGAATCTTCTGAACATTGTTGACCATTAAGGTCAAAGGTCAAACTTTTTAACCTTCATAACTTCATTATTGTTTAAGCTATGGCCTTCATATTTGGAAATGATGAACACTTGTTATTCATTAGACATGCTTCATATGACCCTGACCCATATTCAGTATTGACTATTAAGGTCAAGGGTTAAATTTTCAATTCTTCATCACTTAAAATTTGTTTATTCATTGACCTTTATATTTTAACATTAGATACATATGATAATTTTGTTTTGTTTCACAAGCTGAAATATTTATCTTGATTTCTATTTAACATTGATCATTGTTAGGTGATGTATACAAGCAAATGATTATTTACTTTTGTTCCTACCTTTATTTAGTATTGTACAATGCGGTGGCATTGCTTTTCTCACAAATGCGGCCTTGTTTTCCATTATTTTCAGCCTTAAAATAGCATATTTCGTTTAAGAAAATGAAGCATATCTTATATTGTTTTATCATCCATTCCTTTAATTTGCGTTATTCTAATTTGCTTTGATTTCTGACAAAGTAATTAGTTAACAGATATATATTATTTATATATACACACACACACACACACACATAAAGGAGACTTAGGCAGAAACTGTTCATAATTATTGATGTGAAATATTTAATCATATTCTAAGATATAAATGGTCAGAACACAACAGATACTAGGCCTTTTTGTCGAAGCCTCTGGGACTCCTGGCAGCTGTCACTATACAGACAAAAGTTTATTGCCCTATTTTGTTTATGTGTCTTATGTGGAATAATACTCTCTGTGGAATTATTTTGATATGTATCATCATATCCTGGACAGAACAAAGGCAATTTACTGGATAACATTGATAAACAGCATGTCATATAAAATAGTCTTCAAGACAAATGAAAGATTTTCTGCTTGATTTTCTCCTAGACTTAAAATGGTGGGAGGGTCAGTGATGAATGCAAAAAGCTTTATTTATCTTTCCACAGGTTATGTTTATAATAGCAGGGTAAGCATAAGGTTTTAATGAGGAAAGTAAAAAAGCAAAAAACAGACAATAAAGTCTAAGGGAGTTAACTGTGCTTAGAAGAGACTAATTCCTTTTCACAGTGATTTCCCTTGTAGCATTTGTTACTAGTAAAGGGAGAGAAAAAAAAGTCAAATACAGAACTACTGTGTTAGTTACTCGTAGTCTCCCTTCAGTATTTTCCAGTGTGGAGATTTTCTCTGAAAATTTCTCATGTAAGTAGTGTTCAGCTGTCAATATTATGCATGTTTTATTGCCCTGAGTGCATATGGTCTCCCCTTTCTTTGGCAGTGTCTAAGACATTATGACCTTTTCCCAAGAGATGAATTCTCATTCATTTCTACCAGAAGCTTGGAAGTTGGGTAATGAAATGGTTTGATAAAATCTTATTATGAAAAATGAGATGAAAATTCTTATCAAAAATCTGCCTTGAGACGAGGTGAATCTACATGAGGGGAAATCAAATTGAGTCACATGGAAGCTTTCTTTGTTTAGATTCATGAATATTTTGCATGGAGGTTTACTTTAAAATGATAATGCTGCTGAAGGAATATGGAAGTTTGTCAAGGGTATGTTGATTTGAAATTCATACAAGTATTTATACTTCCTCATGCAAGAAGATAGTGATTGTTTCTGGCAAAAATAAAAGGAATTATTTCTTGATTACATCATAGTTATGAAGGAGAAGACCTCATGTGGCAGTTTGATAGTATGTTTCCAGACTAGGAGACATTTTATTACACTTTCTCATAACATGTTAATTCTTTTTGCATAAATTGCTTTTGTTCAAGAGCAAAGCCTGGTAAACAAGGCTTAACAGTATCTATGTGGGCTTTTTTGTCTGTAATATTTTTACGTAGTCAGATTCATTCAGGTTTTAGTTGAATAAGACCTGTCCGTACGGTTTGTCTGTTCTAGTTAGTTTGCTTTGGAAAATGACCTGTTGATAAAAAGGCCCGAAAAAGCTGTTTTTATCCATCAGAAAACAGCATGGTCCGAAAGTTTTTAAAGCCCCATTTGTAGACTTACATAATAAATTCAGCAATATTCTATTCCATCCAAGTAAAGAAAAAAAAATATTAAAGAGAGATATTTTGTAAGTATATTGTTTAAGTATTTCTTAAAATAAAGTACTTAAGTTTTTTTGTATGTTTGCGGGTAAATCTACCATAATTGTTGTAGTTGTGAAGTGTAAATGATTAACTTTAATGAGAAGTGGAAATAAGTTCATTGACCTGCAAACTTGTTCGCACACTTTTCAAGGGAATACATGCAAAATGAAGTGTATTTATATCTTAATATTCTTCCTTTTGTCAGAAAGTATAAAAGAAAAACACTCCCATTATTTGGTTGTAATCACATATTATGTAAGGAGGTGCATAAAGACATAACAGGAGTGTCATTGTCTGTATAATACCAGTTGCAGTTAGGCTTCTTTTCTTGTTAACTTTACAAGTTTCTTTCTTGGTAACTTTACAAGTTTCTGTCTTGGTAACTTTACAAGTTTCTTACAATTGTGTATTATTCAGTTGTAGAAATATCACTATCATCATATAGTTTGGATTAGAATGACTTCTGGATGGAATGTCACACAGACTATCCAATGGTGCAAAGGACCGAGCTTATTACAGATCACCTACCACCACCAAAACAAATAGTTCTATCTATTTAAACATTCAAAATAACATTTACTTAGAACTTATTTATCTAAACATTCAGATATCTTTTACGTAATTAGAGGTTCGTTGATCATTTAACCTAAGTCAATACATTTCTAACTATAGTTGTAGGATAGAGCTAGAGATGGTTTTTATTTTTAGCTCACCTGAGCACAAAGTGCTCAAAGGTGAGCTATTGGGGTCGTTAATTGTCCAGTGTCCGTCGGCGTCTATCGTCAACAATTTGACTTGAACGACTTCTTCCTCCTAAACCGCTAAGTCAGCTTTCACAAAACATGCCTGGGATGTTCCTTACATGAAGCTCTACCAAAGTTGTTCAAAGAATTGAATTCCATCAAGAACTCTGGTTGCTATGGCCACAGAAAGGAAAAACTTTGAAAATCTTCTTGAATGAAACAACAAGGCCCTGAGTCTTAAGATTTGGTATGTAGCACTGTCTAGTAGACCTCTGCCAAGGTTTGTTTCAAATTATACCCCTGGGGTCAAATTTGGCCCCACCCCAAGAGTCAGTTGATTTTACATAGGCTTACATAGGGAAACTTTGAAAATCTTCTTGTCTGAAACCACAAGGCCCACCATATAGAAAAAATTAACCTTGGCCATAAAATGAAAGTGCTTCCATCCAAAGTTTTCTAACTTCACCTGTGTATTCACCTTGATGAGCACTTAGAGGTCATGAATTAAAGGTCAAGATCACCATGATCTCCAGATATTAAATATTAACCGTGGCCATAATACCATAACAAGGAAGTCTTTGCACCTACAGCCTCCAAACTTCACAGGTGCATGCACCTTGATGAGCTTTACCTACCAGACCCACTTAGAGGTCATGGGGTCAAAGGTCAATGTCACTGTGAAAGTAAGTGCACCCCGGGGGCATGGCATTCATTCAAACTTAGCGCTTGTTTAAATTTTTTTTTCAACAATTTTCTGTCTTAATTTCTATGTAGCGCAGTGATTCAGTCATTGTTCTCTTTAGAATATAGGTTATTCATCATCTACTAGCCTATGCATGTGTGTTCCAGTCATGTCTTGACCTAGTTACAAAACGATTCATTTTGATAAGCATATTTAGCAAGAAGCTTTATAATTTAATATTTTGGATGTAAAGAGCAGGGACAGTGTTGTAGTTCCTTTGATTATTTACTTTTAATTATTGATTTTTCTGGTTAAACTTTCATGGTATATATGATCTATCTGTCGAGACTTTTAATCTCTACAGTGGACGTACAGAACCTGACGTATCTTGCAAAAACAAAATTACACAGAATGAAAATCATGTGCTGGCACCCTGACCAGCTTACAAGAAACTTTAATGTGTATTCAACGACAATCAATCCATCAGTTTTTTTTGTAAGCTTTGATTTTGTTGTGTGTCCATTAAAGAATTTTGACCTTTTCCTGTTAATGCTGTTGCAGGGGCATTGTTCACCTGCAGTAAAAGTCAAATTACATTTAGTTAGTCCAGTTTTATTTCTTATTTATTTGAGTTATATTATTTGAACTTGTTAAATTAGCGCTATGAATAAATAATTAGATTATCATAAAATGTAAAAACTTAATTGCATGTTTGATCACCACTTGCAGCACTTGGGCAAGGCTTTGACTCTCAGATTACAGGTTGTTCCGTATTTCTTTGTCAGTCCAGGTCAGACTGGAATAGTTTTGTTTAACAGAAAGGCACGGTGTAATTGAATCCAGTTCTGTAGTAGGGACAGGCTAGGATGTAGCTGGCCTTGTTTAAATAATCACAATACTTTATTCATACATTGTGACAGAGATTTAAAGAAAAGCTATAATTATGTGACGATCCTTTGGTAAAGTTGCCTCCCCTTTCAGTAACAGCTGTCAGTCTCCTGGAGTATTTACCTCCCCTTGTGGTAACAGCTGCCAATCTTGTTTGTTTTTTTTTAATGTTACACTGGAGTATATTCCATGTTTCTCATTCATGCAAATGTTTAAATAATTCTTGATGCAACAAAATGATAAAATTTGTGAAAGTTATTTACTACAGATTTGAAAATGTCGAGAAGTGGAGCAAACATTTGTTGTTATTGTTGCTTGAAATTCACAGAATTTTTTAAGATCTTAAAAAAGGAACACATTAATGAGGCATTGTAATGAATGTATATGCTGTAGGAAAAGAAATTGATATGTGTTTGCAGTTTTTAAAGCTTGCCAGCACAGTTATGTGTTATTTGATATGATTTTAAATTACTTAATATATTATTGGAATGTTTATATAGAGTATAAATGCAAATAGAATAGTATTATTGCTACCTGTGTTATATTATGCAATGTAACATGCACGGTATTCAGATATTGGTATCCTGTATATTGGTAAAGGCGTTTGGAATGTAGAAAGTAACGGTGGTACATGACAGAGACTCAGATATTCAGTGATAATGTGAAAACAGACCTGGTTGAAAGCTTGGGGCTTAAAGCCTTCCTGGAAACTGTTTAAAAGTGAATAAGGTTTGGGAGATAAAAAGAACAGATAAATATTGGGACAATTAATACTTCAAACAGGGCACAGAGCTGGTGGAAGTTTTTAAAAGAATGATTGATCAGTGTGATTTGATATTCTTGGAAATTGTGTCAGGAATTACTGAAAACTAAGAGAAATAAATTTACTCTAAATAAATGATTTCTGTCTAACTGTTATAGAGTGAAACTTGCATTGTTACAGGTTTATGTCAGTTTGTAGCTATGAAATATATAGCAAAATTTCAGATAGTATCTAGTTATAATTTTTATCAATACAAAAAAGGTACCCAAACCATGTTTTATTGAAAGATCATGTTAGTTTTGCTGAAAGCCAGGAGATCACTGTCAACTTAATTAAAATTGCGGTGTATTTAATGACATTCAATATTGTGACAAAATATTGATATAATGTCCTTAAACGACCAATAATGAAGTCAGACTTCAAGGTACTTGTTGATGAACAAATAAAATTGTAGCAATTTCATGCTTTGTACTGTTATATATCCAAGTAGATCATTGTGAACGAATAAAATTTTGAAGTGGTGCCATATGTTTCTTTAATAGGATTAAAAGTTTCTTTACAGTTGATGCACTTGTGAAGGAGTTCTTTATTTACGTGAATAAACAAATTGTATGAAGGGTTGTAATTTTAACTGTGTTTAACGATACATTTGGATTTAAATGTCTGCTTTTGAAAATCTTGGGAACGTATCAATATAGATGTGGGAATGCAAGTAAGGTGCATTAATTCTGTAATTGGATTAAAAGTGAATGATGATTATGTAGTGAATACAAGGAAACAGACATGGGGTCACGTCCGAAAATGATCAGACGACTGAGCCAAATTTGGGTAAGAGACTTCAATAATTTATTGGCATATATAAAGTTCTTATTGCAGAGTCACAGTTTCAGTCAAGGGTTCTCAAAGTCTAAATTGAGTATTTTTGTTCATTTGGACATGGAGGTTTGGGTGCTGTAGCTGTCAGTTTGAGATAGGCAGGAACAAAATTATGATAAAAAGTAGTTCTCTGAAACATACATAAGCCAGAAGAAAAGTAATTGGTGATGACCTTTAGGTATGGATCAATTCCATGCACACAATCAAATCTGGCATGAAACATTTTCTCTTTTCTACAGATTTAAGAAAGATACAAGTAATAAAATGTATCATATTTGTTGTTTTATTATGACAATACTGATATATGATAAGGTAAATGTTTTGAATTTATCTAGCTGCCTGTGAATATTTTTTTGGAACTTTATTATAATCTCAATATAGGCTGTATGTTTTAAGTGTTTAGTTTGAGTGTGGGTGGGGGGCTTAAAGTAGAGAAAGATCAAGTAATAATCTTGAAAGTCTCAGGGGATAACTCTACAGTTTTGGACAGGGTTGTTTTATTAGGATTGGTATTTGTGATATTGTGTATTCTGTAATAGGTCTAGATAGTTAGAATATTCTTAAAAGAACCAGACATTCCCTCTCCTTCTTGTATTTTTCTTATTGATCACTGGTTAGTCAGCAAAGCTGTACCTAGTTAATCAAGTTGTTGTCATGCAATCTGTTTCGTTAATATAAATACTTGTGGTTCAGCTATTTATTGGAAAGTTGATGCAATATTATCTAAATTCCATTCTTATTCAAAGTTTGTTTGTTTTATTGTGTAGATATTAAGTACTTTAATGAAAAGCATCTACAATAGAGCGAATTATAGATCAGTTCTAACTTCTATCTGTCCTTTCATTTTCTCATTTTTTTAAAAATGTTAAAAGATGTTTACAAGTGGTCTGCTTAAACCATGTTTGTAAATGGTCATCCATAGTCACTACACTGGCTGACCATGTGGCATTTTAACCATGATCATTAAGCACTGGTCAGCCTTGATGCCAGTTGTTGTATTTGTTCATATAATGGTTGACTATTTTTTACCAAAGTTCCATAACCATGGTTACAAGTGATCTGCTTAAATCAAGCTTGTAAATGAGAAGCCATGGTTTATAGTGCGTCATCTGTGGTCATTGTTTCCTTAATTGATATTGACACTCAGATCTTGCTTTTTTTGACAGCTGACTTAGATCTTAATTCAAACCACATTCAACATTCTTACATTTAACAGTAAGTGTCACTTCCGATGCTGCAAAATCATAAGGGACAGTCTATAATCATTTAACTATGACCTTGCAAGATATGATAATACAATGTTTATAACCTGAGGATTAACTGTAAGGCAATTAAGTCTAAAGTGACATATAGAGAGGGACATGTCAGTGTCACTATTATACCTTTAATCAGCTCAAGGTCACATCTGCAAGATGAGATTAAGGTCATGGTCAACATTTAGTATGAAAATAGGTCAAGGTAAGCAGTCAGTATTAGAATGAGGTCAACTGTGGTTTTCAGTATCTAGATGTCTTCCTTCAGAGTTCACAGGTCCTGAAGTTTGAAAATTAGCTCAGCTATAGTCTTCAGGATGGATGTTATGTTAACATTGGTCTTTAAGTTTATTACTGGCTGTATGTTAAAGTCTAAATAAAGTTTTTCAAAATTATAAAAGAAAATAAATATCATAATTCCTCAAGCCTGAAAAAAGAATTGCTCAGGACAACGTTCTGTGACGGCCCTTTGACTGTCATCGGTCAGTCCATCCTACATTATGTGAACACTTTACATGGCCACATTTTTATCAAGCCTCCATAAAACTTGCATGCTCAGAATATTTGTCCTAATGATTTCTTGGGTCAGTGATAAATAGGGTAATCTGGGCTGTAAAACTAGGTCACCAGACCATATCAAAAGAACATACACCATTTGAACACTCTAGAGGCTTTATTTTTTGATCCAATCTTCATAAAACCTGCACAGACTGTTTGTCCTGATGATCTTGTTGAGAATTTTAAAATGGGTTACATTGGGTCATAAGTATATCACACACGCACATTTATCGAAACCCTTTTGAATACTTAGAGGTCATATTCATGACCATGTCCCTATGAATTTTGCTAAAAATATTTGTCTAATAATCCTTTTTGATTAATTTGAAACTGGGTCACATGATTGTCTCAAAAAGTCACCAGCTTAGATCATTTGAAAACACTCTAGAGGTCACATTTTTGACCCTATCTTAATATTTAGTCAGCATATTCACCTTGATGATTTCTTTGATGAAAGGCCAACAAACACTAGAGATTGTAACTGATGACGTCTAAGGACAGGTTTGAAACTGGGTTATGTAAGTTCAGAATCAAGCTCACCAGCTCAGATCAGTGGATAACCATGTGAACACTATAGAGGTCAAATTCTTTACCCAGTTTTTAATATACTTGGTCTGAAAGTTTCCATAATTGATATCTTTAGACAGATTGATACTCAAGATTGAAACTAAGTCGCATTGAATCTTATATTTTATATCTGTGTGTCTGATTATATTTGAACATAATGTTTTCAGTGAGGACAATGGTACTCAGGTGAACAATATAGGGCCCTCTATTTTTTATTTTTAATGCTCCATGCTCCCGAAGGGAGGCATATAGTTTCTGAACTGTCAGTCTGTCCATCAATCCATCCATCAGTTCATCTGAAAACTTAAACATTGACCATAACTTCCTTAGTCAGTTAAGTGGATTTAATTTACTTCATACTTGGACACAACATACCTTTGGACAAGACCTTCCCACTGATCTATATTTATTTAACCTTGACCCCTGAATAACCTTCACCTTGTAGATCAAATTGTCCAAAAACTTTAACAATTTGGCCATGACTCTCTCATTAGTAAGTGGATATACTTCATATCTGGACACAAACCACCTTTGGACAAGACCTTCCAATTGACCTATATTTTTTGACCTTGACCCCTGAATGACTGGTCCTCAGCTCAAATGTGAAAGTACCACTTTTGGGGCATTGTCATCTTACAGTGACAATCAGTTCTTCTTTCAGTTAAAAAGGAAAGTATAGAATAACAAAACAGAAAACAAGTGATTATGCAACTTAGGACTTTTTCTGTTTATAGAAAAACAGATACCTGGTAGGTGTGTGGAGAAGGATTAGATTAAGTAGAGAAACTGTGCAGTGAAATGGAATAGTGTATAATTTTGCCTCTAAATTAAAAGGTGGGCCTCTAGACAGTGTTAAGTTATGTATCACCTGGAGGATGGGTTGTTAGCATAGACAAATAATGTTGTTGAGATGTCACTGCTTGGCCATGCAACAATATATACACTTCCTTTAAATCACAGGACAGGAGTGGTTCAAAGATATGAAGAAATGTTTTATTTTGTAATACAATGACATATGCATCTGTAGGTGGTACTTTACTGTTTAAATATTTCATTGGTTTGCTCCATGCAATTTTTGGTTTTGAAATTGAACATTAAGACTTAAACACTATTGCAGATATTCCCATTTTCTGCTCATATAAAAAAAAGGATAAAAGGGTTAGAGAGACATTATGCTTTCAGAAGATAAGCCTGACAAGTTTAATTGGGTTAATGCTGGAATTGGAACACTTTGTAATATTTATAATGATTTATGTAGAGCTTTCACAAATGTTTACAGTAAAAATCAGGTTCATATATTTATACAAGCAGTTATTCATGCATAGTGCACAGTCATACACAGCAGAGGGTGACTTTTTAGTTAAAAGAGAGAAAATTCTTCCTGGTTTAATTTATTTGATGATCTTACCAAAACATTGAAACATTCTTTTAAGATTAATTGTTTTCATGTGTGAAAATGTGCTGTATATAGTTCTTAGTTCTCTGTTAATATAAAACTTCCTTACATGTTGATTGTTCAGATTTCAGTTGTGTTTTGTTGCTCTTGCAGATAAAAAAACAATGGCAGTAACTGGGTGAAATGAAATTGCTAATATAGCCGCTGCAAATCAGAAACAATTACCATATCAGTATTTCTATAAGCCTGATTGGCTGAAAAATCTCGAGACAGCTACATTTTCTTGTGCACCTAAGTTTTATTAAAAAAAATAAGTGGCAGTAAAGAAAATAGAAAATGTAATAGATTTGAACAACAAATTAGTATAAGGTTTTCTTGAGTAATGGCCCATAGACTAAGGTTGTTTTCCAACTCGCCTATATTATTTTGAATTTGAGATTTTCATGAGTTATGGCCCTTAGAATTAAGTAGTTTTTTGAAGCACCTTTAAGTCAGACAGTTACTCTGTAGGGGTATTGGTCACCTCTAGTGATAGTCTTGATTCTAGACTTAATTAAAAAAGAAAATTACAGTATAATGAGCATTTAAATCTACCAGTTTTCTGAATTGTTTTAAATACTTCTTACTATGTGCAAAACTATAGGCAAATAGTTTTGAACATTTCTTACAGTTTTATTAAATGAAGCATATGAATATTTACATGTTGGGTCAGTCAATGTGTGATATTTTGTTCACTGATATTGATGTTAGATATTTTAACACTGCCGAGGGGTATGGTTTGTCGAACAAAAAATAGGTAGAAGTCCAGATTAAACTACTTAGTTATTTAGTTTTTTATCATACTAAAGGTGTCAAGTACATTATAGTTAATTGATAAAAATGTAAAATTATCATGGATAAAATGACAGACGAGGAAGATTTTCAGGTACTAGACTTAAAATAACTAAATGTAGCCAAATTTTTGTTTCTTCTTGTCATTTTAGCTTATATACCTGTCAGCTCGTTCTTTATATACAAATGTCGTTATTTATGTTGACAGAATGTTTGTTCTACATTTTCGTCTCAAACATGTTATAAAACTAGATTGTTTGAATTTGATGCATGGTTTGAAGAGATATGCAGATTACTGAAATTTTGTTATAAGTTCTTGAATGTTTTCATGGAAAAGGTTTTAATGGAACCCTCTTCCTTTCTGTTGGTGCTCCACATTTTGATTATGTTGCTGCTCTTCTGCTGGATTGATGCTTCAAATTTTGAGCTTACATGTATACAATTGATTGTATAATGTTTTTGTGTATTCTGCTATGACCTTGACCTCAGGAGCCCAAAACATGTTAAATACTGGTTTTTTAGGTGGAGTGCTTAAGGGAATCATCTTGTAAGTCACTTTTAAAAAATCTGTGGCTTAAAAATAGTTGTTTATGGGTTTTAATAAGCTTGACACATTATAAGATGTGTCAGAAAATAGGCAATATCATATGGAGGGCAAGAGAACCAGTACAGGAAATTCCAATTTACAGTGTTATGGTAATCTGTCTGACAGCTTACCAAATTAGAGAACTGGGACTTTACTGTCAGAAAGCAGAATAAAGTTCAAAGTAAACCCCTAAGCTTGACTGTTTTAGAGTTCTAATATACATTGCTGACTCATTGAACACATGAACACATAAGCTGGCTTTTGCATTTTGTATGTTTCTCTTTAGTTTAATGCATTTTACATGTGAAAGTTACAATGTTTATAAATTTTATAGCTTTCAGCTAAATTTCTTGCATCTAGATCCTATCATAGTGAGTTTAATGATAAAACTGTAATGATAAATATGAAAATTTGCAGTTAAGTAACTTAATCAGTTTTGTTTGAAATGAAAGAGCTTTTGTAAGATTTGTGGGAAAAATGTAATTTTAAATTCAGACTTAAAAGCTGAATCAGCTGCAATGAATTGTTTTTAATTTGAAACTATTTCAGTTTTGCTGAAATTTTGAATGCTTTGAAGTTACTCCACTGATGGCAGCAATCATCTATATAATGAAACTAAGCAGCATATTTTCTGTGATTAAATATAATTTCAGATTGGAACTAGGTCATTTTAGGTCAAGGTCAGAAATAAAAAAAAATCCATTTTAATATACTGAGTATAAAATACAGTAACCAAGAATAATATCTAGGTAAAAAAACAAACTAAAACAAACTTGAATGTTGAAATCAAATATATTGAAGTTTACTAGGCTAGTCCTTCTTGTGTACATTGTGTTGTCAATAACAATGTAACAGCTCTTTTTTCTGATGGGAACACTTGCATGGAAATACTGTCAAAGATCAGACTCTTAAAGATGTTAATGTTAATAATACTTCTTACCCTTTTAGAAAATGAAAGCAGTCATACATGAAATGTCAAGCCAGATTGAGTCCAGTGATATGAAAAATCAAGAAAATGGCTGTTTTTGGGGCTATTCAGAATGGATCTTTTATATTACCTCATTGAGAGGATAAAAATTAATGCTGACAATGTTACCAACCAAGAAGAAAGTAATGCAACTAAATTTTTTCATTTTGCTAGTGGTTAAACATGCACTCAAGAAACCCAGAGATATTTGTATATATCCAGAGGTTTTGTAGATGATATCCAATTAAGAGAATGTGAGGCATTGTTTTCAGTTTTTTCCTGTGCTTCTTGATTTACTTTATCTCCCGACAGAAAGTCAGAAAATGGTAAAATATTCGGGATGAAAGGGAAAATGTTCTAAGTACTAATGAATAAAGAGCAGACAGAGACATTTTGCTTTTATTTCTTCAATATGTAATTCTACAAGCTGTACAAATTGTGGTCTGACATGCTATTATTTGTCAAGAGGGGATCAAATGTGGCAATATGAAACTCATTAGAGGAACTGTTTGTTTCTTTGGATACATATTCAGCTTCCTGTGTTTGTTAAAGGCTTCCTGATTGGTTATTTATACAGAGAGTGGAAATTTGGGAAGTAGAAAGTTACAGAGAGAAAGGGAAAATATAGGTTACTCATGCAGAAAAGGAAAGGATTAAGAGTTCTGTTTTCATTATATGGCATATGATTTATCACATGTGTACTGTCTGGCTTGTTATAGGTTTTTTTGCAGACCAATGATACAATGCAGTTTGAATGAAAAGGTTCCTGATTGCTCACTTTTACATTTTATTGCTTTAAGTCTCCTAATGTGAATGTTGGAAATAAAAGCTAGAAAATTTGCTATATTTAAGAGGTTTGAGAAGTGTTAAATTAAAATTTTAAAACTTATTTCTTGAATATTCTAATATGATTCTGTCATAAGTTACTTCCCTTTACATAATTTGTAGCCATTTGTAAGTTGCAACATGGTAGCAAAGCTTTACTAATTTATCTTGATTGCGTACTTTGTTTTACATCTTCATAAATCAGCATTAAACTTAACTACTATATTCTGCACTCAGAATTTCTTGAAGTTAGTCTTAATTAGACATTCTGGCCAGATTCCATCACTGTGGTTTGCATCACTTTGTTGCTGTTACAGAGGAGCAAAGAGAGTGCAACACTTGTTAGAGTCTAAATAATTGCAAGAGGAAATAGTGCCAAAAGCTTGTCATTTCTGTATCACCTGACCTTGTATAAAGACCAACTTAATTGGCATCATGTTGATGGAATTTTGTTATCTTTAATGGAACCTTACTAAAAATGTAGATTTACAGAGCTATATAGAATTTTTTTTTTACTTCTTTGCCTGTGAGATGATTTGCATTTTGTTGTGAGAAACAGGAGTTAGCATTAATTCACACTTCAAAGGAACAGCAGACTGTTGGTTCTAACTCAATGCCTATAAAAGGCTATCATACTGCATTGAGAAGTCACCTCAGAAATAATTTTCACAGACTTTAAAACCTCACGGGGACCATGTGATATTGTCTTTGTTAGTTGAATGCTTTACTGTACTTCCCCCTAATCCCATTCAAAATAACCCTTTCTCATCTCAGTTTCTGGCTGACACTGAAGTTGAAGAGTCTGAAGAACAATAGATATAATGGAAAATTGTTTTTCAGAAGAAGGAAATAAGATTGTATTTCTATTGTGTTTTCATTCTCAACCCTTACGGACTGTTTCATGAAACTCCAGTCTAGGGAGCTTTCTGGTTGTATATCAAGTATAAACTTCTGCAAATTGCCTGTTCACCATGTATTTTGATATGAGCATGTACATGAGCTGATATTACATCATTCTGTAGGAATGTTTCCTTGAGACATTCTGTCATGCCAGCCTTGATACACATCTTGAAAGAACAGTTGTTTACTTAATGTGACATGATAAGTGCCTCTCTGACATGACATCATGTCTCCTGAGATTTCTAAGAATGAGCTTTAGGGGAAAATGTTGGGACATTTCATGTGAAAATTTTGTTCTTGAAAACATGACTGTTTTTATCAGGTATGAAAAATTCATGAACTCTGGATAATTACTCCTTATAAAAGCAATGCTTTTGAGCAGTACTTTTGTCCTGTTTTATTAAGTGTTCTGTAATATTGGTTATGATTGTTTGTAATTCTATTGATTGTAGAATATCTGTCATCTGCTCATTAACAGTTCATGGACCTTGGCATATTGCAAAGTTACTGCCTACTGTTCTTTTGACTGTTCATGAGCCTTGGCAGATTGCATAGTTACTGGCTGCCGTTCATTAACAGTTCATGGACCTTTACAGATTGCGTAGTTACTGCCTGCTGTTCTTTAACTGATCATGGACCTTGGCAGATTGCATAGTTACAGCCTGCTGTTCATTGATAGTTCATGGACCTTGGCATATTGCAAATTTACTGCCTACTGTTCTTAAAAGTAAAATATTGTATAGTTACTGCCTGCTGTTCTTTAACTGATCATGAACCTTGGCAGATTTTATAGTTACTGCCTGCTGTTTATTAACAGTTAATGGACCTTGGCATATTGCAAAGTTACTGCCTACTGTTCTTAAACTGTTCATGAGCCTTGGCAGATTGCATATTTAGTGCCTGCTGTTCATTAACAGTTCATGGAACTTGACAGATTGTAAAGTTACAGCCTGCTGTTCTTTAACTGATCATGGACCTTGGCAGATTTTATAGTTACTGCCTGCTGTTCATTAACAGTTCATGGACCTTTACAGATTGCATAGTTACTGTCTGCTGTTCTTTAACTGATCATAGACCTTGGCAGATTGCATAGTTACAGCCTGCTGTTCATTGATAGTTCATGGACCTTGCAAATTTACTGCCTACTGTTCTTGAAAGTAAAAGATTGTATAGTTACTGCCTGCTGTTCTTTAACTGATCATGAACCTTGGCAGATTGCATAGTTACTGCCTACTGTTCTTAAACTGTTCATGAGCCTTGGCAGATTGCATATTTAGTGCCTGCTGTTCATTAACAGTTCATGGACCTTGACAGATTGTATAGTTACTGCCTGCTGTTCTTGAACTGATCATGGACTTTGGCAGATTGCATAGTTACTGCCTGCTGTTCATTAACAGTTCATGGACCTTGACAGATCACATAGTTACCGCCTGCTGTTCATTAACAGTTCATGGACCATGGGTAGATCGCATAGTTACTGCCTGCTGTTCATTAACAGTTCATGGACCTTGGCAGATTGCATAGTTACTGCCTGATTTTCATTAACAGTTAATGACCTTGACAGTTTGCTTAGCTTTAGCCTGCTGTTCATGAACAGTTCAGGGGTCTTTGCAGATTGCATATTTAGTGCCTGCTGTTCATGAAACAGTTCATTGACCTTGGCAGATTGCATTGTTTCTACCTACTGTTCATGAACCTTGGCAAATTGCATAGTTACTATCTACAGTACTGTTCATGAACAGTTAATGACCTTTAGCAAATATCATAATTTTCTTGGTAAATAACATTGCTGTCTGCCGTTAATGAACAATTCTTTTACCATGGTAAGTTAAAGTATGGCCTTTGAATGCTGTAAGCTGTCCATAAATACCCATGAATTGGGTAAATGGCATTATTGGCTGCAGTTGTGGACAGTTCATGGACTACACTACAAGAAAGTAGAAAGAATAAGCATGAAATTCTAGAGCATTGTTTATTTATAAATGAGGCTTTTGTAGACTTTTTGCCATATTGTCTTAAGAACCTTTGTACAAAGTGGTCATAAGCCAGAGAAATGAAGTGTGAGAAATTACATAAGTAAGCATTTGTTGTTAACATGTAATTACCAGTTTATATGAAGTAATCATTGTCTGCAATTTGTTCTACAGACTTCACTTTCCCAGTGCTAGCCTTGAAAAGGTTAAGGAGGCAATAAATTGCAATTTCTGCCAAAAAATATTGTTACAGTTAATTAACTATGAAAATACTGTCTGGAACTCAGGTCAGAGTATCTCAAGAAACATTCTTCAAGAGTTAAAGGGATGCACCCTTTTTTGAGGGAAGTCTGGGAATTCTTAACTTACAAGACTAATTGTGGTGCAGTGTTTCAGTTAGCTAACTCAGAATGATGTTTCTGATGGAAGTTATGATTCATCAAAAAATTGTGCATGTGTATTGCAGTTGTTGATAAAGCATGTCGTCAGTTTAGTGCAACAAGGTTGTAACTCATATTTTTTACAAATTTGCTGTTTTTACATAAATTGTCTTTTATATATAAAATACATCAGTTGTGAAAGTCTGAGTATAAATTTCAACATGTAAACCTTAAAAGTAGAATGTTTGTCAAAAGGTTGTATCTCACAGTGGGCAGTGTGTGTTGTGCAATAAAGTTGTAACTTAACTTACAACCTTATTGCTCACAGTAGTTTACATGACATACACTGATATTATGTTGTGCAACAAGGTTGTATTTAAGATTATTGGAGAACTATAAATAGGTTTTCTGGTAAGATTATGATGTCATTATAATATTATGATGTCATGAAGTATACCATATTATCAGTACATTACTGAGAAATCTTTCGAGTCTTATTTTACAGTTTAAAACAGTGTCTTTTTGGAAAGTGTATTTCTCTGCATGGTTGGGTTTTGGGTAAGTGAATTTTTTTTTTTTACTTTTTTTTTTCAGTTTAGTTGAGTGAAACAGAAGATAAATTAGTTTTAAAGATAAATTTGATTTTGTGGATTTTGTAAAAAAAAAAAAAAAAAAAAAAATAAAAAAAAAAAAAAAAAATTGTAAAATGTTAAAAATGATTTTAAGTCATGTGTTGCTTCTTTATTCTGTTTACTTGATACCGTTTTGTTGTAAGATTATCTGTGCAGATATTGTAATTTTAATATTCTGGTTATTTTTACAAGTTTAAAAAAAGCACTTCAGTGAAACTTGAGTTTGACTGAATGTAACTATTTGTCCATCTGCTTGTCTGTCTCTTTAGTTTTTGTGCTCAGTTAGCAAGTAAGTTTTACAGAATGTAGGGCTCAAGCTTCCATACTGAAAAATACAATTTATTTATGTAAAATTTAAAACTAAACCTTTTAATAATGTATGCTTGTAAACAAAATCTTGAGTAGTAAACACCTGGCCTTAAAGAAAGTAATTTAATTTCCAGATTTAATTTAACCACCATGCTACGTGCACAAGCCTCATGTCATCAGGGAAATGCTGCATTCAAAGGCCAAGGCAAGCAGTGTATGGCAAATTCTATATGCGCTCTTCTTACCGCATTCCAAATACCACCTGCAGATTGGAATAAAGAAATTATGAATGGTATTTTGTCAAAAGGGGATGAACTGTATAGTGCTGTTTCCCAGGTAAAGAAAACAACATACTGGTCTACTGAGGATATACCAAATGTGGTCGGTTTCTCAAAAGTGGTAAAGGACCAACCACTACACGGAACATTAGCCAGACTTGTCACTGAAAAACCTTTTTACTCACTGGCAGATGCCCTTTCAGCTGTGCTTGTGTCAGGTGATGCCTATTGCATTTTTACTATGGGTAGTACAGTGCCATTCTATACTTGTGCAATTGTGAAGAATACCAATAAAGTATTCTTCTTTGATCCACACAGCAGATCAAAAGAAGGTTTGTCAGTGCCAGATGGCTTTGCAACATTAACAGAATTTGAAAATATACAAAGCTTATCTTTGTTCATTAACTGTCTAGCTACGTCTGTGTGTCCAAGTGTTCTTGATGTTCCATTTGAACTGATGAGTGTTAGAATATTGTCCGATGTTGAAATGACTAATAGTGACACAGAGTCTGACTGGTCTGGTTTTAGTGAGGTCAGCGAAGGTGAAGTTACGTGTAAGCTGTATCTGGCTGAAGACAACATAAGGAAAGTTATGACTGAGGAACTTTTGGATGTTTCAGATGTTAGCAGTGCAGAATACAATGTCAGTGATGATGATGATGTTGGAGATGATGATGATGAAAGTTGCTATGTCTTTGATGATTCAATCTTGGATGATGCATTAACAGTTTTGAATGACAGTGCACAGTTTTTGAAAACATTTGATGAGAATGCATTTGAAAGCACTGGTGATAATATTGTACATAATATTGTTAACAATGTAGAAGCTGATTCAGGTGTCAGCTCACATAATACTACCAATGTAGCTTGCCCTTTGGAGAATGTTACTGTGTATATCACAGAGACTTCTAAAAATGATAATACTGTCCAGTCTTTTCCTATTAATGATGATGATGATGTTGATGATGAAATATGCAATGGTTGGCCAGAAACATCCATTAATTCACACAATTCTTTGACTGAATCATCAGACAGTGAAGATGATATCCCTCTTTCAGAACTTTGTAAGATGACTTATCCTGACAGCAATCAATGTACAAATCAGTCAGGTGTTAGTAATGAACTGTTAAACCCAGGTATAGGTAGTCAATCACATGCTCAGTCTGAAACTTCTCAAAATACACATGATGCTCACACAATTCATTCTGCACAGACCCACAGTATTTCACCACAAGACCAAGGTAATGCTGGTAGTATTCGTGAAATTAGAGTAAAGAAACGTAAAAGAGATCCAGAAAAGTGGAAGCGAAACATAGCCAAAAAAAGAAAGAATGAAGGTAAGTGTTACATAGACAGGCATGGCAGATTTAGAAGAGCAAAGATTATGAAACCTGGCTGTGGTACAAAATGTAGGTATAAATGTAAACAAAATTTTCATGAAGAGCATAGATCTTCCTTGTTTCATTCCTTTTGGCAATTAGGTAGCTATGAAAAACAACAGCACTTTTTACTGAGAAATACACTGAAAAAAGTTAAAAAGGTTAACAATAAAACTTTAAGTAGGAGGAAGTCTACATTGACTTGGCTTCTGCCCAGAGCAGATGGTGTACAAGTTAAAGTTTGCAAGATCTTCTTTTTACATACACTGAGTATCTCAGACAAGATGGTACAAACTGTACATCGTAAAAGTGAACTGACAGGGATACAACAGGATCTTAGAGGTAAGCATGTTAATAGACCAAACAAAGTAACTGAGGAACAAAAGCAGAAAGTCAGAGACCATATAAATTCATTTGAGAAAGTAGAGAGTCACTATTGCAGAAAAAACTCAAGAAAGCAGTATCTTCCCTCAGATTTAAATGTCAGAAAAATGCATAGCTTGTACCAGGAGAAATGTAGTGCTGAGGGTATAGTACCTGTCACAGAGGCATACTACAGAGAAATGTTTAATACTGAGTTTAATTTGGCATTCAACAAACCACTGAAAGATCAGTGTGATTTTTGTACTTCCTATAAAAATTCATCCCTAGCAGAAAAAGAAAAATTAAATGAAGAATACATAAGACACATTAAAAACAAAGAGATGGCTAGAGAACAAAAACAAAAAGATAAAGAAACAGCAAAAACAGGTAATGATAGGTCATTAGTAGTAGCTGTATTTGATTTAGAAGAGGTTCTTTTAACTCCTAATTCCTTTGAGTCCTGTATGTACTACAAACGTAGGTTAAATACATATAATTTTACAGTTTATGATCTTGGAACAGGTGACGGATATTGCTATATTTGGCATGAGTCAATTGCAGGGAGGGGTGGTTGTGAAATTGCATCCTGTGTATACTCATTTATTGAAACTATGAGTCAGAGAGGCAAAAAAAAGTTCATTTTTTACAGTGATAATTGTACTGCACAAAATAAAAACAAATTCTATTTAACAATGCTGTGGTATGCCTTGCAAAAATTTAATCTAACATCAATTTCACACAAGTATCTTGAGAAGGGTCACACCCAGAATGAGGGTGACTCTATCCACTCCAGTATTGAGTCTTCACACTCTAATAAAATCCCGATCTATTCTACCCCAGAGTGGGCTGCTACAATACGTATGGCTCGTAGGAGTCAGCCTTACATAGTAAAAGAAATGTCTTTGTTAGACTTCTTTAATTTCAAAGAAATGTCTGCCTGCATTAAAAACTTTGAAGTTAACACTGATGGAAAAAAAATATACTGGAACAAAATCAAATTACTGACACTGAGTGCAAGTGTTCCCAATCAGTTTGAATACAAAACTGACTATTATGGAGAATTTGGTACAGTAGACTTGTTTCAAAAAATCCGTTTGAGGGAAATTCCAAGTGCTGGGAGTTTAAGGCCCATGCAGCTACGTACAGAATATGTTAGAATTCCCAGGAAAAAATATGTTGACCTTGTTACACTCTGTAACAAAAATATAATTCCCAGTATGCATCATTCCTTTTATCTTTTCCTACCACATGATGCACAGTAAGTTAGAATTTGTTCAGCTAGTTGATTTTTTTTTATTTGGATGAACAGAATATACTGAATGTATTGAAAGAGTTGAAAGACATTTTAGAACATACTATAGTAAATGTCTTAATTTGTAAGACATTCAGACATTATAATTACAACTCACTATTACCAACGATGCTTCATAGCTGAGCATAAGAAAGAAGTTATCTTCTTATAGCAACAGTTTAAGTGCTGCCTATAATTACTTCCCCACCAAACTAGCCTGATGGGTTGGAGTGTATAGTAATGACTTTAACCTGTTCTTTCAAGTGCTGTCCTGTCTCATCACATCCCATGATATTTAGAGTTGCAAAATTGACTCAAGTACTACCACCTTTAAATGTAGTATACTTAAAAAAAGTGTTTGGGTAAAACTTCTATTTTATAACCTTTTGCTGTAGTGGTACTAAGAAAGAAGGTTGGGGAAAACTTTGATTTGATTCTAATAACTGGTGACTAAGTTTTTTCAACATGTTAGTTGAATGTTTCAGTTGCATTGAACATTAATGCTTAGGATGAGTTTTTAGGTAATGTTTAGGATGAGTTCTTAGGTAAATACTAAACTATTGCAAACTATGTGTATATATGCTCTATCTGTATCATGCTAAAATGGCTTATACACTATAATAAGTTATGTTTCTTTTATGGAACAATAGTCTTAAAAAATCCTTTGCACTAGAACTGAACTTGTACCTACACTACTGGCCTTAAGATGAATACATATACCGTTATACTTTTATGGTAAATTAACACAAGATTTCATTCAAGAACTAGATTCTATATTTCTTTGATATAGTAAAGCTGGTTACAGAAATAACCGTCTTTTTAATGCTGCAATCCAGTGTATTAGTTATCCTTCCAAACAGATGTATATTTTCTCTTTTAAACAATATGTACAGTAAATTTTTGACTGAGTTACAACCTTCTTGCGCAAAAGAAATGTCCCCAGTTTCAGTGCAAAAAGGTTGTAACTCAGTCATTATTCAAAGTCTCAGTTTTGACTTAATAACACAAAAATCTGAAATATTTTGATCAAATGTTACAGTTTAATGAAATAAAAATGAAAAACATTTAGACTTTCCTTTTCTTCTTTTGAACATAGCACAGTTTTTTGTGTTTCCTGTAAAAACACAGAAATTTGAGTTACAACCTTGTTGCACTAACCTGACGATGTGTCTCAGCTTCACAGAGTTAGTGTTATCATCATATTTTTATTGTGATTCCAGATTTCTCCAATGACCCTTGCATAAGTTAGTAAAGACATTAATGACTGTTTGAGATGGATTTGGAAATTTGTTGTAGATGTTGGTAGTGGTTTAACATTTTGCCTTTTTCTACTTTCAGATGACAGAGGGCCGAAAATGTCAAATTCTATTACCAGATGAAAGACGCTTAGAAATTCTTATACAGGTAAATTTTTATTTTCTTTATGAAAAAAAATTCTTTAATCATATGCGACTTTTAATAATTTCAGTGGCCTGTAGGAAAGGACTAGGGATTAAAGGGTTTTTATCATGAATTGTTTTTGGTAACTATGATGCAGGGGTGGCAGAAATGTTTTACCATTGTCCATACTTATATATCTAAGAGTCTAAGCAAGTTAGCATATATATCGGCCAGTTTTGCTTTATCAAGGACTAATAATGCTGAAATGTTGTCTATCAATTGTTGCAGATACTTGTGTCTAAATTCTCTTTTTAATTGGATGGCTTTATTTTTTTGTGTACCTGGAAAAGACTATGAAACAATCTAGTTAAATGTCATGGCGCCACAGAGTGAAGAATAGACTTCATTGATTTGTTGATTGATTTTCTGTCTAGTCGTCGTTTATCCTGGAGAAAGTCACTTGACTGTGGTACTGATTAATTGACTTGCTACTTAAGGTTCAGTTTAAAATGTATGTAAAACATGGAAAAGTAAGAAGTATATGTTACATTAAAAGTCCTGTTGTTAGGTCAAAATTATTTTAGCACAAATACAAGAAAACTTCATGTTTACTTTTTAATGGTCTGCTAATTGAAAAAAGAATAAAAAAGCATGAACTATTATCTCGAAAACTTAATTTCGATTGTGCATTGGTCCAAGAAGTGATAATGCATTAATCAAGTAGTAGACACCAAATTCTTAGCCTTGTCTCTTTAAATGGGTATCAAAGTCTTCATAGTAGAAAAAACAAGAGTTAAAACACAAGTGCCTGCCAAGGAATAGTGATTCTACATACTAGAGAGAAACAAGTAAAGTTTTTATATAAGCATTTTATTGATTTGTGAAATGTATAACATCTGTTGATTAATTAAATATGAAACTCTGTATGTATTCACAGAAATAGTGAATCTTGCAGAAATTTTGTGTAATCTTACTAAGAGAGATAATTATGTTGAAACTAATTTGTATCATACCTGAGTAGTTACTCCCCTTAGATAATTTTGTTTTTCTATTACAGCCCAAACTACTGACCTGGGAGTTACTTGACATTGTTTCATCCCATTTCAAGCTCAAAGAAAAAGAATATTTTGGTCTTGCCTACCAAGATGAGACGTAAGTTAAGTTTACTAAATATCGGAAACCAGATAAGCAGAGTATTTTTAGGAATACTGCTCTTGACAAAGTTCTAGGCTACACCTCTCTTAGCCTTGCACTTGCTGATAATTTTTTGTTCTGAAGAAACGTAATTGATCAGATTAAGAGAAAGCACCTGAGGTTTACTTCCAGTTCTATATGCACTTAAGTGTCTGCGGAAGAGATTGACATTTCCCTGTTTGCCAATCAGTCAAATTTTAGAAATATTCTGTGACAATCAGCTGTACACACGATAGCTACCGATCTGTTTGTATTTTTCAATAAGAGAATGCACTGATGAGATTGCAACTTACTTAAGGACAGAGATTTTCACCATCTTTATTGATTGGCTATCTAAACCAGTCATCTGTGAATGGTGTCTTTCAGTAATTAGGTTTATACAGATCTTTACTAAATTCATTCAGATCTTTACACTATTGTGTTGTAACTTGGAATGAATTGAGTCTTGCAATTTCATTTTGACCAACTTTATTGGGTTATCCCCAGAGCAGTGTGACTAGGGGAAAGTTGCTTTTCCAGGATTCTGACATAAAAAGAAAGAAAAAAAGTTACCACTATAGTTAGAAAAAGATATAAGTTATAGCTCTACAGTCCAACCTTACTTAAGCAGCCAGCAAAGGGAAACAGTAATTTTGGCTGCTTAAGCAAGGTGACCGCCTATTTAGGGTGTAATGTTGGCTCGTTTTCTTTAGTACTAGTAGGCATGTGGTTACTTTGAACACAGAATCATAACACTTTTTTGTTTGTTGTATCTTCATTAACTTTTTAATATGATAATTCAAGTTCAAAATACAATCCAAATAGTATCTTGCAGTCATTTAAATTCTATTAGATATTATCATTATTATCACTGACTTTCTAATCGCGGCACGAGCGGTCTCATCTTTACTCCAAGAAAGTCAAAACATTTGTTTCTTAAGTGCTATCTTAAGTAACGTACGGCTCAGTAATAGCATGTTTGAAAATTTCTTTGTTGTAAGTTTACATTTTATCTTTGAAAGTAACAAAACATTCTTAAAAGACAGAAATTGATATTGATTTGATTTTAGGGCGAATCGCGAAAATTCACTCATGGTTAAGAGTTCTTTCCCTTCCACGTAATCGGCATGATTCGCACAAGAAGGTGTTCTCCTATCGAGCCGAGATATAGAATAAAGCATAGTGTTACTTAGCTTCGTTTTCTTTTACTCCGTGACAGATTTAAAATAGACTTCAATTAAAAAGCATGTTTGTAAGGTGCTTATATTCATTTTAATTTCCGTTAACCGCTGAAATCAATACCTTTTGTAATTATAAAACAAACTTCTCAACACCTAATGAGATCAAAGGTTAAATCGACCGTTTACCTTATAGCATGCGTAACAAATAGTCGCCGAATTAACACACTGATACATTCAAGCACTGTGTATTGTCACGTTTTTGCCTTCGAGGGTTTATTCTAGGGCTTGTCAAAATATATTCACACCTTCAGCAGACAATACGTGACCGCTAAATCGGGTCGAATTTTGGCAAATTGAATGCAGTTAGTGTGGCCGCTGGCCGCAGACATAAGGTGACCGTTTAATTAACGTGTTATTTAGAAGGATTTTCGACGGGAGCGTCATGAAATGACCGTTGACACCAGGTGACCGCCGATATAAGGTGACCGTTAGGGCAGGTTATACTGTATTAGATTTGGTTTGGATTAGTAACAAATATTTTACTTATTTCAAGTTTTTTTCAGAATCTTTCAGAATTCTGAATATATAGGGTTTGAAAGTTTTGGTCCAATGTTTTCCTAACAGAATGCTTAACATTTTTTTTTCAGACTCCTAAATCTGTTTTTCATGTAGGAAATAATTCAGTTGTAGTGACAGAATAATTGCACTGCTTCTTCAATAGTTATTTTTCAAAGGCCTTCTGAAAAAAACGAAAAAAAAACCAAAAGGATTAAAGACAGTATTACATAATGTATGTTATGGTGGTGAATTAAACTTACACCTCTCCTTGCTCTGACAAACCTAGTAATAAAAAAAAACTCAAACAGATCAGAAAGTTTATTCACAAGACAATTATTTCTTTATAATTACATTTCTTCTAAGTGACAGCTTCTATTGAATTTTCCTGTAACTGCCATATGAAATTATATCAGCAAGTTCCACTGATAATGTTGAAGCCGTATGAAGACTTGTCAGCGTATTGTTACTGTGAAGAGTATTTCATGATTGGAATAACAAAGACTTAAGTAAGTGCAGACTGACAAGGGAAAACAGTCAGAAATCTATGTCCCAAAGACACATCTTTAATATTGTTCAAGAAAAGGTCCTAGTAGATTTTGTCTTTCCAATCTTTCATGTGTAAAACTGCTTCAGAAAGGGTCACTGGGTAGCGTTGTAGGACTTGCTAATGGATTTCTTAACAACATAACCGCTCTGTCTGCAACAGTTTGTTCCTAACCTTAAAATATAATACACCAGTTACCATCAGAAAACTTTAAAATTAGTAAGCCAGGGTTGAACTATACATGTAAAAAGTCATGTATAATATTTGTTTAATGTAAGAAGTAATCAAGAAGTTATTTCATTAAGCTTTAAGAGGGCTAAATTTTTACCTGATGTAAAATTAATGCCAAGGTTTCTGATAGGCTCTCAGTTTGATATAGTTAAGTTGTTTGAACTATATTTACCTTAAGTTCTTAAAATCTTTTATCAGATTATCAACCCATCATGCTGATTCTGCCAATATTTATAGAACATCTGACTCAGTCACTATCTACAGATCTGTTCCATTTTACATAGCCTAATCAGACTTCCATCTTGAAAAACATAAAATGTTCCAACTGTTACCGCAAAAGTTAAAGATAGATCTGTGCTGTAGATAATACATTTTATGGAACAGAACATCCTTTTTGTGGCTTAAGGCTTGATGTAAAATCTATGTCCTCCAGGCCTTTGTTAGTATGATAAAAGTATCAAAGAAAGTCAATCTTGATATGGCACCTTCACACTGAAATTTTAATCTTGTATGGCATGATGATGATAATGCTGCTGCTGATGATGATGATGATGGTCAGGATGATGATAATATTGGTGACTATACTTCTACTGCTTAACATTACTGCCTCTGTCCCTTTTAATGCTGGACGTTACTATATTTCTGTTAGCTTTTTAGAAGTATATGCAATTATGATGATGAGGGTAGGGGTGATGATGACAACTTCTACAGAATCAGAATGAAAATGGCCCAGTAAATATTCACAGTGACCCAGTCATCATCTCCAGTAGTCTTGTCATCAAAGCTAGGAGTATTGACTTATAACTGATCTCTTTAAAAAGAAAAAGTGTAATAAACTGGCAAAAAAAACTTTTCAGTATGCAAAAATATGTTATCATCAGAAACATTTTATTTCCTCTGAAGACATGTTTATTATCAGTATGTTTTGAAAATTTGTGTGTTCCACAGAACTGATATGTTCCAGATGTGTGGCAAGTTGCAATAAATTGAGTGTATCAATAAAAATGTTGGTATTAATAAAAAATATTTGTAAAACACACATGCACTGTGTAACCCTACAGAGTTCAGGCCAGGTCAGGTCGGGAAAAGTTTTTATCTAGCTCATATAAATTTTTATAGTGAACTAAATGTAATGAACTCTGCAGTTTACTAAGTCAAGAGCATTACATCCTTATTAGTATATACAAGGGGCCCCGATAACAGGCTACTTCCAAGTAGAAAATGAGAAAGTTTTTCCTAGTATTTGCAGAATTGACATTTCTTCCCAGTTATTTGTTATTTGAAAGAAAACTGATTGTAATGTAAAAAAGGAAAAATAAAAGATAACAGAAAAAAATACAGAATCGATGCAAAAATAAAACATTTCATGAAAAAATCTTTTTTGCATTATAGGAAAAAATCATTCATGGTCTTTAAAGAGTAATTTATTGTGTATATATCATAGTATCAAGCAAAGATACTTCTATTTTCAGTGGTCATTATCACTGGCTACAGCAAGACAAGAAAGTGTTGGAGCATGACTTACCTCGCAAACAAGGCACCAACTTAGTCATTTCATTCCTTGTAAGGTAGGTTTGAAGGATTTCTGCCTCAGAAACAAGGCATCAAGTTACTCATTTTGTTCCTTGTAAGGTAGGTTTCAAGGATTTCTGCCTCAAAAACAAGGCACCAAGTTAGTAATTTCATTCCATGTAAGGTAGGTTTAAAGGATTTCTGCCTCAGAAACAAGGCACCAAGTAACACATTTTATTCCTTGTAAAGAAGGTTTCAAGGATTTCTGCCTCAGAAACAAGGCCAAGGCAGCAACTAAGTCATTTCATTCCTTGTTACACAAGTTTGAAGGATATTTTTACCCTACAGCAAAGGCATGTATGCAGTTGTTCTGTTGCATGTAAGGTAAATAAGCAGGATTTTTCTTCAGTTTTTGAACTTTCTGTCCATCAGTCTGTCGATCATTCCATCCGAAACCATGGCCGTAACTTTCTTATTAGTAAGTGGATTTACTTCGTACTTGAACACAACACCCCTTTGGACCTTCCCTCTGACCTATATTTATTTGACCTTGACCCATGAATTTCCTTCACCTTGAAGATCAGTTGTCCAAAAACTTAACATTGACACAAAACCCCTCTGCACAAAACCTTTTCATGGACCTATATTTATTTGACGTTGACCTCTAAATGACTGGTCCTTAGCTCAAAGGTCAAAGCACCATCTTGGTGGCATTGTCATCTTACAGCGACAGTTCTTGTTAAGTTGCAAACAAAGTCTTTCATCATTGCTTTCCTTTTTGGCTTTGTTTCTGGGATTTCTCTCAAGGTGCCAATCAACTTAGTCATTTTATTCCTTGTAAGGTAGTTTACCGGAATTTTTATCTAACAGACTAATTCATTTCAGTTTGCAAGGAATTTCAGGATGTATACATACATATAATAACAGTTGTTCATTTTAAAACTTAAGTGCAGGGAATGAAAATGGAGTTTCATGGATTATAGTTGTTTAGATTTCGCAGGAAAAATGATGTCGGTCTAAGTTTTATGTTATTATGATAATATAATATAAATTTATTAAAATTTCATGGATTTATCAGATTTTATGTGGAAAGTCATGTTTAGTCTGTTTGAGTGTAATGTATGAGAATGTAACATTTGTTTTATAAACTGTTGTCTCTTTATGAAATTATGCTTTAATTGTTATATTTCAGGTTTTATGTGGAAAATATCACACAGTTACGTGATGCATCAACTGTTGAACTCTTCTACCTCAATGCCAAACAATCAGTATTTAAGGTAAGCTTATATAACTGTCTTATATATCATTGATAGCAGTGACTGTATATATATATCCTGGGTTAATAAAATTTGTCTGCATTTATGCGATAGCATTGGCAAGTACTATTCCTTCATGTTGTAAAACACCTCCAAGTTCACCTTCTTACAATTTATTATCACATCTAGCACTAGCCTTGTCTCATGACAATCATGTTGTGATTATAGTGAGTTAACATGTTAATACCAGTCATAACTTAAAGAGTCCAAGTCCGTTTAAATTCAGTGCAGACATGATTGTTAGAGTGATGGAAAATAAGACAATTCTTTCAGGCAAAGACAGGGCATTAATACCCTCAAATCTTCCCAGCATACTCAACCAACAACATTAATGTAACAACAACAAGCTATCATGAACAAATTTCTGATGATGGAGTTGATTAGTTTTCAGAACATAAAAATCAGCAGAAATTCAGTTGACAGAATGAGATACCTCTTCTACAATAATTTGATGATTTGTGACAAATTGCAAGGCTGTAAATTGCCAATTAGAAAATGAGGGATTTATAAACCCAATTTGTTGACATTTGAAATAATTTTCTGAATGATGTATGAAATCATTACTACTAATGAAGGTAGCCTTTGCTTTGCTTTGCTGATATTATAAAGATAAAGGGAAAGAACTGTTACATAAGAATGGAAGCATTGCCTGTTGTCAGAATGATATAAGTTAGCCAATGATTGGCTAAGGTTAATAATGATTATATAAAAACAAGACAGGATTAAAATTCAGTGTCTGTGTTTTGTATCAGTCAATGGCAATGGTTAATTCAGGCAGTAATTAAGTCCTTAGATGAAGCACTTGTGAGATAAGATTGCAGTTAAGATTGACAGATGCATAAAGCTGTATGCAGAATATAAGAGTGTGTCTTCTCTGACTGATAGAGATAACAGGGATGTTTATTTAATGTATATATGTATTTTAGAGAACTAGTTGCATGCTAGAGATGTCTGAAGACACTTTTTGTGTAACCATCAAGCTTTCATGCAAACAATGATTTTTACATGTTTCATTTATCCTTCTTTTAGAATAAAAAAGAGATACCCACAAACTGCAGAAATAGAATTGAATTAGCACATCTGAGTAGATAATACTACTAGAATAAAGTCTTCTTTTTGAAGACCTCTGAAAGAATTAATAACACTGAAAAAGTTTTTCTTAGTGATAAAGCCAGTCAGTACAGAAGAGGTAGGATAATATAGATTTTGTAAGTAAATTTTTGGGACTTACAAGAATTGCTTATGCCTGCATTATAGAGAGTTTTGTAGTTACAAGACAGTATGCTAAATCCAGACTTGCAAGAAGTTCAGTAAATAAAAACATGTCCTGAAGATTAATGATGTCTGAATTTATATCGCTATTTTAGAATGAATTGCATTTGTTTTTGTTTCATTTTTTTTTTTTTTTTTTTTTTTTTTTTTTTTTTTTTTTTTTTTTTTTTTTTTTTTAAGATACAGGGAACCTACTATTGCTGAAAAAAAAGCAGTAATATTGTTCAATCCCAGTCCAAAGCATTGTGAACTGGGGAGCAGTATTTTTGTATATATGACCATTAAAAACCTGAAATTTTTGTCTTATTGTTTAAAACAAAGAAACCTTTCAGAACAGTTGTGAGAAGAAAGACATCAGACCTGATTACAGATGGGTCATTAACTTGCAGACTTTGTTCTACATTTTCTGGGGTGTTTTCTTCCAGAATCAATTCAATTTGTTCTCTGTTTATAAACACCGCCAAGAGTATCCATTTTCTGTGGGAAAATTGCAACTTCCAATCAGTGCATTAATTGTTTGCCAAGAGCTAGGTGTTTGGACAGTAGGTGTAGCTATATGTGTGTGTTCCTGGCAGGTCATATGTACCTTAACAACTTAATGGGCAGAGCATGTGGAAAATTAGGTAGTGATGTTAATTCAGTATTCTCTATGGTCCCTGTTCATATTGCCCTTAATGATTTGATCATGGTTTAAATCACATTACCAGAGCGTAAATTAGAACAACCAAACTTAAGTAAGTAGTCAGACATTTGAGGCAACCAGGTCAGAGCTTCAAAATTCTGTCAGCTGGTTAGACCAAGAACAAAAATGAAAGGAAAAAAATATATATCACTTTTATAATGAGTTTTGATGTCTGGAAAACTAGACTAGGTGGTAGTCTTCAGAATGGTTTATTGTCAAGTGTATAATTACTATTCTCAGTTTTCACCTCCAAAATGTTTCTAGACTGTCCATGAAATGTAAAAGCAGGGTAATTCTGCATTAAAGAATAAAAGTTGATGGTTCTAGAAATGGATGTGACATGTGAAGTATGTTTTACTGGCAGTTTTTCTGTGTTAAGTTTTGTCTAGCTGTCAGCAAATTTTCCACATTTTCCTCATTTCTGAGCAGGAAGTATTGCTGTGCGAGATTGTAAATTATTAGACAGGGTAATCATTGTCAACAGAACCTATTGCAAGTTTGTGGATTTAGCCAGATTCTTACCTCCTGAGCTAGAAAGAAAGAATCTAATGTGCTGACCAACTTAAACAGCTAATTTCAGAAACTTTGGCTGTATTTCTTTTGCTCTTTGGTAGTGTTTGTTGATTCAGTACAAGATTGAAGTAACTAATACTCACCTGGCAGCTAAGGTAATTGGCTGTCAAAATATCCTATCTTTACTACGATAATTCGATGATAACTCACAGCTATTGTTTTTGTAGCAGAGGTATTTGTTCATCTTAGGCTGAGAAAATTTTCTCAGAAATGCATACTAATTTTCCTCATTTGCTGTTGAAGTGGTTTATGAGGTGAAATAAGGGGGATAATAGAAACTGTAGATATTGCTAGGAATTGATAATTGTCAGAAATAATT
Organism: Cyclina sinensis; assembly: GCA_012932295.1. Taxonomy (NCBI): domain Eukaryota; kingdom Metazoa; phylum Mollusca; class Bivalvia; order Venerida; family Veneridae; genus Cyclina; species Cyclina sinensis. The sequence continues at coordinate 14,161,011 of JAAONU010000013.1, forward strand.
TGAAACTGTTTATGTCTTCATTCACTGTTTGAGGTTTTTCAGAGATAATGTACGTGTGTTATGATTTATTCTCAAAATTGATATAAAAGTCAGATTTATGAAAGAGAAGGTTAATTAATTAACAGTCAGAATGGAAAAGGCTTTGGTTGTGATGTGAGCTTAGTAAATGATTCTTCAACAGTAGTGCACACTTCCTGGAAATTAACTCCTTAGAATCATTTGATTAAAAAGACAAACAAAATTAATGAAATTTCATTGCTGCCTTGATTACTTCTTTATGTAGTGTTCACTGTTCTGTATGTTCTACTGTATGTTCAGTGTTCACTTTCTGAGCAAATTTCGGAACCTGAAAGGAAATTCATTGAGGTGGTTTTACCTGCTATATTAAAAGGGTGCCAGAGAACCATCATAGCTTGTTCAATATTAAGAACTTAAATGAAAAAAATTCAGATGGATGTTTGAAGCCAGCGCAATCTTGTTTGCTTAATCATTTTACAACTGAAGATAGAACTTTTAGGTGATTGAACCTTGCCTGAAAATTGACTGGTTTCAGTAGTATTTCCAGGTGAAATGATGGTATCTTATTTTCAGAAAAAAATATAATTTAATATATATTAAAGATGAGATGATTTGATAGCTATTTCAGGAAGAAATGTGAGGTAATTTAACATCTCTATTAGAGCCAAAGAAGTGGTTTATTGCAGATCTGTTTCCAGTATGAGATAATCTTTGTTTACTTTCAGGGCCAAATAGAATGTGATAGTGAGACAGTGTTTGAACTGGCAGCCCATGTGTTACAAGCAGCTGTAGGTGACTATGTAGAGTAAGTAATACATTCCTTAAGTCATAATAGTGAAAAAAAAGGTCAAGGTCACTGGACTGGCCCTGATAATTTGGTATAGGGTCCCATTTGCCTCTGAAGTAGCTTAACCTTGAGAAAGAAGGGGTTTTCTTCAATGTGGAGTAAGTTATACATTCCATAACATAATAATAATAGTGAAAAAAGGGCCACATCTGTGCTCATGAGCTCAAGGTCACTGACTCACATTACTAAAAGTTGCTTCAGGGCCACTCTGAGGTCTTTAAAATAGCTTGTTTAACCTTAATTTCGTTACTGTGTAGAATTTAATTTCCTTTAAGTCATAATTTGATGCATGAATCTTTAAAGTGTCACAGTTATATACAACCTGTTGCACTGTAGCATCAAATTGTGAAGTGGGATTCACCTCTGTGATCAAGGTTTTATGGTCTCTGTTTTGTATTTGTTTGTTGGTTCCAGTCCTCACTGAAATAGGTTTTTGTTTGTGAGATAAGTTGTTGGTTAGAGCAGTGCTGAAGAGATTGTACTATCAAGGAATTGGATAAAGGTAATAAGGGCAGTGATAATAGCATTGTACTTCACATATTGTTAAGTCTTAGTTAGGTATTTTGATGATTTAAATGAGGTGGTGTATTACATATGGTACCTGTTCTATTAGTTTTGATCAGATGTTCTATATTTAAATACAGCTAGTCTTATAAACAGGAAGTAGATCAGGTTCAGTGGAAACATGCTGGGTGTAGGAAGAAGTATATGATTAACTTAATTGCCAGAAAAAAAAGAAGTGCCCCAGTTTAAGAAACCAGCAGGAAAGATCTTAATTGAATGTGCTAGAAGCTTTGACTAGGATTTATACAGAATATGGTACATGTTGAAGGCCTTTCACTTGAATTAGGTCATTGCTAACTGATTTTCGGCAAGACATCCAACTTTTGCTACTTTAATGCCTTTGGTTTTAAAGATGAAATAGTTTTTTTCTGTCCATTTTTGCATTATTCATTCCATCCTTGTCAACTTTTTCAGACAGTTCTTACAGCAACTGACCCCTTTGTGTGAGTCACCACACTGTTTCTCACCAATTGTTTCATAGGTTGGAGCCCTTCTTTCAGTTTCTGAAAGAAAGTTTGATAGTTTTTTTTAATGAAGAATAGTTGCATTTTACAGGATTGATGGCATACATAATGCTAAAAACATGATTTTAATTAACCATAAAAAAAATTAGGCTAAGTGACCAGTGCACAGCGACTTAGTTTTTCTGTGTGTGTGTGTTTTTTTTTTAATGAAACATTTTAGGACATTTATGGTTTACTAGTAACATGGTTCCCACGCTACCAGGAAAACGGGAAAAGTCCGGGAATTTCATTATTTACCCTCCCGGTTGTGAAAAGACCTTGATTTTTACAAACTTAGGACAATTTCGGGAAAAGACCGGGAATCGGGACAAAACGGTTTGAGTACGAAACAGAGAACGAAATCGAGGCTTTTGTGTATTACGTCAACAAGTTTTGCGCTTAATAATTGACGGATATTTACGAGAGTTTGTCGTTGTTTTACGTCGAGTTTGTTGTCCAATCAAGAGGTTAAATTTTGTTTCGGGTATTATCGGAAGTATGTAAGCGTCTCACTGATGTAGATTCGGCAATATGTCTGCAGCACGTTTTTTTTAGTGAGCGGGAGCTGGGGATATCAACCATTCCCAAAAACTTTAGGACGTTTTCTGCAGAGTTGATGTCAAGTTCTGTCAACGATGTTGTAGCGTTACGATCAGTTAAAGGGCTAAAGACATTAATTTACAGAAAGTGCAAGTTACATGTAACCGAGAGTCGGTGTCATACGGCATCGGATTCGGTGGAATCGGATGACGAAAAATTTTTTAGAAAAGAACTGGTGACGACTGGAATTCTCAAATTAAAAACCTGGTATTTTTCAAAAAATCCTTGAAAAAACCTGGAAAAAGCCTGGAATTTCACTCCTTAAAAATAGTGGGAACCATATAGTAAGGGCAAAAACAAAAGCACCCTATGTAGGTGTATAGGATATGAATCTAATCTCTAGGGGTACTACTTAATAAGTTTATATGGCATTTTTTATCATGATACTGTAAGATTTTATTTTTTGTGCGAAATTCCCTTGCATCCAGTATCTGTCGAAACAGAAATAAAACTTTATGGCACAGTTAGAGGGAAAATCAGAAGTTTGATCTTTTATGGATGTCTGTGATAGAGTATTTTGGGAATAAAATACAGAGGTATTATCTGTGCTCTGGGAATCTTTCGAGATGAAAATTGGTGTGTATTTGTAACATTTTTTTGCTTGTGTGAGATACCACAAAGAAAGTCTGACGTTTTTTTAAAGAATTTGAATTGAAGAAATCCTTAGCAGGTTCATTTGAACACCTTCTTTTCTATAAACCAGCATAGTCAGTCAGGTTTAAATTAGTGGTAAGGCCATTTGCACCTGGAACATAAGGTCATGGGTAATAACCCCAAAACACCAAACAGAACATTATTGTGTTCCTTTAATATTGGCAAATTCACCTTGTGTTGTAGCCCAGCTATACCCTTGCTTTGAGTTGGTTTTGTTTTAGTAATGTTTAACACCCCATAACAGTGATTGTTATGTCAGGCTGGCAGTTTACCTTACAGTCATTCCTGAGAAGGACCAGTTCTTTACACCAATCCTCCAGTAGAAAGTGCACATGGTTGGTGGTGGGACTTGAACCTATGATTAAAGGTTACAATGATGACCTTCAGTCAGTGACCTTAACCACTTGATTATGGAGATGGCTCTGAGTCAGGTCCAATATTAGATGGTATAGGAACATTGAATGTTATTGTTTTGAAATCTATTAAAAGTAACAAGTAACTGATAAGAGATACAGGTAACTTTTTGAAGGTTGGCAAAAATTTGGCAGTTGATGAAAATGTAAAACATAGTAATTTTGTAATTACAGTTACAAAGTCATTTTTCATCAAACAATTCAATATTTTATATCATTAAAAAGGTATATAAACTCATATTTTACATATCTAAAAAATAATTGTCAAAACTGTTTACTTTTTTGTTTGTAAATGGTTAAACTTAGTGCATCTAAGCTGCTAGAAAAATGCTGAAATGACATTTATAAATTAGTTTAGTTTTCTTTTTTAAAAGCAAAAATTCTAAATCTGCTTATACATTCAAAATATGAATTTAAAGAGCTTCCAAATGATATAAGAATCTTAAAATTGGCTCACAAAGAAAAAAGTTAACTAAAGTTAAAGATTCTGCTGCTATCAAATGTATATAAATACTGATTCTTTTTGCCAACCAGTAGATTAGCTATATTCTGATAACAGGTGCTTGTGATGTCATCAGTCAATGTGCCTATTGGCTTATCCTTCAAGTGTGTGGTTCATAATCATGTTCGTGACTCAAAAGTGATTAGAATAAACTTGGAATTAACTTTTGATGATTTATCAAACTGAAGTATTTTGATGTAAACTATATAAAGTTTAAAGTCTTATCTTAGGTTTTGTTGTAAAGTTGACTGATCTATGACATGTCATAATAGGAGAACTCTGTTGTGTATTTTGCTGTTCTCTTCCTGTGATTTGTTAATAGCATTAGTACGGTTGTGATATTTGTAAGAAAAAATAATAATATGTTGATTAAAAGGGAATTCCTTTAACACTTAAAGAGTTCCTTTAAAGCAATAAAGTGAATTGTTATTGCAAGTTGCTTCCCAGTGTTCATATAAAATTGCCTTGCCTTGTTACATACGAACTTGAGACAAACTTCTTGCATACCTGTGCTTTCCCAGGCTGTCTTTTACAATAAAACTTCCTGATGAGTGTGTAGAAAACTTGTTTTTTCTTCACTCTGAAACATTTCTCAGTACGAGGTGTAAGTTTTTCACAAGGAGGAAAAATGAAAATTAGGCACTCCAAATTTTATAATATATGTACTGGAATGGTTTCGTAATGTGCAAAGAATTTCTTCACCCATAGCATGCCCTTTCTTTTAAAAGTCTGTTGTGAATGAATGGAAAATTGGTATACAGACCAGACAAGTGCTTTTATCTGAAATCAAGTTATGCTATTATCATATACTTGACAAGAAAGAATTGTCACTTTCAACTTGAGAAATCTAGACCTAATTGTTTTACAATACTGTTATGGATTGATTGAAAGGCCTTAACATTTTTGGGGGGAAATTATTGATAACATTTTTATGTGGGTGGAAATAGATTTACTTCTCTCTTAAGTTTTTGTCCAGTGCAATTTTATGGTATGTCATGATTTTTGTGTTTTTAAGGAATGATTATTCTACTTTTTCCATATACTTCTTTTCGTTTATTTATGGGTTTTGGAGTTATATTACCAGCCCAAAGCTGTTGATTTTACTCAGATGTGAGTAAATGGATTTGTTGTTTTGATTCCAGATTGATTCTGCTGAAGGTGATAAGCTTCGCATTTTTCAGCAGTTTGACTTTGGTGATATTTAAGTACAAAAGTTGCTGGGGTATGGATGTTTTTTTTTTCAGCCAGAATAGTGGCTTCCTTTGGTTTGTGTTTTTGTTCATATATTAATGTTATTCTGCACCTTAGGCTTCGAGAATTATAAAACACTATGAAATTGGGTCAGATATTGGGTGTTAGCAGTGTTTATTTAAGAGGTATTTGTTTCTTCATGTTAAAAAACTGCAGTCTGTTTGGATTACCAATTAAAGCTGTCAACTTGCAGACATTAAAGTGAGAAGGTTCCCATTTCATGCAGAAAAATCAATATGCGCTCCCAAAATTTGGGAATTTCCAAGCGAAAAGGTTAAAGAGAAGGTTTGAAATCAATGCCAAAGAACAAAAGCAAGGTTTCAGCAGACAACATATTGCTTTTAGTTATGGAATGAAAGTCTTTGGAATGAAAATCTGTTGTACTGTGCTTCTGTCACTGTTGAGAATGATGAAACCTGTTTGTTTCAAGGAGATTCTTGTTTGGGGCTTTTGAAAAGCATTTTCCTGATGTAAAGTTAATTTGTGGAAAAAGTAATCAGTTTTTTCATGTGTTCATTGGAGGACCTTTCATCCGGAATAGAAGTAAAACATTTTTTTAGAAAAGGAACTCTTTCATTGGCCAAACTAATTCTTCATAGAGAAAAATGAAATATTACACCCTAGAGGATCTTAACATGTTTGTGTGATTGGAAATTATTACATTTACTAGAAATATCCTGGCTTTTGTGGTGCAAGAAGTTGCCACATACTGTTTATAGAAACTTACAATTGATTATTGGAAAGTGTATACAATAACTTCATGTGAGTTGCAAGTAGTTATGTGCATTTTGTTAACAGTATCTTTACATCATTAGTGACATCTTGCATAGTTTAAAGGAAGAAATAAGTATTTTTTTAGCCCAATGAAATTGAAGAGCTTGGCTTTAGGGGAAAAAGTGTTATTTATAATTAATTGACACTAACAAATGAAAGTCCTTGTGTATATACAATATTTCATATTTGGAAATATTAAAATGAGGATGTTTTGTGTGAGATGATGATATTTATCTAAAATGAGGATGTAATATGTTATTTCAGTGACCAAACGACTAAGTCAGATCTGAAGAAACTGCCGCTGATAACAACAAGTGCACTTAAAGAGCATCCTTCCATACAATACTGGTGAGTTTGATAAGTTGTAGATGTTTGTCTCTGAATGTTAGTGTTATTTCAGTCTGTGAAAGTTGGTACACTGTTTGACATCACGAAATTTAAATGATATAGGAATGAAGTCACTTCAGTATGGACTGCTAGTTACGGAGACAGGTCTGAATTAGGTTGTGACATGTACCAGCAGTTTGATCTGTGTCCTGAGTGTTACTGAAAAGATTATTACATAGTCAGTGGCACTTTCCTTTGTTCAGCTGGTTGTATCCTTAGCAGTGGTATAATTTGTCATTTTATATAGCATGGTGCTAGCTTCATGAAAATGGACCACAGTCACAAGTGGTATAAAATACAGTGAATATGAGATTTATCATGCAGTGTATATAAAGTGCAGTGCATATGAGATTTATAATACAGGTATTTATTAGCAGTGGTATAATTTTTCAGTTTATATAGCATGGTGCAAGCTTCATGAAACTGTACCTCAGTGAATATGAGATTTATTATGCAGGGTATTTGAAATTTATCATACAGTGTATATGAGATTTCTCATACAGTGTATATGAGATTTATCATTCAGTTTGTGTGAGATTTTTCATACAATGTGTATACTAGCAGTGGTATAATTTGTCAGTTTATTTAGCATGGTTCAAGCTTCATGAAAATGGACATCAGTGAATATGAGATTTATCATGTAGTTTATTTGAAATTTCTCATACAGTGTATATGAGATTTCTCATACAGTGTATATGAGACTTTTCATTCAGCATGTGTGAAATTTATCATACAATGTGTATGAGATTTATCATACTGTTTATATGAGATTTATCATGCAGCCTATTATGAGATTTATCCTACAATGTATATGAAATTTATAATGCAGGTATATACCAATAGTAGTATAATTTGTCAGTATTTATTAGCCTGGTGCAAGCTTCATGGATATGGATGTTAGTCACAGTATGGTATAAAATAGCAGTTATTCTTAGTTATACTGCATGCATCACTTTGATCTGTGGCCCTTGTGGTGGTACAAATCATACTTGACTAAAAACTGAGCTGTAAATGTACTGAGGATGAAAAAATTCCATCTTAGAAATATAGTAGGGTAAAAAACCAGCTGCTGCTCAGTTCTTAGTCTCAATATTTCGAACTGCAAGACCGACCAATTTACAAACTGATATTACATAGATGTCGACGAAGGGCGACCATCGTCAGTATAATAAAGAGCCCTGGCATACAATTTGTTGGGCTACTCAGTTCTCAAGTTAACCTTGGTCTCACAATATAATACTAGAGTTATGATTGCAAATATAATATAAAATATGTACAAAGACTCCACTGAAAGCTATTTCTGTATTGTAGTGTCTAGACAGAGGTTTTTTTTTCTAGATAGGTTTATTACATTGTACATTATTAGTGTTAAGTTGAACAACTGACCAGTTTTTAGAGGTTGGAGAAAAGCTGTTTTCACAGGAATAAAACTAGTAATTTATGCTGGTGAAAAAATGAAATACTTAGTGCTAGAATAGTCTGAATTCAACATGCAAATGTGAGATGAGAATATACAATGGTGACAGTAAAGTGCCATTTAATAGGAGAAAATTGTACACAATTTGTATTATTTGTATGAAGTATGATGTGCACCAAATTAGTCGCTGTCCAAAGTGGATTTCAGGAATTTGTAGGAGTTACAGTGTTTAATGGCATTTGACTTTTGTTCGTGTGAATGTGCACTAATATTCTGAGATACAGAATTTAACCGAAATGTGCTTGACGTTAATATTTCTAGCCTACCAAGTTATATATGCATTTAGGCTCATTTTATGACATTTGCCTTAAGTGGACTTGATTTGTTTCTAGTTGACAGTTTAAAGAAATATTTCAGTAATTTTCTAATCACACATCTGTTGAGACAAAGCAACCAAAATATCTAAAAATTCCTGTGACAGTAATACTGCCCTCACACATACCTCGCGACCTTACTGCGACCTGAAAACTAGTAAAATAGCATTTTTCTTTCGAAAATCGTTTGGTTTTCTTTCAAATTTCTCTCGCAGACGGTCCGGGGCTCTGCAGTCTTGTGTTCAGTACGTTTTCTCTATGTCCTCAATACGACCCTTCTACGTCCATGGCGTTTCCACTGCGACTATATTGCGTCCCCAAGGCGACCCCACGGCGATCATCGGCGACCCAGATGCGACTGTGCTACGTTCTCTGCGTCCTTACGGCGACTCTACGGCGACTATTGGACGTGGTAAGGACGCAATAGTCGCAGCAAGGACGCAGTAGCGTCGCCAAAGGTTTCCGAGCAATTTCTTGTAATTTCATCGGCGACTCTACGGCGTCCTTAGTACGAGTGTACTACGTCTATTGCGTTCTTATTGTGTCCTAACTACGATGCTGCTGCGACTATGGCGACCCCACTGCGATCCCACGGCGACCTAACCAGGACTCAGCAAGAACGCAGAGTTTCTGCGACTGTTTTGTGCATGTTCAAAATATTCGCCGACGGTCTGCAACCTTGTGCGTCCTTGGGTTCCTCGCTACGACCTCGCTGCGTCCCTGCTGCGTCCATGGCGACTGTGCTGCGTCCTGGGTCGTAGCAAGGTCGCAGTAAGGACGCAGTAAGGTCGCGAGGTATGTGTGAGGGCAGCTTTAGGATAAAATAGTAAAAGATTGACATTGGCATGCTGACAGTTGAATAGTACTGTCACTAATATTTGTCTGTATGCTTGAGTAATAGGGGCTGATTTCATTTTAATTGACACAGGGCAAAAATCACCAACCAGTACCTACAAGAAGCTGCCATTGTCAGAATGGACTGTCTGGCTTATTCCCAGACCTGAATCCTGAATCCCTCAATTCTGGTGTTAACACAGTCTCTCCCAGAGCAATGGATCCAACTCTTTCAAGATCAGACCGGCATGAATTTGAGAAACATTCATTCTGTAATCAATGTCCATGGACATCATACACAGTACTGAAACCCATTTTTCACAAAAAAGAGTCTGAAAAATAGTACATTTCAGAGTCAATAATTTTGCCTATTGCCTGCATGAGGCTGTGAACCTGCATGTATTATGCTTTAATGATCAGGCATTTTCATTATATTTGACTTTTCATGGTTACTTAAATGTATAATTATTCTTTGAATTGGATTGATTAAACTTTGAATCACTTTTAAGCAGAATTACATCACTTATAATAAGTGAGCCTTACTTAATTTTGAGTAGAACATAATTCTGTAATAAAGATAGGGTTGGGTATGTACATTGTGTTAGAACACTGCATAAAGGTCTCTAGTCTAGAAAAAAGATCTTTGAGAGGGGCAAGAAGTATGATTGGTAGTTTGTTGTTGTTGAGAGGTTGATTTATCCAGTAGTAGACTCAACATATAAAAAGTCTGAATTAGTCTGTGACTAGAATAGTTTCCTTTTTCATGGTATTTGTCAGGAGAAATTACACTGTCTCTTATTTCATATTATATTATTTAAGAGTTATAATAATATTTTATTTTTTTCAATTCAGTTTAAAACAAGAGGTTACCTTTCAGTATATCTTTCACATCAGTTATGGAATCATATTTATATCATGTTTATTAGTGCTTGAAATTGTATGGTAATTTCATGATGAAGAAAAAAAAGTCAGAGTAATAAACTACAAAGATTTCACTTGAGAATCAAGGGTTTCTTTTTAAGAAGCACATTGATTTTGTCTGGGTTGAGCTGCTGCAATTTTGCGACACTTCAGACAGACTTGTCATTAAGTTTGCATTAAGAAGGAAATAAGGCTGTAATTAATGTTGGGAGATCCAGCTTGAAGTATTTCAGGGAATGAAATTGAATTACCAAAGTGTAAGAAATTCTTTCCTATACTGTCCTTTTCATGCTGTGCCAGAACAAATGAGGTTCTTGGAAGGTGGGTAATTTTCTGCTGTATAAGTTTGTACAAAATCAAGTGGAGGAGCAGTGGTTGTGGGGTAGGGCACAGCACTCCAGATCAATAGGTCATTGATTTGAATCCGACCAGCGTTGAGAGTCTCCAGTTAGCTTTTAGCATTGTACACCTTTGGTGCAAGTACTGATATGAACCCAGGAAGCAGTCAAGGACTGGCATTAATATAGTTGCGAGAATTTGTTTCCACATCGATGTAAAATAAACAAGTTCAAATTAAAGTAAAATCCATGTTTTAAGTAGATCATCTGTGAAAAGTTTTTGCTCTTTGCCATTGGTTATTATCGCCGTTCCTGGACGGCGATATATACAATTAACAAGATTTGAACAGTTTTGCCTGTACACCGCCTGCCTTTAGCCAATCAAAGCGAATAATTTCATATCACATGATAACAAAATGGAGGTCAAAAATCTTCAGCAAGGGGTGTGTAAATGGACTCGCCCAACCGCCATGTTTGTCGGGTTACTTATTCTTACAACTGAAAAATACCATCATCAATGTACAAACTCAGTACCAGTCTTCAGGCTCTTTCAGGATAACACAAGATAATCGCAATATTTTTTGCTACATGTCATTTCTAACTAGAGAATGTAGTCTAAATAAGAGTATGTTTTGTTTGGTTTTTCCAAAACTTGCACTTAAAGAAAAAAAATTAAATGCTTGCTTCCGGGTGATTCTAATCAGGATACAAACTCCCCGCAGCGGTTACTTCCCCTGACCAGTACAGTTAAAGTAGCAAAGCTAGACGTACCCGGTGCGAGGAGTTTGATCAGGATATATCCGTGTTTAATATATGCTTGTTTAGGGTCACGGCAATATCGTATTTTTTTACCTAAAATTTATTCTGTTTAAATTTTACATGTAATATTCTTATGATATTGAAGAATAGTATCTAGCTTTTGTTAAGTAAACATTTTTTTAGTAATAAATAAAGTAAATAGCTACGCAAATAGCTAATTAATTATGCGTAGACTGGTTTACAACAAAGCAATATTTACAAGGTTTTTACAAGGTGCAAATTTTAACATGATGTATAAAGATATTGGCATGCTTTTCATAAAGAAGCCAAATCATCCGCTTTCAAAAATAGCCCAGCTACAATAAAAACTACAATGTATACTTCATCTGCTTTATTATTTCTGTTGGAAAATTATCAGATATAACTTCGCTTTTCACTGCAAAGCATGCTATAAAATTATCAAATCAATGAATACATTAATCAAATCAATGAATACATTCATCTATGGATGAGACGTCATACATGGCTGAACGGCGAATTCAAGCATTTTTGGAAATGCTAATACTTGTTGTCCTGTTACAAGTACTTTCCTCTAGGGTCAAGCAGTTTGTAGTAAGAACATCACACACTGTATATGTATTAAACCTCTTCCAAATCAGTCTAATACTGTTTGCCATAGCTTGACTGTGTTTCTAATATTACAATCAAGTCTAGGTCACACTCCAGCATCTGCTGTTTCACTGGTTTTTCTGTTGGGTGTAAATGGTTAGATCTTGACACAGTTTCTCAGATACTTTGAAAGTTTTAAAGTTGACTTATACCACTGCTTACTGGTTTTATTGCATCCATTGTTTAATGTGCTAGATAGTTTTCTGCAGCAAAACATTTTTAAGCATTTTTATCTTGAATTTTCCAGTGTTACATGAAACTGAATATCAGATATGCATTAAATTTTTTCCAGATACATGTGTTTGTCTGTTGCATATGCTGTATGTAGGCCATTGAAGTTGTTTATGTCCCCTCAGTGTTATAATCTGTGTTTTGATAATCTCTGTTGTAAAACCTACTCTCTGGAATAAGGCTTCACTATGAACCTAAAATACCAGCAAGAATCATGTATGCTTATCATTTTTACATTCTTATAGAGATGGCTATCAAAAGAGCACAGGTTTTATATCTCTTTGATTGGAAGTGGTTCAGCTGACCTTATCTACAACTCCCACTGTCATATTAATGTCTCCAGAGATAATAGTAGCTTTCTTTTTACATTACCAGGGTGTAAACCTGTGTCCCTTGTGAAGCACTGATGTTTTCTTTGGCTTTTCTGTTACCAGAATAGCTAAGTTTATTTTTACAAGAGTAAAATAATTGTTAAGTGTTGATATGGGAAGTAATATATCAAGATGCAAGGATTCAAGTATGCTGATGGCATAAAGTAAGTTGTCAGACAAGGGAATCCAAAGCAGACAAACTGTGGTGTTTAGTGTTTGCCAAACAACTGGATTCCTAGCCCAAACAAATATTCAAGAATGTTACAAGGTTAGTTGCAGGAAGTTTGATATTTTCCTGTTTCCAAGCATTGCACCATCTGCTTTCTATACCAGGAAATTTACTACTAGTTTCTTCTGTACCATTCATTGAATTTAATTGAGCAATTTTGTGAATGTCTGTGGAGTGTAACTGATAATCTTGCATCTGTAAACTGTTGGAAACAGTTGCCCTTTGAACACACAGCTGTATGTTAAAAACAGAAACAAGCTTTCAAATAAAATGTTTTGGCACGATTGCACATTGATCATGAATCGGACAGAATGATTGCAGTTATTAGAGACCCATAGAATCAAAGAAGAGAAAGTTACCATACAATTTCTACAAGAGACATAAAGCATGCACAAGTCATTTGACCACTTTTTATGCCCCTGAAGGGAGGCATATAGTTTTTCATTGTCTGTACCTCCATCCATCGGTCTGTCTGTCCGCTTTTTGTCCAGTCCATAACTTTGTCAGTCATGGATTGATTTTGAAATGATTTTGCATAAACGTGTGGCACATTGAGACAATGTGTCACATGCAAGACCCATGTTTGTAGGTCAAAGGTCAAGATCACACTTGGACTTTAAAGGAAATTTTCATAAAAGTGCATTAATGTGTCCAGTCAGCAATTCTGTTATTCATGGATGTATTTTAAAATGACTTGGCATAAATGTGTTGGACATGATGATGATGTGTAGCACGCAAAAATCAGGTGTCCAGCTCAGAGGTCAAGGTCACATTGTATGTCCAAAATCATGATATGAATATTTCATTAAAGTGTCCGGTCAACAATTCTGACATCCCTGGATGGATTTTAAAATGACATGGCATAAATGTTGTAAACATATTGACAATGTGTAGCACGCAAAAATCAGGGCCTCCAACTGAAAGGTCAAGGTCACACATTTATATCAAAAGTCATGGTATGGTTGTGACTTGATAGTTGTGTTTTGTCAACAATTCTGTCATTCATGGATGGATTTTAAAATGACTTGGCATAAATGTGTTGGACATGATGACGACATGCTGCACGCAAGAATCAGATGTCCAGCTAAAAGGTCAAGGTCACACTTATACGTCCAAAGTTATGATATGAATTTTTCATAAAAGTGCATTGATGGTCATGTGCGGTTAACAATTCTGACATCCCTGGATGGATTTTAAAATGACTTGGCATAAATGTCTAAGATATGGTGAAGATATGATGTACGCAGGAATCAGGCCTCCAGCTCAAATGTCAAGGTCACACTTGTATGTCAAAAGTCGTGATATGGTTGTGAATAGAACTGTTATCTGAAGGATTTAAACAACATGTTCCACACCTACACATATATCAGGATTTTGCTTGCACCATGCCTACACCATTAGACTAGCGGCTGACTGTATATCAGTTCATTATTACCATAAAAATTCTATTTATAGCCCATCCTCTAATAGATGCCCACCCCCCATATTTTGGACAAAAAACGGCCATGTTTTAGCCCATAGTTGAAAAATCAACTGCCCCTTTTTAACGCCCATCCCATGATGATATGAGCAAAATTGAGCTTACCTTTACAATTCAAGTTTACTTATTTCCCTTTTATTTTACTTTTATTTCCCTTATTTTTCCGTGAGAAAGTAGTAAAGATCATGCAGGAGACTTATTTTTTATTCCGTGCTCGGCAAACTTTCGCACATACCAGACTCTACATGTATGGTAATAGCGGAAATGAACAGATTTTAGCAATAAGTCAACATCCACTCTTTCTCCGGATTCGATTTCTTCTTGTAATTATGAGGGGCGAGTGGATTTATAAAGCCCTGCTTAGAAAATCGGTCTGTCTTGTGAAGATGTGTCTCCAATTAATGCCCATCCCCAACTTTCGAACAATCCATGATTCTAATAAAAGCCCAGGCTATAAATAGAATTTTTACGGTATTACAATGCTCCAGTGTGAAAAACATGTTCTTGTCCTAAGTATGGCTTTGGGGGCATATGTCCGTTCACAACGACAGGTCTTGTTGTAGATGTATTTACATACTGTAGTGTAAAGTGTTCATATGAGTGCTTGATATGAATCCTGTCTTTGGAATCTGCGGCTTACCCCTTCATGTGGCTCACAGATACTGAAGCAGTGTACTTTGTTCAGTTAGCAATAGGGAACTGAGTGAATCAGAAGTAAGAACTGTATAGTTGTTACCCACTAGAGTGAAATTGATTAGTTGCTGGATTTCAGAACTGTAGAAATTGGACAGGAAAGTCTTGAAGAGTGGGTGGGGTAGCAAAATTCAGAAGATGAGAAATTTATGAGCAGCTCTTGTCTAAATGAAGTAGACAAACACAAAACAAATGCTTTGATCTAACGTATACTCTGAAGTAGTTTGCAGGCTAGTATGAATGGATGCTTTTAGGACTGTTGAATATCTTGTTTGTTTACTAGATTGTTTTAGCATTATTGTATAATTTTCATTTAAACATTGAGGAATGTTAATGATAGAAAGCCTTGAAAGAATTTTTTAGTGTGAATTTAAATCGGTGAGGTTTGATGCCATGTATAAAAAGAAGTTTCCCCTCTTGAATTTGGCTTCTCACTGTTTGTAAATTATACATTATTGTTCAAAAACTGAGATAGAAATTGTCTTGGTTTTAAATAATTGTACATTGTTTTTAGAGCAGTTATTGTTACTCAAAACTTACCGCATACTGTTGCGGCATCTGATTTGGGTCTGCACTGTTTGCCCATGTCTACTTTTGTAGAGGCAAGGCATTAAGGGGTTTTAAGAATTCTTTTATTTTTAGTGTTTAATGTTTATCTATTACTTAATTTATTATGTACATGTAAAATATACTTGTATATATAATTAACATTTTATCATTAGGTTAATCAACTAATAGACTCAGGTGCTTGGGCTTATTACAATCTACTGGATAGAAAGATAAGTCAAGGACTTACAGATTTGATAGCCTTATACAGTAGATGATCTCTGCAGATTGTCTGGTCTGTGTATTGGAAATGCTTGATATAGCTGTAGATTATTGTCTGTCATTTTCTGCAGTCACATTTGTACACTGTGTGATTGTACATACAGCATGTATTCTTAATGTTTTTTTTTTTTTACATGAAACATTGTTTTTTTGCTCCATTCATTTAAGTGCTGTAAGAATTCCAGATTGGAATTAATGGTTATATGTGCAGGAGGGGTTTGTAATTGTTTGGTGTATTGTGGGTTTTAATTACTTTTGCAGATTAACTTACATTCGGAAGCTATGGTTTATGCGAATAATAGGATAGGAATGTGCATGTGCAGAGTAATTTGTAGAAGCATCTGTATGCATAGGGATTGAAATAATGTTAAATTTGCAATATGAAAAAGTGGTTTTAGTGGAATTTCGTCTGCCTTTCAGAGAAAGGGTTATTGTATTTCGACATATGAAATAGAAGAGTGGAAAGGGTGTTGTGGTGTCTAGTTACAATTTTAAGAAGGCTTCAGAAAGACAAAATATTTGAAACTAATCAAAAAGGTTGGTTTTTATGGAATAGCAGTAGCATCATTTTCAAAGACAATGTAATGAAATACCCTGAAAGGACTTCATTCTTGTTGAGAATGTGTTTTCTGAATGCTGTTTTATGAACACCTTATATTATATAATTTCTGGATGTTGACCATGTCCATGGATAAGTTTGTTATATCACTTACGAGCTTTACCAGTGTGGAAGTTTAAGATATATCAGAATTATTTGTTAAAGATTAGATTTTCTCTATTTGCAGTGAAGACAGGGTCATAGATTATTACAAGAAAATAGCAGGCACAACCAAAGGATCTGCAATAGTCAAGTAAGTGAAGTTTTTAGTGTTGAATTTCTTTGTAGCTTTTAGCTTAGGAAAGCTTGGACACACTTTTGAATGTTTAACAGTTTTGTCTTTGAAAGAGTGTCATTCCAACAAATACCACAGTCTCAGATAGCTAGTCTTTAATATCATGTCCATGATGACTAAGCCTGGCCTTGTGGTTAGCATGTCTGAATTTGAATCAGGAGATTGCAGTTCAATCCCCAGTTAGGTCTGTCCTGATACAATCTGATTAAAATCATATCCTAAACATCGCTACACTATTAGGATCTGAGGACAACCTATAGAAGGTCACCGTGACCTATCCATCAGCCAATCAGAGCAACGCTTCCGCCCTCATGGAAGTAAATGTTCAACTTGTGAAAATCTATTTATGTAGCTGGGATCCCAAACAATTATCTGCCATGTATAAACTGTCACCGAACTCAGTCAAATCTATTTGTCAAAATCTTTCAAAAGAATGAGATTTATGTTTGTGATTAATATCATTATCTAAGCACATTCAATCTCCGCTAATAAACATTGTTATGCTAGAGAAGTTTACACGCTGTTTGAACACGCATTGTGTACAGATAAGCTATCGAGACGCGTCATAAGCTGCAGTGACATTGGCTGAGATATAAATAAAATAGTGGGAATTCCAGGTTATCGAGAAGATAGCAATGAATGCGTCGTCTTCAGATCTAACCGTAGGGAGATCGTGAACTTCAGTCAGATTGATCCTGATATGACCCTAGTTGTCAAAAGGGACATGAAACAGTAGACTATTCACTCACTTCATGATAAATATAGTGGGAACTGGGATGGGTCAGACATCTGAAGCTACTGGAGTGCACTTGTTTGCTTTTGGCAAGTGTAATGTACATTAGTAACATTAAGATATGTTGACACAGGGATGAGTTCTGTCATTCTCATAACCTGTTAGGCATGCCACTCAATCAGTTTACATCATACACTAACTAAAGGTTATATGTCCGAGCCTTGAAGGAACCTTTTGCACATAATACTGGCTGGTAGGTAAATGCATCTTGTTTTCAAAGCTGAGATGATTTTTTGTTTTTGTTTTTTACCATTCTTTTCTGCTTAGCTTTGATTGCTTTTCTTATAATTATGAAGAATTGCTGAGTTCGCTATTAATTTGTTAAATGTGAAATATCCATTGGGATTTCATTTTATTGATAGCATAATTGTTCTACTTATTATTGTTTATAGAGTAGAAATAAACTATTTATAGCTACTGTATTACATCTAAAGTTAATGTTTTAATTTTCCTTTTCAGTTATATGACAATTATAGAGGGTTTACCAACATATGGCATCCATTACTTTGAAGTAAAAGTGAGTATTTTCTGTAACAGTAAAAAAAACACAGGTGTGTGCTATTGTTATAAACAAGTATTTATTACAAGAAGACCAGATATATAATTTGTAAGCACTTGGTTTTATGTCTGATGAATTCAAAAAAATTACATCTAATTTCTCTTCTCAGAACATAACCATGTACAGAGGTGATGTTTTGCAGCGAAATGTTTTTCAGTAGGAAAGGCCAATTTGATAGAACAAATTGGAGTGCATTCTCAGTGTTATTTGCAAGGAAGGCATGTGGTATATGTGATCATTATTGTGCAGATGAGTGCAATTCAAGGTAAATTCTTTAGCCAAACCTTCTCTTGATAGTGTTGTGAAATTTGAAAGTAAATATTCTTCTCTAAGAACTGTTTTTAGGTGGGTAAATCTGGACTGTCAATTATAATTACAGTATCAAAACACATGAGAGGGTTAGTCAATGAACTTTACAAATATGGCAAGGTCGCGCAACAAGGGTTAGGTCGCGCAATTGGTCATCTTCTATTTTTAGTATTTGGGATGTTGACATGAACCAGGTTTCATGAATGAAATTCCATAGTAAAACCTTGTACTACATGTACTTAGCACAATTTGTCTTGTCCAGTGAATATTCTTGATAGAATGTATTTCTCTGTAAAATTGTTTTAGCAAGTAGTTAGTTCAATAGTATTACTGTTTAATTGCTTTCACTTATAACCCTGCTTGTACAGGTCATGTACATATATATAATTCTTATTATGTAAACTGCACCTTATCATTTTATAGCTAATTAATACATGTTTTTCATTTATTAAAACATTTACTGATAAAAGGTTAACTGAAATGTTGTTGAGAAGGGCTGCGCAAAGGTTTTACAGTGTTTCAGCAATTTTGCTAAGGTTATTTAGTTGCGCGCAGGTTTTGCGCAACCTAGAGAAGTTTTAACAGTGTTTGCGCAAGTTTGCGCAACCATGAAGGTTTAAATGTTGTTAGCACATATCACGCAAGTAAGATTTGACAGTTTGGGGTCGCACGCCATCGCGCGGCGCAGTGTTTTGCACACCACCCTACAGAGGGTATATAAGCTGAAACTCCATTGTTTCAGTGGTTCTTTGGTTTTCGAGTTTCGCTCTTTTAGGTTCAGACTTTGTTGTAATTTTGCTGCTGTATTAAATGCTTGAATAAATAACCTGCTCTGAAATATACTCTTTGTTGGACTATTCTTTGAGTGTAACCAGTTTAGAAAATTACAATTTACCATCCCTGAAATTAGGGATCCGTAACACTGGTGGCAGCGTCGGGATAAGGACTTTAACATGCTTTCCAAGTAGCGATCTGAAATGGACTTTTGTATGTTTTCCATGTAGTTTTTGCAGACGTTAAAATAAAAACATGGAGGAATTATTATCATTACAGCAGACTGTGACTTTACTTTGTGAAGAAATTTCAAATTTATGCAAGTGTCTTAAACAGCAGCAAGAAAACTTGACAAGTGTTATGAATGAATACATCAGAACAGTAAATGAACTTTTGACAATAAAGGACAAGAAAATTGAGGAAGTTCAATTGTTTAATGCAAAACTTCGAGCTTCACTTACTGACAGTGACACACAGATTTTAGAAGAAATTTAGTGCTATGGGACCTAAGAAAAATTTACGATCTTCTTCTGCATCAAGAACTGAGGAACGAAAAAAAGAAATAGAACACCAGCATAAAATTGCGAGCAAAATGGATGAAAATGAAGATTTGAATGCACATTTGCTTGATGCTTTAGAAAACATTGATAAATTAAATGAAAAAATTAGGGTGCTACAAATAGAAAAATCAGGTCTTCAGGAAACTGTGCAAATTGAAGGTGAACAATTTCAACGTGAAAAGGAATGTATGCAGAGTGAGTTTCATAGGACTTTAAATGACAAGGACAGACAACTCGGTAGATTGACAGAAGAAATTCGTGATTTACATAGTGACTTAGAAATTAGGGATTGCGAATTACAGCGTTTAAACAGTATCTCTATGCGCAATCACCAACAGCACAGTAATCCACAGTACAATGTGCCACTCCCAGAACAAGTTCTTTTTGATGGTAAAATATCGTATTCAGCTTTCATTCGTCAGTTTACTACTCTTGCAGAAGCCTGTGGTTGGAATGAGAAGGAAAAAGCATTTCGTTTACTTAACAGCCTTCGGGATGAAGCAGCAGAATTTGTTTTCAACGAGGTCTCCCCAGAAAATCAGCAGTCGTTTTGTTTCCTGCAGCAATCTCTTGCTGCTCGTTTCCTGCAGAGGAGGTCAACAGCATCATATTTGATGGAGCTTGAAAGTGTAAAGCTCCATTCTAGAGAAAAGTTAGTCGAATATGTTGCTGACATAAAACGTCTAGTCAGGAAGGGTTACCCAACAGCTGACAATCATACCATCAGTGCCATCTCTTTGCGCCATTTCATTCGTGGATTAGGCGACCCTCAAATGGCACTGGCAGTTGGAATGAAGGATCCTAACACAATCGAAGAAGCCCGAGAAATCCTAGAAACATACTACAGTCTGCGGGATGAAATGAAAACAGGAAACAAGGTGCGAATGGTCAAACAAGGCAAAAGTGCTGAGCAGAATGTTTCTCAGGCTCAATTTTCTGCCTTCCAGAAAGAAATTGAGAAAAGGTTTGCAGAGATTCTTTCTGCTATTAAAGCACCAGAGAAGGATTCTCAGCAGGGAAAATTCAAGAAACGGGAAATTTCAATGGTTGAATGCTACAAGTGTCACAATCTGGGGCATTATGCTCGTGAGTGCCCAGATCTTCATAGTGAGCAAGATAAAAAGGAAAACTAAGTGGGACTAAGGCAGTCGGCCCTGTCTTAGTCCAGAATGAGCAAAAGGTGATTAAAATTTGTTTTAATGATGTGTTTAGTGGCTTATCTATTTTGTTACCTGTGAAGTTTAGTGATGTTAGTGCAAACTTCATTGTGGATACCGGGGCTGTGGTAACAATTCTGTCGTCAAATATATACAATAGTCTTCCACCTGACATTCGTCCACCTCTGGAGAAAATTGATCCAAATTTTAAGTTAGAAGTTGCAAATGAGGGCTATCTTTCAATTTTAGGCACTGCTACTCTCAGTTTTACAATTCACAAAGATGTGTTTAAATGGAAATTCTTTATAGCACCTATTTCTGAAGATGGTTTGTTAGGCTTAGATTTCTTGCAGGAAAACAACTTCAATTTAAGTGCTGATCAAGGATTACGTTTAAATAAGAAAAAGTACCCAACACAGATGCAAACCTCTGTTTACAGAGCTGTGCGTGTTAAGTGTTCAAAGTCAGTTGTTGTACCAGCAAGGTCTGAAATGGTTATTGAAGGATGTTGTGCAAATGGTAAATTTAATGCAAAAGTTGGAGTAGTAACTAGGGGCGGATCCAGGATTTTGGGTTAGGGGGGGCGTAACTTTTAATCACTCTAAAGGTTGCACTAGCAGATCCAGGGGCATACGTTACCTATAGTTCTAATATCTAATAACGAGCGCGAGCGAAGCGAGCGAAGAAAAAATAGGAAAATATAGTATATTTTATTGTTTCCATACCAAAGAACATGTAAGCTCCGGGAATTTTAGGGGGGGCGTGCGCCGGGTGCGCCCCCGCCCTGGATCCGCTAGTGGTAACACCTTTAAAAAATAATTTTGAAGACGAAAATTCTGTAATTGTTGGTCACTCATTAGTCAATCCAAGTTCCTGTAATGGACGTATTCCCATTCGTTTAATGAATACAAGCAGTACAGAGGTGAGAATTGAGAAAAATACAACTCTTGGCTGTATTGAAGAAGTTGAAGAAATAAGCTCTCCTAAAGAAAATAAGCATTGTTATGTGAAAAATTTGTCAAAGCTACCACCTCATTTAAGTGGTCTTTATGAAAATTCTGTGGAAAATTTGAATAGTGGTCAAAAGGAGAAGTTAAAATCTCTCTTAATAAAGCATTCAAGAGTATTTGCAAAGTCTCCAAATGACTTAGGGCGAACCTCAGTGATCAAGCATAAAATCAATACTACTCCGAATACTCAGCCAATTAAACAACGCCCTAGGCGCGCACCTAAGGCATTTGCTGGTGAAGAAGAGAAAATAATAAAAGAGCAGTTGGAAGCAAATATAATTCAAGAAAGCACCTCTCCATGGGCATCTCCATTAGTGTATGTGAAAAAACGTGACGGGACAACACGTCCCTGTATTGATTACAGAAAATTAAATAGTGTCACAGAGAAGGATGCATATCCTTTACCAAATATAAATGAGTGTTTAGAAAGTCTGGGTGGATCAGTGTATTTTTCTTGTTTGGATATTTTATCAGCTTATTATCAGATAGAAGTTGATGAAGCCGACCGTCAGAAGACTGCATTTACCACAAAATTTGGTCTCTTTGAATATTTAGTAATGCCATTTGGGTTATGTAATGCGCCGTCAACCTTCCAGCGTTGCATGGAATTAGTTATGAGAGGGCTACAGTGGGAAATTCTACTTATCTACCTTGATGACTTAATAATATTTGGTCGCAATTTTGATGAGCATTTGGAAAGGCTAGATCTTGTTCTCTCAAGACTCTCTGAATCTGGTCTTAAGTTAAAACCAAGCAAGTGTTTTCTTTTCAAAACTGAAGTGTGTTTTCTAGGTCATGTTGTGTCAAAAGATGGAATAAGTCCTCAGAAATCAAAAGTTAACTGTATTGTGAACTGGGAAAGACCACATGATCTGACAACATTACGTTCATTCCTTGGTTTTTGTTCATACTACCGTATGTACATTTGCAATTTTTCTACAAGAGCTAGACCACTGAATAGGTTGTTAGAGGCCGGACAACCATTTGAATGGTCACAGGAGTGTCAGGATAGTTTTGACGATTTACGTTCATCATTAACTGGGGAAGAGGTTATGGCATTCCCCCAAGATGACGGAACTTTTGTTCTCGATTGTGATGCATCAAACTACGGCATAGGCGGAGTGCTGTCACAAATGCAGTTCAGTGAAACTTTAGGAAAATATGTGGAAAGGCCTATAGCCTATGCAAGCAAGAGTTTGAATAAGTCACAGAGAAGGTATTGTGTAACAAGACGTGAATTGTTAGCAGTTGTTACCTTTGTTACAATGTTTAAGCAGTATTTGTTAGGGCGTTCATTCTTAATAAGAAGTGATCATTCTTCTTTAAGATGGATTATGTCCTTCAAAGAACCTGAAAATCAGATGGCTAGATGGCTTGAAGTGCTATCTCAGTATGATTTTAAGTTAGAGCATCGTAAGGGTGCAAAGCATACCAATGCCGATTTCTTGTCAAGGATTCTTTGTGATCCTAGTAACTGCAACTGTTATGATGTTGGTTCTATTCTCAGTGATCTTCCATGTGGTGGATGTAAAGAATGTACCAGGAGACATAAACAGTGGTCAGAATTGTCAGAGTTTGATGATGTAGTTCCACTTATGGCCAAGAGGGTCAGTGCTGTTAGAGGTGCCAGAGTTTCCTCTAATGTATGGGACTATGTTTTGAACATTTTTACACTTTTGTTTATACCCGTGTTGTTCTTGGGAAGGTTTCTCAAGCTGGTAAAGCAAAAGTTTGGTTTATGTTTGTGTTGTAAAGTTTTGTCAGTCAGGCGCTTGCGTGCGTCTGGGCAAAATCCCAGGACTGAGGCTGAATCAGAGGACAATGTCGATATTAGTGATGCGACAAAGGAAAAATATTTAGGAACTCGTACACATTTCGGAGGGTTGTACCCAGAAGATGATAGTTCCCAGGATACCATTATGTACAAGTTCTCGAACTGGGTTGGCTCATACACATGTGTTGAACTTGCCCAGATGCAAAAGGATGATCCAGATATTGGGAAAATCATGAGCTGGATCTTGCATTCAAATGTAAGGCCAGAACGAGATAAAGTTGCAGTGGAATCTCCTACTGTTAGGTGTTTATGGTTACAGTGGGACCAACTTCACATCAAAGATGGAATTTTATTTAGAAAATTTATTCAAAAGGATAATCTAACTAGCTATGATCAGTTAGTGTTACCATCAGTGCTGCAAAATAAAGTGATTGAATCATCACATAATGCTATTATGTCAGGACACTTAGGTGTTAAGAAAACAGTTGGAAAACTTAAAATGAACTTCTACTGGTATAAAATGACACTGTCTGTAAAGTTATGGATACAAAAGTGTGCTTTCTGTGGTGCAAAGAAAAGGCCACAGAGAAGGGCAAGGGCACCCCTTCAAGAATACCAAGTTGGATTTCCTATGGACAGAGTGTCAATGGATATTTTGGGTCCATTTCCAGTTTCAGATCATAATAACAGATATATTTTGGTAGTAATGGATAATTTCACCAAATATGTAGAGTGCTATGCCATACCAGATCAAAAGGCAGAGACAGTAGCTGATAAACTAGTCTTTGAATTTTTCTGTAGATTTGGCCTACCTCTGGATATTCATTCTGATCAAGGAAGAAATTTTCAGTCAGAATTGTTCAGACAAATGTGTTGCTTACTGCAAATTAATCAGACAAGATGTACCCCATATCGCGCCTCTTCAAATGGTATGGTAGAACGTTTTAACAGGTCACTTCTCCATCTTATTACTACATATGTGAATGAGGAACAGACAAACTGGGATTTGTATCTTCCAATAATGTCAAGTGCTTACAGGTCAAGTATTCATGAGAGTACCCAGTACACACCCAACATGCTCATGTTTGGCAGAGAATTTAACCTACCAGTTAATTTCCTAGTAGGATTTTCTGGTAAGTCACCTTACCAGTTAGATAATTATTCACAGTATGTGTCACTTTTGAATGACAAATTCTCAAAAATATATAGAATTGCTCGGGATAATTTGCACAAGTCTTCAGTGAGACAGAAGCGTGACTATGATACAAGAATTGCTTTTAATAACTACAGTGTAGGAGACATAGTATACTGCCTTGACTCTTCCAAAACAGTAGGGAAAAGTCCAAAGCTAAAAGCACAGGTATGGAAAGGTCCTTTTGTAGTGACAAGAAAAATCAGTGACTTATTATTTGAAATTTCTGGACCTCCAAAATCAAAAGCTAAAATTATTCATCATGACAGACTGAAGAAGTATATGTGTTCAACAGTACCACAGTGGGTAATATCCTTAAAAACACAAATCAAGCTAGAAAAGTGTAGTATTTCTACTGAGAACAGTTTATCTACAAGAGCTGAAAGAAAGATTTATGTGAGAAGGGGTCAACGTAGGAGGAGACAGCCAAACAGGCTGACCTATTCAAATGACTAGTGTCGCGCAAGTCTGTTGATTCCTATTATGAAACAAGGAGGCGAGGCCTATCATTGGTCCTGGTATATAAGCCCAAGAGAACAATGACATTCACATTGCAACCTTCATTTCATCTCAATTTGTCTAATTTCTATGTGTAACTTAAAGAAAAAGTGACATTATTGTTTACTAAAGTTGTTCCAAATGTTTAAATGTACATACTGTGGGAGATTTTATTCAGTAAAATCATCATTGGTACGTCACCAGAAAACTTCAAAAACCTGTGTTCCTACTTTTATTTGTGACTTGGACTTTCACAGTGACATTTCTGACATCAAAATGAATGTTAACCAGGGTGATAATTTCCTAGAAAGTGTGTGCCAAGGGGACAAAGTGTACTCAACAGCTTCTACAGTTAGTGACTGCATAGTTGATCCGATGACAGTTACTGTGTCTTCAGTTTCTACTGCCAGTGTGACTGTAAATAGCAGTGATTACTACATTCCGTTAACAACTGCTGTCACAACTCAAGAAAATAGGAATTGTATCCCCATTATCTCAGGTTTGGAAATTGTTAGCAAAGAGGAAAGTACCGGACAGAAACGCTCGCTACCACAGTTTGAGACAGTCAGTGACAGTGAAGACAATGAGCTGCCAGAGCCAAACAAAAGAAAGTGCAGTAAAACTGACATTCTGGAAATTAACTTGCAGCGATTGGAAAAAAAGGTAGATGCACTGCAAAATGAGATTCTTAGAACACAAAAACTTCTCTCAGAGGAGATATCATCTAGTACAAGTTCCATTCAAGAATACCAAAAACAGTTAACTGCCTATCTTCAAAAGGAAATTAAAACAAATATTACTGACAAGAAGAAGTCTTTGAATAATGTGCTACATACAGTGACAGAACTAAACAAAACCGTGCTTGAACTACTTAGCTAAACTATGTTAGTAAAGGAAAGAGAAAAGAGAGAGTTACATATTTATCAGAACATGACTTTGGCTAATGATAGAATTTCATGGTTACAAAATAAACTGTGGCTGCAGGAATATAGTTATAGCTAAAAGCAGCAGAAAACAAGTAACAATCTTTATAGCTGCTATAGGACATTTTATTTGTTTTAAACATACATCTCTTTTCAATTGTTTTATAAGTGATAACAGTAATTCATGCTTGATTTTATTTCATTATGTTTCATGCAAACTGTTTGATTTTGTACTGTTTCTTTTTAGTCAAAACTTACTGTATTTTTCTGCAGTGAAAGTGTCTTTGCTTCAGGAGAAAGCAAAATCCTAGGGTGGGGGAGTGTTGTGAAATTTGAAAGTAAATATTCTTCTCTAAGAACTGTTTTTAGGTGGGTAAATCTGGACTGTCAATTATAATTACAGTATCAAAACACATGAGAGGGTTAGTCAATGAACTTTACAAATATGGCAAGGTCGCGCAACAAGGGTTAGGTCGCGCAATTGGTCATCTTCTATTTTTAGTATTTGGGATGTTGACATGAACCAGGTTTCATGAATGAAATTCCATAGTAAAACCTTGTACTACATGTACTTAGCACAATTTGTCTTGTCCAGTGAATATTCTTGATAGAATGTATTTCTCTGTAAAATTGTTTTAGCAAGTAGTTAGTTCAATAGTATTACTGTTTAATTGCTTTCACTTATAACCCTGCTTGTACAGGTCATGTACATATATATAATTCTTATTATGTAAACTGCACCTTATCATTTTATAGCTAATTAATACATGTTTTTCATTTATTAAAACATTTACTGATAAAAGGTTAACTGAAATGTTGTTGAGAAGGGCTGCGCAAAGGTTTTACAGTGTTTCAGCAATTTTGCTAAGGTTATTTAGTTGCGCGCAGGTTTTGCGCAACCTAGAGAAGTTTTAACAGTGTTTGCGCAAGTTTGCGCAACCATGAAGGTTTAAATGTTGTTAGCACATATCACGCAAGTAAGATTTGACAGTTTGGGGTCGCACGCCATCGCGCGGCGCAGTGTTTTGCACACCACCCTACAGAGGGTATATAAGCTGAAACTCCATTGTTTCAGTGGTTCTTTGGTTTTCGAGTTTCGCTCTTTTAGGTTCAGACTTTGTTGTAATTTTGCTGCTGTATTAAATGCTTGAATAAATAACCTGCTCTGAAATATACTCTTTGTTGGACTATTCTTTGAGTGTAACCAGTTTAGAAAATTACAATTTACCATCCCTGAAATTAGGGATCCGTAACAATATTTATAGCTAGAAAGGTTGGCACCATCCCTGTGATCAAATGGTTAATACTGCTAAAGTATACCTGTCACTGATGGACAGGTTAATGGTTAGACCCCTTTCTTTTGTTAAAGTTTTTCGTTCAAGGCTTACCTTGCTAAATTTCTTAAATGGATTTGCCAGTCCTTCAGTTTTGGCTGGCCATTTTATCATTTGTAGTATTCACCAAAAACTTACTGTCTTGAATTGGGAACAGTGCAGATCATGAATAGACTACATGAATGTGCAGTCTGATCATGGTCTGAACTGGTCACAAAGGCTAATACAATTGCTTCTTGCAGAAGAAAGGCCCACTCTTGTACTGCTCCTACCAAACATTAATGTTGGAGTAAACTTCCAGCCTTTATCTGCATACACATTCCCAACCATGTTCAACTTTTGAGTGAAGTTCTACTGTATATAAAAACTTTAAAGGTACACATACAATGTCCCTTCCACTTCCACTGTTACACTGAGTAAAATGTCAGAACCGCTTCATTTTAAAGCTGTTATTAGAAATATAGAAAATATGTCCTAGTTTAATTTTGTATGTCTGTAAGAAAACCACCTGGTGTTCAGTTAGATTATAACGACATTTAAGATAGTATTACCATTGCTACTGGGAAAATGTATGTTTTTTTAGGAGATAATATTTCAAATGGATGTATAGATATTTACCAAGTCAAATGATATTTAAGTTGCACATTATCATTTGAAAAGAGAGGCTTATTAAACATTGAGAAAGTCTGTGGCTCATATTTAATACTGAAATTCAGTTCTTAAGGAAAAATGAGGAAAAATGATTACAACTGTTCTGTATTAGGTAAGTCAGTAGGCAGTGGTCTAATTTCCTCACTTTATGGTAGTTTATTTTAGCTCTGTTTAAACGGTGGCTATCCAAGCTGTTTTTTTTCCACATGGGAGATTGGCTGTTAGCTTTCATTACCTGCAGTCAGAGCACAGCTAGGTGGATGAGGTTTGTCTTTAGGCAGAGACACACTGGCTGGAGTTTGAACCTGGTACCTTTTGACCATTGATTCTTACTGTAATAACTAAGCTAGTGAGTGCTAGAAATGGATCTGATTAAAACTGATAGTAGTTGCAGGGAAGGAAGGAATAATTTATAATATGTTGTTCCTTTTCAGGATAAAAAAGACATTCCATGGTGGTTAGGGATCAGTAACAAGGGTATAGGTGTATATGACAAACAAGACAAGAATGTACCCAGAAGAGTAAGTGGAAGAGTTCTTTCCCCTTTTCAATATGAAAGCAAACCATTGAACATACATTGAATAATCATTTGTCTAGTAGATGGAACTGGATTACTTGATTGTATTCCTCTGACCTCAAGGTTACAAGTTGATACTGTGGATATACAGCACCGACTTCCATGTCGATTTATTGTACAATATATAGCCAAGACACTCTCTGAGATTTAGGTCACCAGCCAAAATGCAAAGGAAACATTGTGAACACTCTCGAGGCTGTATTTTTTACCTAATCTTCATGAAACTTGCCCTGAATATTTGTTCTGATGATCTTTCAGATGAGTTAGTAATTAGGCATAATTTGGTCAAAAACTAGAACACCAGCTCAGATCAATGGAAAACCTTATGAACACTCAAAGAGTTCATATTTTTTACCCAGTCATCATAAAATTGTCCTGATGATCTCTTGGATGATTCAGAAACTGGGTCATATTGGTGTTTAAACAAGGTCACCAGCTCAGATCAATAGAAAATGTTGTAAACACTAGATTTCACATTTTTTGGCAAATGACCTTGTTCTAAAAATTGGTGATATTTGTTCTGATAATCTCAAGGATGGGTTTGAAACTAAAAAAGTTCACTAGCTCAGATCAGTGGAAAACCTCATGATCACTGGATGTTACATTTTAGGCCCAATTATCTAGGAATTTAGTCACAATATTTGTTTTGATGATTTTTTTGATATGGTTTAAATAGGGTCATAGCAAGGTCAAAAACAAGGTCACCTGCTCAGTGGAAAACCACCTTGAACACCTTTATAGAGGTCAAATCTTTAACCCAGTTTTTACTAGACTTTATTGGAATGTTTTTCTTACCTGTCTGTGTTGACAGGTTGAAACTGAGTCATGAATCATTAGACTGTAGTTGACCATTATATTTTCAGTAAGGACAGTGGTCCACAGGTAAACAATATATGGTCACCTCTCTTGTTTCAGGTATTTGTTTATTTCTTCTTTTTCAGGTGTTTTTATGGAAATTTTCATGTTTTTTTTTCCAGGTGTTTGTATGGAAAACACTAGAGAATCTCTACTACAGAGATAGGAAGTTTTCTATCGAAGTTCATGATCCAAAACGGTATGTAAATGCCGGCATATAATGCTAGTTTGGTTATTGATTTTATCATCTGGAACTGTTAAACCATTGTTGACAGCTAATGATTCTTCCTTACAGTCAGTTTCTTGTTAACTGGCAAGCCCAAAAAACTAAAATCATAAGTAGAATTATTATTCTGATCCAGAAGTTTATTTTATTCTCAACTGAACAAAATTCCCTCAAAATAAAACCCCACCAATTAATTTTTTTTTTTTTTTGCCCAAATTCTTTTTAACACAAAATACTTTCGTCATCAAAATTTTATTCACTTCAAAGACTTGTCTCATATTCAAAGGTTTAACAGTTACTTTTTTTTCATTTTCATCACTACAGCATAGTTTGAAATGGTTTTGTAGCATGGAACCTTTTCACTTCTGTTGTTTAACAGAGTTACCTCCCTTTAGCAGATTTAAGGGTGTATCTATTTCAGCATATATTATTAATAAGGGTTTCACTTAATTTTAAGGCTAATTCAAGTATGAATATAATTATTTGCATAAGATACATGAATATATTCTAGAACACGTTTTATCAAAACACATTTTGAAGCAGTTTGGGTTCCTGCATTATCATCTCTTATTAAAAATCTTCTTTTTTTGCATCTTGAGTTGATAACTGTTTTTCATTCGGATAACATCAGATAACCAGTTTTGAAAGAAGGTGCCTTTAACATACTGTCATTTTAATAGCCTCAGTTTGCTGTGTGTTGTGTGCATGTGTTTCTTGTATTAATTGTCAGTGGATTTTCATGCCAGGCATATGTTTGTGTTGTCAGTTACTTTCAGTGTTGTCAGCACATTTTTGTTGTCAGCAGAATATATTTAATTGGTTTTTGCTCACAGTCTTTTTGCTTTGCAAGTTTGGCAAGCCATGAGAGACTGACTTGCAATTATTATCCAATTTCAACTGAAATCCAAAGGCCTTGACCCAACTAGTCAGCATTCAGAGGGCATCTTCCCATTGAAATACAGAGATTTTGTAATAAATTAATGTTACTCATGGGGGTCTGAAGGGGTAAACTCAGAAAATACAACACAGTAGAAAGCATTCGAAAAGTAATGCAATAACACTTCTTTTTTTTTTAAATATTGTGACTGCAGTCTAACCAAGATAGAGACATTGTTTAGACTAAAAGCATAAAATGCTAACAATTTTAGTCAAGTGTTGAACAGTACATTGGTATTTTAGTGGTTAAGGAACTTCAGTTTTGAACAAGTGAAAAAAATAATGTTTTTTAATTGTAAGCCTATTTTTGAAAGTTCTGTTGTAAGTTGTAGTGAATCATTTGGTATCTTACTAAAATGTTGATATTCTCTATTGTTCATAAAGAAAAGGTTTTCATGTATGTTCTCTTTACATAAAAAGAAGTATGGTACTTCTATATTTGGCATGTTTGAAAGTTACAGGCTTTAAGTAGGCTAGTCATGAGGCACAGTACACCTTTGTCTTAACCTTTCTGCACCTAGGTCTATTTTGTTTTATTATGCACAGTTGGTATTGGTGTTGAGATATGTCATTCGTTTAAAAATGTTTCCTCAAATTTTTCAAGAAAATACATATGAATTAAAAAGCATAGTAAAGTGTTCTAGTAAGTTGATAATTTCATTACATTTGTAATAGTGCAAGATCTTTCTAGATGTGACATTGAAGTGCCAGAGATAATTAGATTTATACAGTATTAAAGACACATTCTTTTCTTCT
This sequence comes from Cyclina sinensis, assembly GCA_012932295.1. Classification (NCBI taxonomy): domain Eukaryota; kingdom Metazoa; phylum Mollusca; class Bivalvia; order Venerida; family Veneridae; genus Cyclina; species Cyclina sinensis. The sequence continues at coordinate 14,192,445 of JAAONU010000013.1, forward strand.
TCTTTTTTTTTTTAATTATGTTTATTTTAGTTTTGTTTATATATAGTTGCATGAAAATGGCATGAACTGCTTATACAAATTTAGAGCTTGCATCATTATAGAATTTCATTTCCACATTGGGGCTCAGCAGTTGTTTCGGGAACCTCAATGATTTTTGTGTTTAGGCAAAAATCTTATCATCATGAATATCTTAGTTCATTAAACTCTTAGGTCAATGTATATATGAAGTCCACAGAAGTATGCCAGTAAAAGTGTATCAAAATTTGCCATAGTTCACCATACTCTGCCTTAGTCCATCAAAGTGCCTTAGTCTTTCAAATTGCAAATGGGAACCAATACTGATACGAAACTGCAAAAGAGTACCATCATAGATGCTAAACTGCAAATAGGTATTGGCAGTGACACCATACTGCAAATGAATAGCACTAAACTGCATATGGAGTATACCAGCAATGAAAATCAGTTCTGTTGTGGTTTATTTCAAAGAGAGCAGTCTATCTAGAATATAATCAAAGAACTGAAAGTCCAAACATTGCACTCCGGTACCAGGTACCATCAAAAGTGAAGGAGGAGTTGCCAGCTTATCACTAGAATTCTCAATAAGTTACTTTCAAAGTTTTTGAAAAAGATTGTCCAAATTAAGCTATACTAGATGATAATTGGTGTAGCAACTGGGCTGAAATGTATAGGTATGGAATTAAGTAGATGTATCACAATTATGACTGTAGAATGTAAAAACAAAGTTTTGATGCTCTTGTGAATATTCCTTCATATTGATTAATTCCAGAGATTTTTTTTTCCTTCTGCATGCTAGACATCATTCTACACCTCTCATAATCTGTACACAATTCTAAAGAAAGCAATAAGAAGCTCTGATCATTATAATTGGGATGTTATAGTGTGATAGGATGGATTTTATAATGGAGAAGTTATGTCATCTTTTATCTGACTTTGTGTACCTTCTCCTACCTATGCTTTTACATTCTGTCTGACTTTTTCATATTAGTTAGGTATCCTTTTCTTTCAATGTCCTATAGGTGCTTCATTCCTTTGTTGCCCTACCTTTCTTTATTGTTTTAAATTCAGTCATTTCCTGTTTACTTATTACTGTTGTGTTGTCTTTTCATTGCTAGGTCTGCTTGTGTTCCATTTGAGTCTTTAGACCTTTTGCTGTTTTCACTTGTCCTTTAGTGCTTCTTCTGTTTCTTTCAGTATCTTTTGCTTCTATCCTCCATACTCACTGTAGAGGCACCTTCTTTCAGTTGTTATATTAGTTTACTTAAAGAAATTAGTACTCTTAAAGAAATTAATTAGTTATAGTGAAAAATTTATATTCAATATTTACATCTAAATCAAATATTAAATGTCAGTAAGATGTGTCCTGTTTACTAACAAGCAGTATGCTTTTCTGTGTAAACTACTGGAAACGTGTAATGTATTGATATCAAATTTATATACATGTATGGAATATAAAGAATATTACAATATATAGCTGGAAGACGGTGCTTTTATTTCTTTGCTGGTATATTGTCTCTTTCTTTCTGTCTATATAGTATTGTACACACATTGAGCAGTTTCAACTTATACGAGGATGCCATACGAGAACGAGTCGAGGATTGCGACGATCTCTCAGCTGCAATAACTGACCCATCAACTCAGTAAGTTAGCACTTGTAAGGTATTTCAGCTGAAGCTTTTCCAGAAAAGATTCTTAGCGTTTACTTTGCTGGTGACTTTTTTTTTTTTTTTTCTTTTTTTTTTTTGCCTTTGTGGCCAATGCAAACCATGATCAGCAAACCATCATGATCAGTGAACCATGATCAGTGATGAGATCCATGCAGTCAGGTCTTGATCTGCATTATTTGCTATTCAATTGTTAAAATAAGGCAAGAATGATAAATGGGTCTGATAAATAAATCCCATTTTATAAATAATTGCTGTATCTTACCAGTCAATTTAGACACATCAGTGTGCATAATTGGTCTTTGAACAACACTTATCTTTATTAGCTTCTCAGGAGTCATTGTGATTTCTTTGCAGTATATTCATATGCATTTACCAGCATGGAAAAGAAGGTAGTGATAAAAGGAAGATGATTTGTTAGGTGTTTAATACTGCATTTCATAATTACCATTGCCCTAGCCTGTTTCTTGGCCAAATTTAATGCTCTTTCATTTGAAAGTGGTGAGACAGTTAAGAAATTAGTCTACAATGATCTACAAAATATGATATGTAAGCCATCAAAATAATGTTCTTCTTCATAAAAAGCAGACAAGACATCAGTGGAAAAAGAAAAAAAAACTGAAGACATCAATTAATGTCTGGCTTGAAAACCTGATTGCATTGGATTATTCAGAATTAGGTTTTCTGTAATATCCCCAAGATTGCAAAATAAGACACCACCAGGGAATAAATACTCACCGAATAAGACTTTCCAGTTACATTACTTTCCCAAGATAGTGAAATGAAAGATGGCTGTCCATTTATGGCCAGGAAACAAAAATTCTATCTATGTATAAGAAACTGTAAGTAACCATAAATGAAGGTAGTCTAGTGCAATTTCATTGAGTGCTGTGTCTGTGTCCTTGTTGATTGAATGAACCCTATTATTTTCATGCACAAGACAGTGAAAGAATCGTTCCCTTGAAACAAGATTATTAGAAGGCTAAATTTCTCTCTTTTCTGTTTTGCTTTTACCTTAGGGAATAAATATTGTGTCATTATTTATATTTCATGTTTTCCTGTTGTTTCAGTGAAAAGTTCACAAAAAATCCCTATTATGCATGCAATTCTTGTTACTCAAGCTGATGGGGCAGTTTCCTTGAGCATTGTTTATATGAGAAAGTCAGCAAAAACCTTCTTGTTTAGTGTATAGAAATGGTAGGACTTTGGTGTAACACAGAAAGAATACTAACAATTGTTTTAATTCTTTTGTATTTCTTTGCCAACTTGTGTTAATTTCACACTTCTCTGTTGCACTTTGACAGTAGCAGTCAGTTCGTTTCTGATGCAGTGTGGGAAATGCAGCAATCCATGACATTAATATGAGTCTTTTTTTTTTACAACAATAAAATACTTCCTTTTAGAAATTTGGACAGAAACCTCAAAACCAACAATCTAGGAAAGATGTCTTTTAAATATATAGGATTGTTTCACTAAAAAGTTTGAAAGGTTCCTATGTTGTCACAATGTCAGTTCTTGTCTCTATATAAAACTATTTTTTATAATATTGTTATTCATGGAATTTCCATGTTTCTTGATGTTGGATTTTTAAAAAATAAAACTTGAGTTAATGTAAATTGTTGTACACATAATTCGGTATTTTCATTGCCAGTGAAATTGTTAACATTTGTTTATGTGATGTGTTTATGTAACATTACAGAGCTTCTTCGTTATTTTGCATCATTTATTTCGCATCCCATTGTAGATTTGCAACTTAGAGCATGAAGAAAAAAAATAACTTTGCTTGAAGAAAATATTTATAGAACTTGTAGCAAGGTATATTTAAAATCTGACAAGGCTTCTTTGGTTGTAAAGGAAGAATGAATACATCAATACAGTCACTTGATTTCTATCTTTTCAGTCAAAATCATGAGGGTGGCAGTATTTTCTTATAGCTACATCTAGCATGAAAGAAGACTAACAGTTTAAATAGTATGATATAGTTACAGGGGGTTCTCCTTGGAGAACACTTGTCAAGAGCTGAAATACTCCAAGTTTTTTTTATTTTGCATTTAATACTTCTAACTGCATGGAAAATGTTTTTTCTTATTTAGGTCATTACTGTAATAGCAAGCTTAAATCTCTCATAAGGTTTAGCATCAATGGAAAAGTACCTGTTTGTGCTTTACTTGGTAAGACATTGTTTCATTGTTTGTTTCAGGGTATCTGTCAGCAGACGTACATTTGGTCCGGGGAATGTAAATGTTCATGCTTGGTTTGGTCTTACGGCACAACTTACAAAATGTATTTGGTCAATGGCAGTGGCTCAACACCAGTTTTACCATGAAAGAAAGTCAAGCAAGGTATGTGGTATGGTTAAGTGATTGGATGAAGGTAGATTGATGGCTTGTTAAGCAGTGGAAATGGCAATCTTTTCAAAATGTAATGACTATGACAGTGAACCAATTATTATGAAAAATTACCAAAAGAAAATCAGCCTTCATTCAAGTATTTTGTGTATCATTAACGGGCAGTTTTTGTCATTGCTTTGTCACTGAATTACATGCTATTGCCATGTATATAATGGTTCATAACTGCAGATTTAGCAAAGATTTGAGTTGAAAATGCTGCAAGTGTTAAAATTTCTGATTGAGTGATTCATGTGATCATGAATGACACAGACTGCCAGTTAAAACTGATCGATCAGTTTTTATCATGTTTGATGCTGTTACCATATTATTGCCTCATCTACTTTCTTATGTGTCATTTTCATCTCATGTATAACACACTCTTGCATAATCCTGCCTGTGTGTGCAGGGTACTTATATATAATGATTTACAGACAAGTTTACCATCAGTGCGGAGTGTGAGTGAACTAGCTACTGAACTCTCTCGCAGCACATCTTCACTCCCAGGATCGTTGGGCTCGGACATCAGCCGCAGTGGCAGTTCTGCCAGTCTACCAAGCCTTGGTGCTTCAAGATTTGATTGTAAGTATGAAATGGTTATTCTCTTGCATACATCACTGTGCGATAGGCTGTAGCATATAAATGAGAGTCGGCAATTTGGTATGGACTACAGAGGTTTAGTGTTTGTAGAGCCCTTTAACTTGGCATTACACTTCATTTAAGACTGTCAAAGGACATAAAATACTAAAGAAAAAAATCGAGAATTCCAAACAACATATAATTTCTCACTTGGGCTATGTAAACTTGTACAATAAAATCATGCACAAGTAGAACAGTCCAAGGTTCTTAAGTCTCATGATTGCTATTGGGTTCTTGTTAAGTCATGTTTCACGATTTGATGATTCAAAATTTATTCATTACTATTACCTGTGAAGTGTTGTCTTTTTTTTCCATCAAACACAACTATTTTATGCCACAAAAGTTATTCCCTTTTCCATATATTCAAATATCCAAGTCACCTTCTATCATTGACATTGGTGGGGGTATGAATCGCATTCAGGGATAGTTCTAGTATCTCTACCAGTTACTGACTTACTGGTGTGTCAGCTAATTTTCAGATAATATGCCTGTCATACTTTGACAGGGTGTTAATAGCATTCACAAATAAAATTGTTTCCTTCCAGTAATGCAGTAAAAAAAACTCACTGAATTTTTAAACATTTCTCATTCACCATCAGACTTTCTTTCTCTAAATTATGGATAAAATACATGTAATTTTGGAAATTTCCTACATCAAGATCTTGAATCCTATCTGCTGGTGAGCATGTCTTATCTTTGGCAGCTTTGTCCCCTTCCCCTTCAAAAAAAAGTCAAGGTCAGGGGAAGTTGCCTTTTGTGTCATTGGAATGTGAAAATTCCTTAAAGGTGCAAGTGGAATTAATTCCCAGTTTATATTCAGCTGATTTGATAGAAGTTTTAATATCCTATGCAATACACAAGTCAGCTGAACAGTGTTTGTTTTATTTCTACTCTTGCCTCTTGCATAAACGTGTTTTGATTGTATTGCATTTGATTTATACATCCTGTCCAGATAAATCAAAAACAGAGGCAGAACTGATAGAAATTCCACATATTTAGGTTTCAGGGTCATCTTGAAATTTCATTAGTGATTTCAAACTCCCTGATAGACAGGTGCCAACCACCTTATCATGTAATTAGAATGTTTGTCTATGAGTAATGGTAGACTGCTGTAGTATGGTAGTGATTTTAGTTCAGGAAGGGTAGTGATTTTCAAACACCTGTCAAAATATTTAAATATTTAATTTTCTTACATGAATGGTAAGGTAGCTTACATTACAAAGACTTTTATTAGTCATTTGAAACATTTTAGGAACATTTTAACATTAATACTATGTGCAAACTACATTTTTTAGGTCGGCTTTGTTTTACATATGATAGAAGAATTGTAACTGTAGAATAGAACAAAGTTAAAAGAATTGTAACTCTAGACTGGCTGAATTATAAAATAATCATGAAAGTATTTTCATTGAAAGTATCCATTTCACAGAAAAAATTGTAACAATTTTGTAACAGTAAGCAGGATAGCTAATACAGCCATAATTGTTTTTAGCAGTATCATTTTGTTGTAACCAAAGAAGTGTAACATTTAAAAGGCTTATATACAAAGTCTCTCATTGAGTAAACCATAATGAAATGCAATATATCTTGAAAATGATTGTGGTTTTGACAAACATGTCTCATCTCCCTGGGGCCACATGGATACATGTTTTAAGGGGTTAACAAGAGTAAATTTTTGTTGTCAGCCAGACTACATTTCATTTTTTTTTTGTCAGATTTATCAAACACATTACAGCATTACGAAGGAACATTAAGTGTGACACATAATCATGTGGTCATGGAAGAACCTATGACACAACTAAATCATATGAATTCAACAGTAAAAAAAAATATATGTATATTACATATAATACTTGGACTTTGAACAGTAAAGAGATGAATAATAGAATATAAGCCAATAATTAGAATTATATTCAAACCTGATGTTGGTGAAGGAACAATGTTGAATGTGTTTTAAGGGGAGGTAACTACTCAGTGGTTAGTTAAAATAACTATATTTCAGGGGGGAAAATGTAAGTTGTTAAAACAAAACAGTGATATACTTCAATGTCACGTTTGTGAATATAACGGTCAGATGATATGCTTTGTTGAGAAAGTGACACTCTATAAATTGGCTGTCAGTATAATGTAGATATGGTCTGTTATTTGATGTGGTCATTTACGACATGACATGGGAGTGGAGACAGCAGATTATAGGAACTGTCAACCGTACTCTATTCTGCATCAGTTTATTAATTGACTGTTACAAACTGAGTTACCACGAATTGTGTTTTTATGATATGTAGACTAATATAAGTTTTAAACCTGATTCTTTGAAGGTATGTTTAAAAAAACTAAATACTGTTCCATCTAAGGTTTGAACTGGATATTAAAGTATATAATGTTGTGTGGTATTTAAATTTGGATCTTTGATAGTAATTATAATGTAAACTGCAAGGGTCTATGCTGATGTAGATAAAGAAAATAGAGACAGTAAACAGTTTCTTAAAAAAGAAAAAAAAACAGTACTCACTGAAAGCTAGAAAATTAACATATAAATCTTTGATCATAACTCAATAAAACACATCTTTTTATTCATGGCACTTCTCATGAAACTAGCAAACACTAATTTAATATGAATATGTATATCCTATCAAATTTTAGTCAGATATTCAGTTCCATTTTGTAAATAATAAGAATTCAGTAGTTAGTCTGTCACTTGGCTTCAGTGTTTGTATGTGATTGATTTAGCATAACTAACAGTTTTAATGTTAATGCAGGGTACCAGTTTCCAAATTTTGAATGGAAGAGATTGCTGAGAAAATACAGGTATTTTAGACAATTAATTAAAGACACTACTTGAGGCTTGTACATTTGCTAGTGACCCATGAAAAAACATGTTTAATTTAAAGAGTCATCCAGTTTTTAAATGGTGCTTAAAACTTTCAGTGGAGCCATAAAATAAGTTAGCAGAGGTAGAGATTGTCTTAAGTAATGGCTACTGTTGTACAAGTAATGAGTTAAAAAAGAAGATTGAAACTAAAATTAAGATGTAAAATTACAGAGTTACACCATTTGGCTCTCAGTCAAAGGGAAAATTTGATAGTAAATTGAATGTGACAGAAGGGTTATTGGCTGTCTAAGTAGTAGCCTATAGAATGGTAATTTAAAGAGAGATTTGAAGTGGTATTTTGCAAAATTTTCTAAAGAGAAGTCATAACAAAGGGTCATAAAACTTCACAAATAAAATTGGAGGCACCCTGTTTAAGTCATAAAAAGTTTTATCTTCATGAGTACATAACAGATTAATGATGTCCCACATGAAACTTGTTGCATGATGACAAGATAATCAGCACCTGGTTCCCAGGGCAACTGAAAGCTGGAAACCAGGTGCATGTATTGTATAAATGTAATGATTTGTGTAATTGTTGAAAATTAATTGCATAGTTATTACTGAGGCTTATGGGTAATGTTCAACAGTCAGGGATCATTTCTAAACAGCCAGTGGTCTCCTGTATTTGAATTTGATTGGCTGGCAAGTATATAGAGAATACATGGTTCGTAAAAGCGAACTTAAATTCTCATCCTAGGAAAATCTTGCAAAACATTATTCTTGGTGATTAGGCCTTAGTTTGGATGAAGAAAAAATAGTAGTGGGTCAGCTACAATGGCTATACTTTCTCTGATACCAGCTTATATTGCTTTAGTTAGCTCTTTTTTCATTGCAATAGGATCAAACTGTGCTCTTCTCTGGGCTGCTGAGAAGCACAAAACAAGCTGAACACCAAATTTAAGTCAGAAAAAAAGAAGCTGAATGATCGACTTTCACTCATTTTTTTCCCAGTGATTTTCATAATTTGTAGTCTGATTGTAAAATGATGTAGAAGGAAAAACATTTTTCAGTGCAGAGATGGTATTTTAGCATGTTACAATCTGTGAATACCTTTAGAAGATTAATTGAAATATTATCACTTTACCTCTGACTGCTTTATAATGTTTTGATACCTTAACACTGATGAAAAATCAGCAACAGAGTTTATAGGGCATTTTATCATTGTGCACATCTTGTATTTATATTCAATATTAGATCAGTTCTCAAATAATATCTAAATTCAGTAACAATTGGTATAGAAGAAATGGGATTTGCACTGCTTTGATCCTATCTGAATGAAGAATGATCTAATAATAACAGTTTGTCTGCATCTTTTATCCCTAGAAGAGGTTTATCAGTGTCTGGTAGGAAGATGAGCAGACATTATTGTTCTCCCCCCTTGGCTTTTTATCTTCCCCAGCTCAATATCAATGATAATACAAGAGATTTGGATAGAAGTTGTAAATTAAAAGTTGTAATCCACCTCTATATTTACTTGTCTTGCTGTTTGAGTTCTAAGTGCCTTAATGGGTATCTTTTTGGGTGTTTTCTTTGGCATAGTAAAATTTTTTTGCCTGCAGTCACTACAGAGTTAAAAGGCACACTATTTTGACCATCACAAAACATCTTAATAAAATAGTTATTCTGTCTAGCTGAGAAGACTCTGTAGCTGACAAATTAGGTGTACTTTAACATACATGGTGAAAACACAATCCAGGGAGCACAGAGAATCTGCATCAATCACTATAACCTAAGTGACACCATTTAGCTGAAGTCCCATGTACCCAGTGCTGATTAATGGGAAATATTTATAGAACAAGAGGTGTCTAGCTCTGTTACACAGAACACTCGGCTTGTTGCATTTTTCTCAAGATATTTTTTTCTGATTTTTTTTGGGGGGGAGGGGGTAAGGTGAACTATGGTTAAAGTAGCATATTCTTTCTAATGGTTAAAACTTGAATACAGAGACAATAGTGCATAAATGTCTGCTTGATTTTTACTATCAAAACCAGATAATCTAGAATGGCACTACAATCAAAGTCCATTAAGAAATGTTTGTGGGGAGTTATAAACAATGTCATTTAAGTAAATAAGAAGTTAAAAATTACTGTTAACTTCTTTCAATTATGTATACTGTCAATAAAAAATGTAGATGGACAGCAGAGATAAGAGATGTCTAATTGATTGAATTAAAAACATGATAATTTGAACATAAATGAAGAAAGAGATGACAAATAGTCAATGTTAATTGTCAGTTTTCTAAAGATTGATGAAACTATAACTGTCTGTATTTCTTCACTTCACTTCCCTTATTTCTACCTCAGGCAGTAAAGTTTTGTGGTCATGTTTAAAATCCAATTAATTTTCTGTAAAATTTGGCACATTCTTGTACAAGTTTGAAAATTTTTGCAAATAGAAAAAGAATCAAGGATTTTAGATGATTTTTGTTGAACAGATAAAAGGTGTTATCTTAAGTAAACACTTCGTAAAATTGTATAAAATTCAAATAACCAGACATCAATTTTTCCACTTCTGTAAATACTTGCTAGATGTTAAAGTGAATTTAAGTTAAGTCTATAAAGCAGATAATTGAACAGTGATATTACTTTTGCAAAAGAAGACATTGAATTAGAACAGTTTGCATTCCCAGACTCTACTTACAAAATTGCTTCTTTAAAGCATACCTGCCATACGTCTCGGATCGTCCGGGATTGTCCCGGAAATCGAGGGCCCGTCCCGGAAAGACACCCGATGTCCCAGAAAACATGAAAAACGCGCATACCTTTGATCAGGCCAGTCAAATTTTTGACACGCCGCTAATTCTTTAATTATTTGTTATGATAATATGTTCCAATTCGGTGAATACACCGAGTGTCATCGATCACCAATTAACAAATGACCACCTTTCGGCTATCGATTTATTGACTTGCGGTGCATTAATTAATTTGTAAGATATCTGCCCCTTTCAAAGACTGTCGCCGCGGTAATTGGTTTCAAATTGCGCCGATACTTGTAATACGAAGCATAGACGACGCTGTCATCAAACGCCTGTGATTCAACTTGAATTCGAGTTTATGATGTTAATTAATTAATGGTACACAGTTATTATTTTTTTATTTTACACAATTAGTAATTGTGACAAAAATTTCTACTCGTTCTGCATCACCACCACCAGTCCTGGAGACCTAGGAGAAAAAAGATCAACGGTACTGTGCGGTTTACTGAATTAAAAAAGACGCAGTGCTCCCCCTTACTCACACTTACGGTTTCGTTTTGACAGCATATTACATGCACAATACCTTACTGTCGGTAAACTGTGACGTTATGATATACACATCCATCGGTATATTTCTTGCGTTTTTTGCACTCGTTCTGCAGGATGATCGATCAGAGAATTATACTCGTCCTCCTACCTTCTCCACTCGTCAATACGAGCGAACGTTTTTTTTTTCTGAAGTGGTTGAGAGGGGTGGAGGAGTAATCGTTGGGTGGTGGGACCGATTGAGCTTGAACATTTCTGCACGCCTGACAATTACTATGCTCGTGCAACTAAAATAAAAGGTATGAAACTGATGGTACTGATGTGTATTTGAAAGACGTGCACGGCTTTTCCCGCCAAAAACGGAATCCCGTCCAATTTTCTGTACGGCCAACGGTAGGGCATTGAAAGTATATGGATAGTTGTATGTCCCGGAAAATCGGCTCAAATCCCAGAAATTCGATATCAAAATCCCGGAAATGGCCAGAAAAATTATGGCAGGTATGTTTAAAGGGATATACATGCTAAAGTTTTATGCTTTCTTTCTTATTTCTTCAATCAGTATACTGTAAATGTGATCGCAATAAATACAATGATCAGTCCTAGTAACAAAGATTTCCTCTTTTTAAATGGAAAACCGGGTGGTTTCCTAACTTGACCCAAATGGGTCTAGATAGAAAATTTAGATTTCGTGCTAAATTTCACTGTGAATGATTGGACAATTGAAGTACCTGTCACGTGATCTACGGCAAAAAGCAACTAAAGAGAAACAATGATAGGTTGTTTTTGTCACATGACCTATTTAAAAATAACTTGGTGACTTTGTTCATGTTTTACTTTCTGTTAAAAAATGTTCAAATATTTATGTTCAAGCCCACATTTCACTTTATTTAAATGGACAAACATACCGGGTTTTTCATATTGAACGTGATTTCAGCAAATAATATCAGTTTTATTTTTTGGGGAATTCATTTGCCTGGGTATCCCTTTAATATAATTCATCAATGATAGAATTAAAGAATATTTTCACTGGCTTAAGTAATTTTTTTTTTTTGGGGGGGGGGGGGGAGGGGGGAAGAGAGAGAGATCATTCAAAATTTTATGACCTTGTATGACAGTATAATTCTAAAGTAAATAATGACATTGGATGGAAGAGCAGGCTGTGAGAATGTTTGGTGATTTTTGTGGTTTTAATGATTCATTAAGTGGACACTTGAACTTGGTTCTCTCTGATGTCAGCAATACAACCAGGTTCCTCTTACTAATAAACACTTAGAATCTTTATCCTTCTATGAAATTATATGACGTATTATTTATGAAATATCTTTAATGTTTGTGAAAGAAGGCTGACACAGAATTGCAAAATATTATTCTTAGTATTTTATCCAAATTATAACCCAGATTTACTATAACGCAAAAACTATATTTTGATTTATTTTTCTTCTTCAGAGTGAGAAAAATTTGATTTAAAAAAGTATATCAAACTAAAAATAAAATTCAGATAGATTACAAAAATCTATATGTAAAGAAATTAAGTCAGATTATCAACATTAAAGTTATTAAGGATCACCAGTTTGAACATTCATTAATTTGATCTCAGAATTCTTTAGAATTAATAATTATTTATTTATGATAATTGTATATAATTATTCTCTTAACTTAAAAGACTTTAAAAGACATTGCAATTTTGATTACTTTTCCAATTAAAATGTTTGTTATGTGGTATCTTTCTTGTCAGCAATTGGTCCCTAGTGTTTTATTGTTGTATATTTGATTGATTCCCCAACACTCCATTGTTAATTAATCCCCCAATTGTGTTAATCTTCTGTAATGTAATTATCACTTTTTCCTTTGATCTTAGATTAAAATAGATGATTTGAGTGAAGTACTTACTGATTATTGGTTGTTGTAATGTTTTGAGTGAAGTTTATATATTGGATTTTCCTAACACAGCACCATAAATCACTTAATTTTCTAGTAATTCACTTAAGTCCCACTTCTATATTAGGGAAAGTGCTTGTGTTAAAGTTAGTGTTTAAAAATATTTGGATAACTATGACATGCCAGACAGAAGGTAATAAATACATACACTTATTAATTTTTTTTTAATTTAACAAGGGTTTTATTGAATATTTACAAGTAAGTCTAGCTGTTTACAATTTTGTTTAAATGTTTATATGGAATGATGAACATGAGATATATGTAAATGAATGAGAAGTGAGTAAGTTGCATGTTCATAATGTATCATGATTTAGAATTTAAATTTAAAACAACTGAAAAGAAAATTTTGAATCTATATTAAATGAACTGGCAAAATATTCATGATGATAAGTTTGTCAATCATGCTACACACTTGTTGATTTGTTTGAGTCACAGGCTGTTGGAAGCAGGATTTTACATTACAACTAATTTAATGCCCGCAGGTATTAAATATAAATAATTTATGAGAAAACCATTGCAAAAGATTATTTAAGTAAATGTTACAACACAACTTTGATGCAAAGTTTTATAAAAAGACATCTAACTGTTTAAACTATTTATATAAAGATTATAATCTTAACCTGTATTTAGAATTTGCTCAACTAGTAAATTGGAGCTTTATTTTCTAATCAAACAAATAAAATTTCCATCGGAATAAGTGTTTCGTTTATGATAAAGATGAAACTGGCAGACGAAACTTGACTTATGGTCGTTTTTTTTTTTTGCAATATTAATTTTATTATCATGATAAGAAACTCAGTTATTCCTTAGACATTTTGGCTTATTAATGAATTTCTATCTTGTTGCATATAATATCTATCTCCAGTGGTCAAAGTTGAAAGAATGTTTTCACCTTAATATCACAGGTGTCACAAAAATTGTTTGTTTACAGGAAACATATAAATATTTGAATAAAGCAAAGAAATGTGTTACCCATCCTGTGCAATTAAATATTTACATAGGTGTGAAACAAGGGGAAGAAATGTGTCCAATACTTTTCCAAATGATTGCCACCTGAAGGCACTAATTTACAGAAATACTGCCAATTAAGGAAATTGAGGCAATAAATTTGTCAGAAATTAACATAATTGTTCATGTTATGCCTCATTAACTTATCAATTGACTAGCATTATAATTTTGGAAACATATATAATTTCTCCTTGCATAAACTTCACAAACACTTTTTCTAGCTTATCATCTGTGTATATAAGAAATCAGAAAGGGATTTGCTCTCAAAAAGATTTTCTGATTCTTGAAAAAAGGATTAAGTAGAGTTTTATAACAGAATAAGGGGTTTGAATCTGTTTAACATATGATAGATATACCACACATCTTCCAGATAAAAAACTAAGAGTGACTCATAAAAATCAGATTCAACCCAAGAAAGTTTCACAGTGCACTTAGCATTAGTCAATGCCAGATAAGACTTTGCCAACTGATGTTTAGAATTTTATAGTTTATATTGGCTATCTGGGTTATTAATATAATAGAAAAGAGCTTACAATGAAGATAGCCACAGGAATGAATATCTCAGTCTTTTCAAAGACTGAGATGAATACCACTAACTTGTCATGGCTTATATCAGGTATGCTTGTATGTTTAAGAATGTTTTTTTTTCTTCTTCTGTTTTTTATCAGTTGACTCAAACCAATGTAAAAAAGGGAAAGGGAATGAACATGTTACAATAGTTACATGTACTTTATGTTATCTAAATGATTACTGGTGTTTGTTTTATTCTGCAATTGTGTTACAAGATAAAGATCTATTCTTGTGTGAATTATTTAGATATTTGAATGAGACAGTTAACTTTTTAAAATGAGAAGCAATTTAACAATGCTCACAAAATGTTAAATTTCTTGTTTGAACCTCTACCAGATATGGTGACAGACCTTGTAGAGTAATGCTGTCTCAATTTCCCCAGCAATGGTGATAATATTGTTACATAATGCTTTGATAATGCTGTATTGACCAACAAGGGTTTCAGTGTTGGTGTTAATGTATTTTACACCATAGGGTGCGAGGAGTTTATCATATAATGGTCAGTCTGGTTGTTGGTGGTGAAAATTTTCTTAACATGGCTTTTATTGGGTGTTGACATTTTTCAGCCAATATCACAGTGTTAAAGTGTCAATTAAATTTGAAGGGACACAGTAGAATTTGACAGTTGTTCTGCAACATATTTTAGTCACACATTACAGTGACTTCATGACATCAACCAGACTAAGTTCTGGTACTCTTGTTAAGGATTTTAAGTGTAAAAATAGAATCTAATATTAAAGATATATATTTTTCCCTACATTGTATATACAGTCTGACACTGTGTTTTTGTGCCCATTTCTGTTCAGAAATGGTATCTTGCTCTAGTACTATACATACATAAATATTTTACATGAAGATTTAAAAGAAAAAAAGTTAGCTTCTACTGCTCCTTAAAGCTAAGGACATAATAGAAAATGTGTCGGAAGTTATCTTAATCTATATTTCAACAGAACTTTTTTTAGCATGTGATAATATTTTTTCTGAAATGTTTTGACTACAAGTGCTTGATTTCATATGAAATTAAGTCATAAATTTTACACCTGGCAGGAATGGGTGGCTGCCTTAGTGTCTGCCAGAGATGCTTTATCTCCACACACTTGGACTTCAATAAGAATAATATTGGCATAATATTATTGCTTCAGTCTTGATTTATCTCTTACCTTATCTTAGACTCCAGACAAACACACCTTTGAAGTTGGGCTAATTTGCAAACATGCTAAACATTGAAATACAAATGTTTATTTTGTAATAGTTTTATGATGAAGAAAATGATACAGGTACAGAGTAGTGGCAGTTTGACTGTCTGGGCATGCTTTAAAATTATCTGAAAGATGTTAAACAGGGTTGAAATACAGTCACAACAAATAATAAGTCATATTTGATTTTATGAGTAAATTGATTTAACGTAAAAGTAATTTTTATTCAATATCTTTTTTTAATCTAAATTCTGCATTTCTCAAATTAAGATACAGCTCTCTGACATTATTTTACTTTTATTGTAACATTCACACATGAGAAGAAACTGAGGTTCAGCTCTGTTCTTACTGTCAAGCAAAAAATTGGTCAAAAAAGAAAAAAATGCTGATAACTAAGTCTCGGTATCCCTATCAAATAATTTGAATGCCACTATCATTTAATTCTGTTTTCTTTCCAAAGGTGATTATATGTACCAAGTGGTTGGATATCATGCCAAAATCTTAAGAGCCTGAGTTTTTGCGATCCAGTTGCTTTTGTTAGATCCCATTCCAAAGTGAAATTCTGTGCCTTTAAATACAACCTGTACAATTTAATCTAGGATAATTAGAGAGCAGAACAGTGTTCTTTTCATACAATTTGATTAGCTAAGGTTTGGACCTAGGACATAGTTGAAATAATGCAGCACCTGAGGGCTTTATTATGAACACATCTATGTTCACTGAGTTGTAAAACCGTAATGAAAAGGTATGGTCACATGTTTATAAACATTCAAACCTTCCCATTGCTGTTTTTCAGCAAGATGATTTAATTATCTATTTTTATCTTGGGGAAAAATCAAACAAGATGCAACATTCTGTCTTGATCCGGACTGATAAAATCTACTTGTAAAGGATCTTATATTTTAAACCAGGCGGGGGAGGCTTTAATTGATTTACTGATATCATGACTCAACTACCTTTAAATCTTGGACTACATTCTATTTTAGCCTTCAACTTTAACATGTAAAGATGTTAAGACTCACCTTAGGGCTATAGTCAAGTTAGCAAATAAATAGAATAACATTGATTTTACTACAGTTAAGATTTTATGGACTTATTTAATGTCATGTAAACTTTTAGAACTTAAAAATAGCTTGAGGGAGAGAAACAGTAGTTGAAAAGTGGTAGTTGAAAGGAGATTTAAAATGTAACCACTGAAATAGGCAGTTGATAGTGTAACAACTACGTGGGAAGGTCTTACAAGAGTTAATAATATACACATTTAAGAAAAACACAGGATATATTTACTTGGATTACAGTATAAGTGTGATTTCCTTGCTAATATGCTTTGTGTATGTAATAGTATTTAGTTTTGACAAAAACAGAACACTTGTTTTTGTAATGATTCTTTGAACTTGGATTATTCATTTGAACGATTAAGCATACTTGACTTGCACATGGAATTTTAGTTCTTTTGAAGATCGCCAAAGTGTGGAAGTTACATTTTGTTACAGTTAACAGTTTTGATAATTTCACTTCAGGTTTGAACAATGAACTATTGAAAGTCAATGTAATAGTAGATATTGATTTAAAATTAAATACAACTTTTGGATGGTTTTAAACAAAAGAGCTTTGTCCAAAAAGAGTTATGGACCCAGTATCACCTAATTCTGTCTTCAAACTTATTTTGTGCCTTCTGACACCTATTCTTCAGTAAGACATGAGACACTAGAGATATATACAAGATCAACACCTTATAAAGTTACATTTAAGACTGATTAATCAAGTGGCAAATAATTAACCAATAAATTACCAATTAATTTCTGGATTGGTGTCAGAAGCAAACTGGATTAGGCAGCAGACACATTCTCAGAGAGAAGATACTGGACTGGTTTACAGTTTCTCAAATTTCACTTTGATTAGACTGGTTCTAGTACAAATGAAGGAAAGTGAGAAAGTGTAGTAGAAAGTGTCAAACTTCAAGTGGAAAACTGATCATGAGTGTTAGGTCTAACTGTAACAAACAGTGTTTGTGTGACTGTATAGAAAAGTGGGATATTTGAAAAGAAGTTTGCTTTGAGAACTGATTATAAATAACCTGAAAGATTCTTTTGAAGTTTGTGTTGGAATATATATATATGAATTGAAAGATTGATAAACAATGGATCATTTTGCAAAAATATTTGGACAGAATATAGTAGTAGCTGCCAGTATCATACTAAAATGCCTTCATTTCTTAGAACTTCTAGTGTAAAATGGAATTTTAATAATACTGATATTACAAATAAGATGGATAGTTCAATTGTGAATAATAACACTATAGAAATGAAATCTCCTGGCAAAAAGTCACCTCATTTTAAAAAAGGTAAGACATTGTTTTTAATGGAATTTTAATGTCTGTTTCTAAGACCAAATATAATCATATTGCTTTTTTCCAGCTTGTGTGTTTCATTATCTAGAATAATTATAATAGAGGTATTCAGTCATTTCTATGAAATAACTTAAAAATTGACACTTAAACAGGTTTTTGTTAAAATTGATTCCTGTTGTGAGATGTTATTTTATGTAGATTAAATAGTTGATAATAAATAACATTTTTTGACAAACTTCAAAGAAAGATTAAAAATGATGAAAGAGGTGATACCATTTGTAGATTTTTTATCTTTCATTTTTTAAAGGTTTCATGTAAAGAAAAAAACATTTCAGAATCTAGTAATTTATAAACACTCAGCCTCAAGGTTGATATTATTTGGAATTACTATTCAGTGATGTCTACATGAATGAATTATTACAAAAGTTATTGTGACTGAAGAGCAAATTTCTTGTGTAATATATCAGTGACAGAACCCAGATTCAATATAAAGTGAAAAATGTAAAAAAAAAAAATACTACTTTGGTACGGTATGTAAATACCTGCGAAAAAGCTATTTCTTCCAAATTGTGAGAAATATGTTTTAATAATTGTATTGATACAAGAAAATATTCATGCAACCTGGCCTGGGGTGTATGTAACACCTAAGTAACAGTTTTCCCATATAAGGATATTGCTGTTTTATTGGCCTGTGACTTTGTGAAGTTAGTAGTAAACCTGTTTTTATGAGCAGTTTGACCCTGTGGTCACATTACTAATGTATATATTTTTGTGCGTATAAAGTGCCTTTTTATTTCAATTTGCAGTATTTGATGTGCAAACAGAATATGAAAACTATATTTTTTTTTTCATTTTAAAGTCCAAGTATCACAATCATAAGTAGTTCTTTAAAAAAGAATTAGTTACTAGTGAAAATGACCTTTACTTGTATCAAAATCATTCCTAACTGCTTTTTTAAATCAGTGAACATGTCAGAAATAAAGTGCAGTAATTTTTTCAATGATATTTTGAAAAATATATGGAATGACTTGAATACAAAAGAAAGACACATGTCAACATTGTTTTAGAGTAAATAAATTATCAGTCCATTTATTTTTCTGTATTAGCAAAAACGATGTGATACTGGGACTTAAAATGATAAGGGAATATGGTTTGTTACCACATAGGGGGATAATGGGAATGGAAAAGAAAAGATTACTACAAATACAAAGCACAGAAAATATAGGATATTTATATAGAGAGAACCTTTATCATTAGTGGCAGCTTGAGTGCTTGAAAGGACCCTTTTAAGACACACACATTTCTGTTGACATAATCTCTTTTGGACAGGAAATGTAATGCAAAATAATCCCTGATTAAACAAAAACTTTGATGTTGTACTTCACCTGTAAAATGTTTCAATTAGGGTCATCCAGGCCACATTCCTAGTACAAGGTGACACCTTTATTGGGAATTCTAAAGACTGGTGATAGGTGTCAGATTGAACGATATGATCCATTGTTTCAAAATAAAATTTAAGAAAATAAAATAAGCTGTATTTATTAATCCAAAATCCTCATTGTTTTCATTACAAAAATGCCAGTTTTGATCAGTGAAAGGTATCCTACCTGAAAAACACTTCTTGTTAAAATGAAATAAACTCTTCAGTAAATTTGAATGCAAATTTAAGTACAATCTTACTTATTTAAGTATAAAATCTTTATCTGAAAATGACTCAGATTGGAAATAATAAACCACCTGATGTGATCACTACCAGAATTTCACTTCATATGTGTTAAATTATTAAAATTAAGTGGATTAAGGCAAGGCACTATGAAATTTGAATGTCATACTATGTGAAGACACTCCTAGTTATATGGTCTGCTTTTTTTCATTAACAAAATACAATAGGTAGAAGAAATATTATATGTCAGTGTACTTTCAGTAAAAAATGTCAAAAAGATTAAAACCAGTACTTGAAACGGGCGTGATTAATTTAACATCTCGGGTTACAACAGTTATATTATGCTTGAGGCTTGTAGTAAAATACAATGTAATTAACTTGGTTTAGGTGTAGTATTGTATTGTATCCCTT
Source organism: Cyclina sinensis (assembly GCA_012932295.1). NCBI lineage: Eukaryota > Metazoa > Mollusca > Bivalvia > Venerida > Veneridae > Cyclina > Cyclina sinensis. The sequence goes on from JAAONU010000013.1 coordinate 14,212,402, forward strand.
TAACTTAGTTTACCAAGTAATTGTTTAGATAGAACCTGTAATACATATTTATAGCAGAAGTATTCAAAATGCATTTCACTCTGTTTTCAGTGAACTTTGACCCTGCTGACACGGCCAAGGTGCAGCGCGAGATGTACTCTGCGCTTAAGGCAAGACGTGAGGCACTCGAAGACATCCTCCGTAAGAAAACAGAGGAGCTGAAGACACTGTGCATAAAAGAAGGGGTATGTGTATGAACAGTAAAAAAATAACAATTAAGCAGTAGCCATCAAACTTAAAATGCCTCTAATCTTGGTAGATGAATAATTTGACAGTTACTCAGTATTGAAATATATTTTTGCCTATTCTGTTCTGTATGTTTAACAATATCAGATAATTTAAGGGTTATCTGATCTTATAGGTTCACTCAATCTATCATCCTCTTTTTAAATAAGTTTTTTTTTTAAATATGGAAAAAAAAGTCTGCTAAGTGACAAAAAACATCCACTTTACACATTTGGAAATGGAGAATTATCTTGAATTTTAAGTCTGCTTGAATCAAACAATTTTCATAATTTTTTTTCAATGTTTTCAGGAATTAACTGGTACTCTTCCCCCAGAGACTCCATTGGTGCCTGGTGAAGAACCCCCTCAGATTAGACGGCGTGTTGGCACAGCATTTTCTCTAGATACAAACATGGTCTCTACTGATAAACAGGTAAGGACAATGCAAAAAATATATTTTCATTCCATTTGAAAAAAGTATACAAAAAAGGTAAACTTTGTTAGTATTTGAGCTATGACTCGCCTTATATTCAAACAGAGCTAGTCATAACCCGTTCTAACAGCAAGTGAGCAAACAACATGACTTTGTTACCCAGATATACAGTACATGCCTTGACTAACATGCCAAATGATCTTTGTGACTTAAAGCCATATTATATCATCATGTTGGCTAGAAAGATAATAGTTTCGAACAATTGATAAGGAATATGGACAACAAAATGCATAAATGAAGTTCAGGTTTTAAGGATAGGCCAAGTCCTAACAGTTTATTGAAATGGTTAGGTCAGAATGTTTGTATGTGCAAATTGAGAGGAGAATAAGATTGGTCCTGTATAATTAAATGATTAAGCTTGTAAAAGTTGTTGTATAGATTTAAAATAATATATAGAGAGAAATTGACAAGAAAATTTTCATACTTATCATTTCAGACGGAGGATATGGCCAGTAAGCTTGAGTTAGAGCTTGAGCTCCAGAAACAGATTACTAGTGCAGCTCACAAGCTGGCATCAGATAAGTCTGTCAGCAGGTTCGTGCGCAAGCAGAGAAGACATTCCTTCATCAAGGCTCAAAATAAGGTGTGTACATTGCACAATTTTTTGAAAAGATGCTAGGTTGCCAATATGGTTGAAAGGTTAAGGTTGTGGACCTGTAAATTCTTTTAACCTCTCGCTGATTATGGGGCACAGGTTAGAGACCAATTAAAACTGTTTAAAAGTGGGCAGTTTCCTAGCAGTTAAGAACTTTGTACTCATAGTTGCCAGGGAACCATGGTTGACAGCATAAAATAGTTTAGTTACTGTTAAAAGTAGATATCTATAACAATGAAAAACCGGTCCTATCATGAACCATTTATATGAGACAGCAGTTTGACAGGCTTAAGAAAAGAAATTACTTCATGCATTAATTCTCCAATTATAAATAACAACTGAAATTGAAAGTCTGATCCTTTTGCCATTGTTATGCAGTGATTCACATGTTTCATGTGTACAAAAGCTGATTCATGAATTAAACTAGGGCTGTTGCAAAAGAAATATAAAAAAATCTGACTTTCTGTCTGGTTCTTGTAGCATTGACTGACTGGCTGATCTCCAAAGCAAAGATTAAATTGTTTTGATCTTTACCACTCTTAAAATTTTTCTTATCATGTTCCAAGAATAAAGTAGGGTGTAAAAATAAAATTCATTGATAAGAAACATACTTGTGAGATGACCCCTGGGGGCATATCAGATCTGTATAGGCCTCTCTAAATGTAACAGATTCAGAAAAGACAAAAACAGAATCACTAAATTGAAATTCTGAAATTTGAAATACTGTAAATGATTTATAATTAATTGTATTGCACATTAAAGTGTTTGAATTGAATTGTAACTTTATATCCTTTATATTTTCAGTTAAAAGAAATGGAGAAGAAGTTGAGCGAGTATCGTAAGGGTCATATTCCAGCATCACCAGCGCTATCAGGAAAATATGATGGTACGTACTGTGCTCAGCTTTCTGGCACAGATAATCCTGCCCTATGTGATGATTCCATAATCCAAAGACCCTCTAAATCTAGGCATAACACATCTGTTGCCCACAGGTTGTCGCGCTCCTTTAGGGAAAAGAATCTTCTCAAGTATTATAAGTTTATTGACTCTGGTGTAAGTGTTAAGGGTGATAGGAACTCTTCATTCTTGAATGATTCTCTGTGTTTATTAGAGGAATCAAAGAGCATAGGTTCAGAATCTAGGTTAGAAGACTCAAGATCAGCGGACACAAGTTTAGATACAACAGAAAACAGTTTCGAGGAATCCTACAAGATCTCTAATGACTCGCTTTATCCATCCTCATATAAGCATATTCCGGAGGAGCCGTCATTAGACATGGCATTTCTCACACCGCCATCTGTTCCAAAGAGAAGGGAGGTAAATTGTATGTCACCCAACACCAGACGCAGTAAAAGGGCATCTTGGCATCATACAATGTTTCAAAAACTTTCACCTCAGGTTGTGAGAGCCAATAAGGAAACAGCTGTATAGTGTCCATAGTAATAAACAGCGGATGCAATATAAAGGGGAACAACTGACACTTGAAAAAGTGCAAAGGGAGATTACTGAAATACCACAAAAAGTGCAATATCAAAATGGTGCTATAGCTTGTTTTCATATATCACAGATGTAATCTTATTAATCAAATTAATAATTATCTTTAACCATGATATTAGTAAGGTTTCCTTGCCTTTCATTATCTCATTGGTTGTAGATTTACTAATTTGGTACATGGTGTATATTTTTAAGGTCAGGGTTTTTGGATCAGTTTCAGTTTAACTATCCTACTCAAAAGATTTTCTATTTTATAGACATCTGAGGAGAAAAGACAGGACCAAATAAGCTACCTCATCATTGTTTCCTACATTTTAACATAGATATAAATTTTCTTGAAATGAGTTCAAAATTTTGTGAGGGGAAAAAGATGACCACAAATGCCTTGACTTTTTAGTACTAAAAGTAATTTTGTAGTACATCTGAACTTTGACTTTGGCAGATGTGATTAAGATGAAATTTATTTCTATTTTTTTAAAGTATGAGATTAAGATTGACCAATAATTGATAACTGTTGTGAACAGTAATGGCTGAAATTTCTACCTCGGTCCACAGTACTGACTTCGTCAGATTAATGACACAGAGTTGTGTGTATATTTTGTATTGAATTTTATTTATTACTTTAATATGTTTTACAAATTCTATAAAGTTGTTTTAATGCATTGTATTTAAGAGATGAAAAGTCTCATCATATAAAGATACCTGTCTCATATTGAAGATTATGTCCGCAACAGCTTAACTTTGTATGTAGTTTCTCAGTTTTTATTTTCTTAAAAAAATTACAAGCCCTTGGAAGATTTTCAAGAGAACTTTTTTAATATAAATTTCGAAAGGAAAAATCAGAATTTTGTGCTGTTACTTTGTTTGTATATATAAAGTATTTTTTCATTTCTTTTTCCAACTTTCATACCATGTTTTCTCTCTGTCATTTCTTCTTCCTTCTCTCTATCCATTTATTTTGTGTATTTCATATTTGAATTTTATTTGCAAGAAATGCATTATGAAGATTTCCTGAATTACCTAAGTAATTGTCTTAAACTTCATCCAGAAATTCATGGAAGTTTTTCTACAGTGAAGTGAGAATGGAAGAGAATATTTTGATAGTAAAAATAAAAAAGTTTGAAATTTATATTTTGTTTGCTTGTTTTCTTTTGGATTTGGTATCATTATAGTGAGGTGTTGGTAACATATGGCCCTTATTTCAGTATGCAAAATTTTAATGGTACTGAACATGTTTAATAATTTCCTACATTGAGGAGATCTGTTATGAAAACTTGGATAGATTTATGTTATAAATTTTGGTTAAAAATACTGAGACAAGAGTTAAATTTACTCAGTCATCATCATCATCATCATCATTACCTACATTATCTTGACAGGTGCTTAGTACAGTTAGCTATAGAGACATTTTATAGTTATATGGGAATTCAAAAGTAGCTGATTGTGATTTTTAAAATGGGTAGTACTAGCAGAAGAAATTTCTGAAACTATATTGGCTCATAACTTTTAAAACAAATGGACCAAAAATTAATTATTTCTTAAATCTGTATTTAAGATTTGTAGGTAACCTTTCCTTAATAATTTATTTGGATGCTGACTTTACTTTGTTTTAATGATTTGGTAATATGATAGGCATGGCTTTGCATGTGGTACAATATAGCTGGTTCTAGGTGAACAAGTTGTTATCTGTCTATTTGAGCTTATTTATGGTCGGTACCGGTTGCCCATATGACCGACGACCCCCTGAAGAGATTAGTTATTTTGCGTTGTGGGGGTAGTCAACATACAGAAAGCATCCCATTCCAGAGATACCCCTGGTTCTTTTGCATGTATAGCACTGATACATGGGACCTTGGTTTAACATCTCATCTGAGAGACTATTAGTAATGTTAGTGGAGGAGTGGGGGGTTGAACTTGGGACCCCTGGTTTACCAGTCAAGTGCGTTACCACTGGACCACATCTGCTCCTTCACACAAGGTGTTACTTACAGAATATTACTAGGGGCATTATTATTCAGTCTGGCAAATTGTTTGCTAAAAATGATTTGAGACAGAAACAGTTTCCATAATAGCAATAACATGGTTTCATAAGGAAAATTTTATTAGGCAGCAGTGAGACAAACCCTCTGCTTATCAAAAAAAAGGGGGTAAAGGGGCGCAGAAGGAGAGGAACTTGAGCTATACAGCTTCATTTCATGTTTAGAAGCAGGCCAATATGTTATTTATGCTGTAAAATTATTTCAAATTAAATTTCCGAAGCTCTTCAACGGTTTCAAAATGGAGTTAAATATGTTGTTTGAATTTAGTCAAGCTGTGTAGACCTAGAGGAGTTTAACCATATACCTCTTCTTTCATTTTGAAAAATAAGTTTGTAAAAATTAATTGCATCACAAATTGTTCAAGAAGAGTTCTGGTCCCTTGTTAAGCAATTCTGCAGTTATTTTGCTATGGCATTTTGCCTAATTCATTGTTGGAGATGAGTTCGGTCCCTTGGATGGACTATTTGCAGAAAAGCTGTTAGAGTTTTTGCCCTTTGCTCAAATTTACTTTTAAGACATGTAGAAGAGAATTTACTTCCCACTGACATTTTGATAGACAGGTTGTTCTAAAGTTCTGTCCCTTTAAATATTCCAAGGATTGCATAGGAGTTGTGTCGATTTGCTTAAAATTTTGCTATTTAAGCTGTTTCAGCATTGTCATATGCCATATAAGCATAATACAATAGGGGTTTAGTCTTTTTGGTAACATTTTGCCAAATAAGCTCTGTAAATGGAATGAAATTCCTTTTCATACTTTCAGGTGATGTAACTTTTATCTATGTTTATCTTTACCATCTAAGCTTTTTTAATCACACTGGTTGGTTTTTAGGATTATCATACCTCATTGCTTGAGGTAATCTTTATTATTGTAGACTTCTATATGGCATAGTTTTTAATAATTTGATGTTATAAAAATGATTTACAAGAAATCACATTATCATTTTCATTATCATAGTCATCACCTCTACATACCAGCTACTTTCAGCGACCAACTGCAGGGGGTAGCAGTTGCCTCAGACTTTGATCAGTACAGTTACCTTCAGTAATCCAGGCCCCCTTTTCCTATATAGCAAACTAACACTTACAATTTCAAGTGGTTATTTTTTGAGCAATGAAATCAAAAAGATTCTGTCTGCATCTATATTCAATGTCACCTTCTCCAAATATAAATATTCAGTACAGACAAACCTGTGTAAAAGACGGTTTTTCACTGGAAACCTGCAAGAGAGGAAAATTTTGAATTCAATTGTTATTGTAGAAATACCTAAACCTTTGTATGGCTTGGGGGTTAAATTGTACGTGGTTGAATTGTAATCCATTGACAGAACCTGTAGATAATTATGCCTCATGTAAATACCAGTCTTTGAAGTGATCTTGTTTTTATGAAGAATAAGAAATGAAACTTAGGTCTAAGTCCACATTCTACTACAAATGGAGGGATGAATGCGAAAAAATTGTAGGGGCTTTAAAATAAAGAAGCAGATAGTATTACTACCGCTTGCAAAACTGATGAAAGTTTCACGTTGTCAGAACGCAGTAAAAAGTGACGTTACGATGATTATTACAGTAGCTTAAACTGTCACTTTACTGATCATCCAATCACACCGAGGCAGTTTTCTCAGGTATACCTGTCAATAAAACTGCATCTTGCAATCTATCTCCAGCCGGAAAAATGTGCCTGGGCGGCGCAAAAGTTGCTGTGTCATAATTGTCGCTGCGTTGCTACCGGAAATCTTCACTAAATTTTTTTTCCCTAACTGTTTTTCCATTTCGTACACTAGAATGACACTATTAAAAGGTAAAAAGTGGAGTTTGAAAGAAACACATCGAGCAGCACTTTAATTGATTTTTGAAGGTGCACCAAGGAGTCTCGTTCTTTACCTAACAGTGTAAACTCTAATCAGTTTTGCAAGCGGTAGTATTTCACATTCACCCTTTGAAATGGTGCGGACTATACTTTTTCCAGTTCACAAGTTATCCTGTACTGATGCCCCCTATATACAGTCTTGCTAGTTCACAGGTTGACTATATTTTGCCTTGTGCTCATACCATGTTTCAGATTGGCAGGTCTGACGGAAGTTATTCCTAGTCATATTTTGTATAATTGATTTTTTTTTTTGTATAAAATAACAGCACCAAGATGACATTAGAGCATCACTTAATCTTGAATTTTGTCAGTTAAATTTTTTAACTTTCAGCAAAAAAGTGTTAATTTTATGTTACTCCTGTGACAGGGCACAAGTTGTCATTTCAGTATATAGAACTTTATGATTCAGATGCTTAAATATCACTGATTTCTGGAATTAATGACACATCATTTTCAAACAGTGGAGTTAAAAAGGCAAATTAGATTGAAAATGGGATTATAAGTGATTTAAAAAAAATTAATGCTTGAAACTTAATTCTTTCTTGTAATACTTAAGATTTCTGTAAAATGACTTTCTGAGACATAAATGCAAATACCTCCATAAAGATTAACTGCTGAGAACTTTTACTAACTTGATTATTAAAAAAAAAAATATTCAGTACTGTTCATTTTGTATTTTTAGGGAAAAGTATCAAGAGTTTAGACATGACCGATAGTGGTTGGTAACATTTATAAGCCAGCTTTTCTTGGTGTTGTAAAAGCTTGTTCGAGTTACGTGCACTTTGGTTTTAAGTTTTGCTTTTGTTTGAGGTTTTTGTGGTTTTTCTCAACATCGTCAGTCTGTAAACATAATTTAGTTTGAGGACCAGCTTACATTTCTATATTTAAGTTTGCTTAACATGGTCAAGTTTTCTTTTGTCAAGTGGAATTGATCTGTGAAATCTGGAAACATTTACATATTAGGCAATCACACTTAGGCTTAAACTGTGCCTTTACTAGACTTCCTAGAAATTATCCAGCCATAGGATTCATTAATATACTGACCAGGAATAATAGTTCCGAGTAAGAGAAATACATGTTTCTTTACAAATAATTAGTCACGAAAAGTGCAAAAGTAATGAACTTCACCAACCAAAGCACACAACTAACATGATTTTGACAGATTTTTCAAGATATTTAGCTTTTTATAACACTGTTGAACAATTTAATCTCTTGAGTTTAACAGAGTGATGAAAGAAGGAATTATGTCAGCGGCAAAGGTAATCAAAGGCGCATGTTACAGTAGACAGTTCAGATATCACAGTTCAAATGTTTTAGGTGCACAGTTTTCAGTTCAGTAGAAATTTTAATTCCTGTTGTGTTGACTTTTTGTTGTTTTTAAGTGTAGAACTTTTTATTGTCAAAATGCATAGGTTCTGAACTTGTAGTAAAGAGATAGGTACCTGTACCTCACAAAATCAGGACACTAATTGCAAGAAAGGGTTGACCCTTTTTCTGCATTCAGAAGGCCATTTTCATACACTTAGGTTCATACCCATCTTGGACAAAAGTATGGGGCATTCTTGTGATCAATATAAGAAAGGTATGCTAGGGATCAAAGCGTTAAAACAGAAAAGTCAAAGCTTCACTATACAGTAACATAAGACTTCCCTAAGAATTTGGCAATAAAAGCATAAGTTTTCATAGATGATCTAATTAGATTAGAGCAAAGAACCAAAAAAGAAAATCAGAAAAATTGATACATTGTATTGCAGTTGTGTTATTCTTGTTTTGTTGAAATTGCACGATTTTTGTGTGTGTTTGTTACCCTAAGTCACCATTGCAGATTTCTTGTAACCCCTGAATTGATATTTTTTTTATTCATAATAACCGACACTTCCTGTCTTGTCATCTTGCATGCTGTTATTTTATAAGATATTTTTCAGTGGTAGGTTGTGCAGAAAAATATCATTATCATATGGAAATAAGACCAGCATTTAGAAAAATGTCATATCATAAGCCTAAAGGAAGTAAAATTCAAAATTTAGAAAAGTCTGGGAAATAAGACCCAACATTTAGAAAAATGTCATTATCACTAGGAAATAAGACCCAACATTTAGAAAAATGTTACTATCACTAGGAAATAAGGACCAACATTTAGAAAAATGTCATTATCACTAGGAAATAAGACCCAACATTTAGAAAAATGTTACTATCACTAGGAAATAGAAAAATGTCATTATCACTAGGAAATAAGGACCAACATTTAGAAAAATGTCATTATCACTAGAAAAATGTCATTATCACTAGGAAATAAGGACCAACATTTAGAAAAATGTCATTATCACTAGGAAATAAGGACTAAAAGGATTATTGTCTCCAGATAATAAGTCACAACATTTAGAAGGGCCATTCTTAAATTTCATACAGTCAGTAGTGAATTATTTCATATGGTAACCTGTAGGATGTAGACTGTTACGATTCAGTCTAAATACTTAACCCTTTACCACATGGTTAAGTGTTAAATCTCATATGCGACCAGTGCAGATCCATATCAGCCTGCACATCCATGCAGTCTGATCTGGATCTCCTCTGTTCGCTTTTCAGTCAGAAATACTTTTATGGATATAAAAGCGAACAGTGGAGATCCTGATCAGACTGCACGGATGTGCAGGCTGATCTGGATCTGCACTAGTCGCATATGCGTTAAAACACGTATCTATGGAGTAAATGCTTAAGAGAGAGAGGATGCTGTATGAAATGCATGTATTTTTGCTTATATTTGTTTTTGTTGGGCAGTGTGTGTGTGTGATTCTTGCCGATGTATTTTTGGAATATGTAAATATTGAGTAGCTAATATGTAATGTTTGTATTACAGGTCATTTGACTGTATTTTAATTGTTAAATTTGATTTGTATTTCATGTGTTCTGGAATGTAAGAATTGTGCATCTGATTTTGTTCATATCAGCCAAATATATAAAGTTCAGATCATTCATATCAACCAAGTTATGACATTTTATAGCTGAATCAGTTTATTTACATTGCCGATATATTTTTTTGAAACCAGTGCTTTTTACATTTTTTTTGGGTCTCTTGTACACGGGATGCAGCAATTTTGAAATGTTAACATTTGGATAAATTTTATAATATAAAGTTGATCAATTCTAATTCAGATGTAATAACTGATTACATTGTCATTTTGTATTTTTACTTTGGATGCTTGAATAGACAGTAATAAGGGATGATTGTTAATTTCAGATTCTGACATAGTTTCCCCTGCTCAGTCACCACTAGTTCCAAGAGGACCTCGTAGTAACTATAAACAGGTAAGTTATCTCCCTTGAAATCTTATGGCTTTAACTAGAAAAGTATCATAGCAGTTATGCATCTTTTACAGATTTGCAAAATTTGTCGTCTGCTTGTTCACTATAATGTGGAGAAACCATACTGTGTCTGAGAAAGAAGTATTTTTAGTTTGAAATAATAAACTCGGTTCTTCCTTTCGCCCCCCCCCCCCCCACATGACACATTGAAATACTAATATCTTGTATGTAGTTTAGTCATTATTTAAGTAAAAGCTTTTCAATAATATACAGAAAGCATAAATAGATTTTAGCAGTAATATATACCATTTTGCATTTAAATGCCACATAAAACAAAGAAGTAGCTGATTCTGGAAATTCAACTTCCTGTTGTTGTTTTTTTTTGAACATTTTTTGACTATCAGTTAGATATTACTGAATCATTTTTATAATCAACATTATCAAATTTTATTTCAGCATGAAGGACGACTAGATAATCATCTTCATCGCTCAAACACAGCACCAAAAAATTTCCCAATAGAACGTGAAATTGCATCAATGACACTTCCTCCCACACATAGCAGGTATGACTGAAAAAGTAATAGGAAATTATCAGATCTACAATGCTGTCTTTAAAGCCATTTATTTAGTTTAGTAAAAATGAGAACTTTTCTAGGTGTTAATGAATTGATGTATGTCTTAATTGAAACGGTTTTTCCATTTCATAACCTTTTTTAGAGTCTTTTTGATGAAAAGTATCAATTTTAAATCAAATTGCATTTAAAATGAATATAATGAAAAGTTGAATACAATTTATTGAATCGATTATAAACATTTTGATTCTTTATAATTATGTTGAACATTTTTATGTAATAATTCTATTATATTTGCATCAGTTAACATGTCTCTTTACATTTAACATTTACATTATCAGCAACACATGCATATATTTTCAGGTGTAAGGAAGAACATTATCTGTACATTTATTTTGTCTGAAATGTATTTTAACAAAAGAACAGATACAGACACAGATCTTAATATTATTTAGTAAAAAAAACTGGTTTATAGAAAAAGACATTGTGTGGAACAAAGTTAAGAATTTTTTTTTGTGATTTCTATACTTGGGTAGTAATGTTTTTAAGTATAATGAAATATATAATTGTGCAAATAAAAAAGAAAACAAAAATTCAGCTTTCACTTTACTTTGATGATTGTAAAAAAGGGTTTTGTACAATATAACTTCATAATCTCTCAGATGCTATTTTATAATTAAGGCATAAAAAAAGAATCTTGATGGTTGTTTAGGGTCATTTATAAGAATTACAAGTTACTTATTTGTCCTTTCAGCCCAACACTTGATGAAGTTTACAAGCCCAACTCTGTTTACGCCACAGAATATCGCAACCAGACATACCCCACACTAACTGGTCGTAGTCAGTCACAAATAAGTTCTCAAAGTGACCATGAGAACAAATCTGGTAGTCAGGGTCGCCTTGACACTAGTCACTATGACAACAGGGCTGGCAGTCAAGGTCGTTTGGAAAGTAGCCAAGGGAGGTTAGAAGGTAGTCAGGACAGTGGTTTTAGCTCAACAAACAATATGTATAATGTGAATTCTCGACGGACGTCAAGGTATGAGAGTAACCAAGACTTAAATACACCAAGCGAATCTCATTATGAGACATTGGACAATGTGTTTGATAATAGGTTACAAATTCAACCAAAACAGGGGAATTTAGATAAAGTTTACAATCAGAACAGTTATGGGAGTTTAGAAAGGAATTTGAAAAAGCGTCCGAATCGTGAATACGAAAGAAAGCTCAGTGACACTGATGCAAATATTGAACATTCAAACAATACACCTTCTAGGTTTGGGAAAAGGACTTCTAGATCTGAATATGATCTGTCTTCTAAGGGCAAAGATCAGCAAGTTGTCAATAGGGAAACTGACTTCCCACTGACTAATCGTGCAAGGGATTATATGGTTAATTCTCCTGCTCAGAACTTTCCTAGTAGAAGTGATAGGTATAATACTGAGAGACAGGATTCTGTTGCAAGTTACCGCATGATAGAAGTTCCGGTTCACCATGAAGCGGTTACACCATCTAGCAATAGACAAAACTTAGATTTTAGTCAGCAGTCTCGAACTGCATGGACAGACTCGGCTTCCACAGAGCCTTCTCCGATTATACAGAGCCCTTCAAACAGAACCTATAATGAACCATTTTCAGTAAGTGGCAGTGGTGATTCGTCTAAAGGACAGTGTTATAGTCCTAGAGGATATGAAGGGACCAGAGCTCTTATTCATTCTAAACCTCCTCATCCAGAACATAAAGTTAGTGTTAATGTGATAGACTCACCGCATGGTGTCCCACAGGCGACATCAAGTAAAATAGTAACTGTTAAAATGTCACCTCATGTTGAAGTGTCAAAACCTTTTGAAATGAAAGATTTTTATAAGTATAGTGAAAAGTTACGCAGACAGAGACTGGTTGAACAATATCATAATGCTCTTGTAGGATCAAGAGCAAGTAGCCCCTCCCAGCACTCATCTGAAAGTGATACTCATCATTCCACATCATTGTACCATCATTTGCAAGGTGCTCCAAAGGGGTCTCAATATGGACAATCTTCTTCAAGCCAAGTACATCCCGCTTATAGGGGAACCAGTTCTAGTTCAGCATCACCATATAGTTCCCCTACATCATCACGTCACATGATAAGTTCACATCAGTATACATCTCCACCAAGTAATTCACAGGATCATACAGGTTATGGTGGAAATTACCGAACAGATTCTGTGTCATCTTCATCATCATCTACTGGAAATTATGGAGTCAGCACAACAACGTCCCGTGTACAGTACACGGTACAAACACAAGGTGGTCGTGTTTTATACAAAGCACAACACCAGTCCAGTAAACAAACTCATTACCAACCACCAACATCGATGAAATGTGAACCAGTCAGGAGTTCTCGAGACATACGAAAGGGAAGTCATGAGGCACCTGCAACACCCACTAGCTCAAGGTGAGAGGTCAAGGACAAGAGCAGCAGCAACAGATGTGACCTTGTGCCAGACAGTGTGACCTTGAACTTTTGAAAGCAAATGTTTCATTGGTTGATTTATTTAATGAGATGATGTGCTGAGTTATAAATGTGCTTATGAATTAGACAAAAGACACATAACTGAATGTATTTTGGGCTTTCTAATACATTTCTGTATATACATCAGTGACTGTGTTAGTGTGCCTAATGAAAATATAAGGATAAAATGATAATTTTACCCAGGCAGGAGGCTTAAATTGAGAAAAAGTAGCTCTAAATAAGATCTGTCTGTAGGTTTCCCTGAGTGGCTAAAATGTTTGTCTGTTAAACACCATTGTTTCAGGTCTTGTTATCATATTTTTTTCTATGTGTTGTCGGCTGCATTGATTTTTGCTTATTTATCTTTTCTGCACAATCTGCTTCTGTTTGCTGTGCTTTGCAACTTGCTGTCTTGTGCTCTTCATTCTGTAGGTTTATTTTAAAGAACTTAGAAAAATGAACACGAGATAACAGGCCCTATAATGGCTTCTTACAGCTCTTTGCTGTCTCACTGAATTTGAATCTTACTTCATCTTGCATGATTCATTGGAAAAGGGATGCCAGTTTAACTTTAAAACACTTGGGACGGTTAATACAGAATGTAATAGAGAGAAGTTCCCAAAAATCAGCTGAAAAATAATCATGAACTTGGTCACCTTAGACAAGCTGAAAAAAGTTTTCTTCGTTTCACTAGTTTTGCTTGCATAGTCTTTGTTTCATAGACTAAGGTAAAATGATGTTAGAAATAGCTTGTTAATTCACATTTGGTTTCAAAACTGTTTGAATATGTGGACTTTGAGAACCTCTTGGCTCCAAGTGTTGTATGTATAAAATATCTGAACTAGTATAGTAGTGTAGAAATACCATTCCATAGATTAGCATGCTGGAGAGTTAGGTCCCAGTTTCCCTACCTCACACTGCCCTGATTTGAATCTGTAGCTCTAATCAGAGACTTCTGTATCTTTTCTCTAATCCAACAAATGTTAAGCCATAGACCAAGAACAAGTGGCTTCATATGATTTATATGATGCTTGTAAAATTGAATTTTTATTGGCAGCTTAGAAATCTTTCACTGCAGCTAGCAAAATGTCTACAGTGGCAAAAAATTGCAATTTTTGTATTTGGGGGAATGGCATGAATGCATGAGTAGTTTATAACATCAGTTTTTAACTGGGTAATAGCACATTGGCTCTACTAATTTCACATCTTTTTGACCAATGAAAACATTTGTTTCATGTGTGTCACAATAAAACACAAGGCACGTTTGTTGCATGTTGTTGTTATTCTGTTTTAATCTTGTGCTACTTTTTATTGTCATTTATTACTTTAATATTTTTTATAAGCCAAAAATACTAAATTTTAAATCCATGGAAGAGTTTTGAAGCATTTTACTGAAATGTTAAGGACATTTCTTTGGTTTTAAGCTACCAGTAATTTAAGTAACACAGTGGCCTGGACAAGAATTTGTAACATAGTGGCCTGGACAAGAATTTTCTAAAGTCAAACAGGTCCCTGATTGAGATTCTTGGGTTAAAAATCAGTGCAGCTGATCCCAGTTCATAAAAAAGAATACTGCAGTTCCATACAGGGCATTAAAGGGCTTGCACTGGATCTTCCAAAGACTATAACTTTTTATTTGCAAACTCTCTAGCAACAAAATAACATATTAATACAAACAATTTCCGTAATATACTAAATCCATGTCAAATTTATCTTAAAAAGATTGAGCCGGCACTCTTAAGATACATAAGTAGGCAGTTTTATAGCTTTGGTTTTCACTATTGTATGGACAATAATGAATTGATTGATTCCAGGCGCATTTGCCAAACTTTGGCTTTGTTTTGTTTTTTTCTGCACTGCCTCAATTACTTTCCTTTGATTTAATTTTTTTCCTTTAAGTTTTTCTGATTTGTAGAATCCAGTAATTTTTGAAAGCAAGAGCTATTTCCAAAATCTCTTACTTACTCATTTTATGTTCATTACATATTCAGAATGCATGCTCTTATTTGTAAAATTCCTCATCATAAAGCTCATTCCAGAATTTCATTCAATGTATGTTTTAGACCAAAATCACAATAAAAAAATCAGTGATAGTTTGTTGTCTATCTACTGTCTTGCCCTTCCTTGTCAGAAATTTCCTAGTGTGTATGACAGATAAGAAAGAAGTGAAAATAATCACTAAAATAAGGTACCCAATGACTGAAATTACCCTTGATATTGCTCTGTTATGTTGTATTGATAACTTGGAATTTTTATTAAATGAAAAAAAAAAAAAAGCTGTTTGCAGCCATATTTAGATACCAGGCTTTTGAGATTGATCTTACTACTTAGTGAAACTAGGGACCTTACGGCCATGGTCTTGTGATTTAGGTTGAAAATTGAAGAGAACAACTTCTTGCTGATAAAAGGGTATTGGTTCAAGCCCAACTAATGACCATGACCATTTGTGAAAAAATGGCACTTTCTTACAGGGCATAGGGTTCTAGTCCTGGTGTACTTCCCAGGAACAAGGGTTTAGGGTTGTTCTTCCAGGTAGACAAGGATGGTTAAACTGCATACCTTAAGTAGCTGGGTGTTAGTGGGTGTTTTACTTGAGTAAACCGTAAGTCAAATAACTAGAATAAGAAATATCAAAGACAAGGGGAATAACTCCGAAGGACTGATTCAGTTTGCATAGATCAGTTGCTGTTTCTTGTTGTTTTTCTTTATTCCAAGTACAAAATAATTCAGTTGTGTTCAGTTAATACTTACTTTAGAAAAACTAGCAATTCATTGTGCCTTGGGTTTTTTATTTTATGCAGACAACTTGGAAATTATCATTTTTGAAATTGAGTCGTATCTTCTTACACTGTGTCTGTAGTCCTTCCTTTGTTTCCTAGTTATAATATACATTGAAAATTGAACTTACAAGCTGTCTGTTAGCTTTGGATACAGTATTGTTCACAGGTAAGCTTTCCTCTAAGTTTACTTAAGTTTTAAAGACAGCTGTAGGCCTAACAGTTGAGTCTTAATTGTATTTAAAATTTCTGTCATAATTTTAATGGGAAAAAAGTGTGCAGTCAATTGATTCCTTGGTTCGAGACATTCATTATAGTTTTAAGAACATGGTCAAAAAAGTATTAAGAAATTTAGTATTTGCAAATGATAAACGAATTAGTTTCACTGAAATTGAGGATGAATATCTGTAATGTACCTGTGTTCTGGAATTGATAAATTGTCTAAATTTAGCTTTTAAACTTTCAGAAACACACAACATGGAGTTCATCACCAGAGGCAATATTCCACCCCTGAACGTTCTGTGGGGTCACCATTAAACATCAGTAACTTTCACTTGTCGCCGGCAGGCAGTTTGTCAAAGGCATTCAGTAATGAGATGCTTGAATGGTTTGATGGAGAAGGGAACCAGTCACCAACCTCTGTATGACAGGTGAGGAGCAAAGGTTTACTGGTCTCTTGAAAATTCTGCAGTAAAATCTGTCTCAAAGACAGTGTGAGGAAGAAAATTCACGTTTTGTGACAAAGGACATGTAAATGGCTGTATTTGTTTATCTTGGAACAACAACCTCTTAATAGAAAATGTAGGACATAAGTATTTATAACTCTGAGGTTACACACTTTTAAATGGTGAAAGGTAGAATTGACTAGTGGTAAGGCAGTTACAAATTAGTTACAATTGGTTTTTTAATCCATCCCAAAGTTAATTTCTTCTTGCATTTCTTGTATTCCGGGTGCTGATTTTTTTGTTATTTTTTTTTCAAAGCACCATTTATTTGTTTTGTACATTGTTTAAAATTGCAGGAATGACAGGGAGATTTGCAGTCAGTTTCATCAAACACTAGTCCAAGCTTACATAGTCCATAAACGAAGACTTTATAATCTAGGAAGCCAGAAACCAGAACCTTTTGCATCCCAGATGAAAGGAGCTGGAAACTACAACTTTTACATTCTAGATGAAAAGTTACGAACTACATCATATTTTATCTGAGTTTTTTTTTTTTCTTTTTTAATCTCGATTCAAGTTTATTAATTAATTCAGATTTTACTGAGGAAACACATTTTTTGACCAGTTAATAAGAAACACAAATTTTTACACTAATTGGATTTTATGAGTTGAGGGTTGCCATTGTAACCCAAGGGAAAATTCAAGAAATGATTTTTTTTTGAAAAAGTGAGAAGGAACTCAAAAGCTATGTATGAAAGGGGCTGAATTTACGTTCTAATTAAATTCCAGTTTTCCATCTGTAAGTTAAAAATGATTAAAGAAAACAAGAACCAGCAAAATGCATTCTGGGTCTGATCAAGTGAAACTGAATTTAACAAATAAGAAAACTTACATGCTATTATTTTATTAAATATTTCCAGTTTCTGTGAGTACTTGTCTGTGTTTTTTATGTAATGAATTTTTGCATTCTTGGAGTGGCAGTATTTTTGCAGTTTTCTCCAAGTTTTGCCTTCAGGAAATATTATTTTGTGAAATCTCTGAAACTTTGTAGATGGTACATTTCAGAATGATTTTATAGGAAATGATATCATGTTTTTTTTTGTATAAAAAGAAGATTGTTAAATATTTGATTGTCTGACAACATTTCTTTAATACACTGATTTTATTTTCATTGATTTTATTTTCTGAACATAGTCCAAAAACATTTTAGTTCTACTGAGATTTAAATTAGAGATCATTTTAATTTCTACTCCTCAAGCTTGTACTTGGAAGTTAGTTTTTAGTTATTTCTTCTCTTGCAAATTTATCCAGTCAGCTTCAAGCTATTATTTTTGTTGTTAAATTTACTCATAATTATTTAAAAAATTGAGTTTTGATTTTTGATGACAAAAAAGCTTTTTTGCTGTCATTTGATATTCCTTCTTTTGTGTGCAATTAAAGTAATGTCTGTATTTTATTGAAATTATCTTGTTTAACTTTGAAATAATTATAATTATGCAAACACTGAATAAAAATACAAATTGAGTTGTATTTTCTTCATTTTTAACTCCACTTTTGGCATTGGTTGACACCATTTCTGAAAGGCAGATAACCCTTAAATTTATTTTTGCTAAGTTATGCCCCTTTTTTGACGTAGAATTTCTTGGTTGACCTTTATAAAAACCTGTCAAAGACGGGACATATGGGATCACCCATGGCGGGCACACGGGCGGTGTCCTGATGTTTGTCCGGAGCATAACTTCAACACTATCAAAGCTATTGACTTGAAACTTCATAGGTGGATAGATCTCATTGAGACGGATGCACACATATATTTTGGAGTTATTCCCCTCTGTTTCATTTTCTTGTCCGGAGCATAACTCCAAAACTATCAAAGCTTTTGACTTGAAACTTCATAGGTGGATAGATCTCATTGAGACAGAGTGCACTGCACAAGAACCACCACTCTCCACTTCATGATTTTGGAGGTATTTCCTTTTGTTTAATTTTCTTTTCTGGAGCATAACCCCTACATTATCAAAGCTATTGACTTGAAACTTGATACATAAATAGCTCTTATTGTGATGGAGTGCAGTGCACAGGAACTGTAACTCTTTATGATTTTGGAGTTATGCCCATTTGTTTAATTTTCTTGTATGGAGCATAAGTCCTATGCTATCAAAGCTATTGACTTGAAAATTCACAGGTGGATAGATCTCATTGAGACGGAGTATAGTGCACAAGAATTGTCGCTGTACAATTCATGAATTTGGAGTTATTTCCCTTAGTGCTATTTTCATACTGGATGTTTGTCTGGACCATACTCCTACATTATCAAAGCTATTGACTTAAAACATTATAGGTGGATATATGTTATTGAAACAAATTGCTCAATTGACAGGCCTATTTTGGTCTGCCTTGCAGCGCTCTTGTTTGTTAATGTCCATTTCTCAAAAAGTATCAAACATTTTCACTTCAGACTTGGAATACTTGATCACCAGCAAGACCCCTACAAAAATTAATGGTACCCATCGGATCAGAATAAGCCCCACCCCAGGAGTCACTTGATTTTTGCTTTGACTTACATAGGAAAAAACATCTTATATGTAAAATATCAGTCAAAAGAAAAAGGCTCTATGACAGAAAGTTGAAATATCTATTATAAGCCATGGTGACCTTGACCCAGTGACCTCAAACCCTACCCATGGATAGAGGTCCATGCAAGGAACCTATATACTGAATATCAAATATATTGGTCTATAAATGAAGGCTCTATGAGGTACAGTAGATAAATCTATTTTTAGCCTCCGTGACCTTTAACCTAATCTAATAATTTGAAAAAGCTTGATAAAGCTTCTTCATGTCAAATTTTAAAATTCTAGGCCTTGTGGTTTCAGACAAGAAGATTTTTTAAGATTTTCTTCTATATTGCTATTTAAAACTTGTGACCCCTTGGGCGGGGCCAATAGTGACCCCAGGGACATTTTTCTAACAAACTTGGTAGAGGTCCACTAGACAATGCTGCATACCAAATATCTTAACTCTAGGCCTTGTGGTTTCTGACAAGATTGCCTTTTTTAAAGTTTTTCCTGACAAGAAGATTTTTTAAGTTTTTCCTATATAATTCTATGTAAAACATGTGACCCCTAGGGCGGGGCCTATTTTGACTAAGGGGCCATGATTTGAACAAATTTGATAAAGGTCCATTAGATAATGCTGCACACTAAATATCTTAACTCTAGGCCTTGTTGTTTATGACGAGGATTTTTAAAGTTATTCCTATATAACTCTCTGTAAAACAAGTGACCCCTGGGGCGGGGCCATTTTTGACCTAGGGTCCATGACTTGAACAAACTTGGTAGAGGTCCTTCAGGCAATGCTACATACAAAATACCTTAACTCTAAGCCTTATGGTTTCTTATGTGAAGATTTTTAAAACCTCTAAAATCCCATATAACTCTATGTAAACAAGTGACCCCCAGGGCTGGGCCTATTTTGACCCAGTGGCTATGATTTGAACAAACTTGGTAGAGGTCCACTAGATAATGCTACACACCAAATATCTAAGCTCTATGCCTTACGGTTTCTGACAAGACGATTTTAAAAGTTTTTCCTATATCACTCTTTGTAAAACAAGTGACCCCTGGGGCGGGGCCATTTTTAACCCAGAGGCCATGATTTGAACAAACTAGGTAGAGGTCCACCAGACAATACTACACACCTAATATCTAAGCTCTATGCCTTACGGTTTCTGACAAGAAGATTTTTAAAGTTTTCCTATATAAGTCTATGTAAAATCCAGAGACCCCTGGGGCGGGGCCAATTTTGACCCTAGGAGAATAATTTGAACAGGTTTTGTAGAGGCCTACTTGAGGATGCAACATACCAAATATCTAAGCTCTAGGCCTTGTACGTGGTTTCAGACAAGAAGATTTTTAAAGTTTTTCCTTTCGGTTGCTATGGCAACCAGAGTTCTGCATAGAATTGATTTCTTTGAACAATTTTGCAAGAGCTTCATACAAGGAACATCCCTGACAAGTTGCATCAACTTTGGCCCTGTGGTTTAGGAGATGTTGTTTAAAGGAAAATATTGACGCACGACGACTTATTTATCCACCAGACTGATATTATCGCCCTCCAGGAAACGTGAACAAGTGCTAATGACATAGTTCAATCCCCCAATACACGATACCAAGCTGTTTTCACTCGTAGGCCAACACACACAAACAACCAGTCTCCAAGAGGAGATGTTGGCATCTTTGTCCACCAAGACTGACTTTATGCGCATTGATACTTCTATGGCAGATATTGAATGCGTTGGTGTTCATATAACATCTCCGTCTATATCAGTATTGAATGTTTTAAACATTATGTTTATAAACCTCCACAACTTCATCTGCATTATTTCTGTTAACAGCTCAGTTTGATTCTTAGCAATTTAGCAACTTCACAAACAATCTGTTAAATCTGTTAAAACCACCTGCAATTTAGACAGTTTTGACTTTCATCCTGCATACCAAAAACATGCTGCTGTTCCATCCTTAGAGTACATAGATTGGAGACTATGTTTTTGTGACAAAAAACCCCTACTAGTTTCTCGAAAGATTTGTAAAAGTTTTGTATAGACGTGTTCCACATTGAGGTGATGTGTCATGCGCAAGACCCTGGCCTGCAGCTCAGAGGTTAAGGTCACACTTAGACTTCAAAGGAAACTGTTTATAAATTTGCATTGATGATCGTGTGCAGTCAATAACTCTGTCATTCATGGGTGCATTTTAGCTCGACATTTTTTTCGAAGAAAAAATCGAGTTATTGCTGTACTCATGGTGCCGTTGCCAATGCCGTTGCCGTTCCCGTCCGAAAACTAAAACATTAACCAAATTCTTTTATGGATTGTCTTCATGCTTGGACCTTCACTTTCAAGGTCAAATTATTGAATTTTGCTAAAATTGGCCATAACTTTGTTGTTTATGGTTGGATTTGATTTATACTTGGACAAAGCAACACTTATGACAAAACCGACATGTTCAATAACTCAAATCTGACCATGACCTAAAAATAACCTTGACCGTCAAGGTCAGATGATTGAATTTTACTTAAATTGTCATAACTTTCTCATTTAATTATGGATTTGATTTATACTTGGACAAAACAACACTTATGACAAATCCAGCATTTTGATCATTCCAGGTTTGACCTTGACCTTTAATGACCTTCACAGTCAAGGTCAAATTATTGTATACTGCTAAAACTGGCCATTACTTTGTTATTATGGTTGGATTTGAAGCAAATTTGTACAAAACAACACTTATGTCAAAGCCGACATGACAAATTATTCAACAAAATTATCCCCCACCAGTTCCCACCCCCGCCCTTAACCTTAAAATGACCATAACCGTAAAGGTCAAATTATTGAATTTTGTTTAAATTGTCATAACTTTGTTGTTTATAGTATGATTTGATTCATACTTGGACAAAACAACAATTATGACAAAACCGACATGTTGAATAATTCAGGTATGACCATTAACTAAGAATGACCTTGACCGTCAAGGTCAGTTTATTGAATTTTACTTAAATTGTTATAACATTCTCATTTATTTATTGATTTGATTCATACTTGGACAAAACAACACTTTTGATTCTTTCAAGTATGACCTTGTCTTTTAAATGACCTTGACAGTCAAGGTCAAATTATTGAATTTTGCTAGAATTGGCCATAACTTTGTTACTTGTGGTTAGATTTTAATGATACTTTTAGGAAACAACACCTATGACAAAGCCGACATGTTAAATTATTCAAGTGTGACCTTCACCTTAAAATGACTGTGACCGTCAAGGTCAAATTATTGAATTTTGCTGAAATTGTCATAACTTTGTGTTTTTGTTTATGGATTTGATTCATACTTGGAACAAACAACACTTATGACAAATCCTGCATTTTGATCATTTCAGGTTTGACCTTGACCTTTAAATCAGACATAATGATTCTTTCATGTATGAACTTGACCTTAAGTGACCTTGACAGTCAAAGTCAGTTTATTGAATTTTGTAACAATTTTCCATAACTTTGGATTTTAATCATACTTGGACAAAACAGCACTCATGACAAAACCGACATGTTGAATATCTCAAGTGTGACCATGACCTAAAATGACCTTGACCATCAAGGTCAGATGATTGAATTCTTCTTAAATTGTCTTAACTTTGTCAT
Organism: Cyclina sinensis; assembly: GCA_012932295.1. Lineage (NCBI taxonomy): Eukaryota > Metazoa > Mollusca > Bivalvia > Venerida > Veneridae > Cyclina > Cyclina sinensis. The sequence goes on from JAAONU010000013.1 coordinate 14,235,158, forward strand.
TTATTTACTGATTTGATTCATACTTGGACGAAACAATACCTTTGACGAATCCGACATTTTGATTCTTTCAAGTATGACCTTGTTCTAAAAAATGATCTCGACAGGCAAGATCAAATTATTGAATTTTGCTAAAATTGGTGATAACTTTTTTTATTTATTGTTGGATTTGATTCATGCTTGGATAAAACAACACTTTTGACAAAACTGACATGTTGAATAATATAGGTATGACCTTGACCCTAAAATGACCTTGCCAGTCAAGGTCAAATGATTGAATTTTGCTTAAATTGTCATAACTGTTTTTTTTTTTAGAATTTGACGAATCCGACATTTTGATTCTTTCAAGTATGACCTTGTTCTAAAAAATGATCTCGACAGGCAAGATCAAATTATTGAATTTTGCTAAAATTGGTGATAACTTTTTTTATTTATTGTTGGATTTGATTAATACTTTGATAAAACAACAAAACCGACATTTTGATTTATTAAAGTATGACCTTGACCTTTTGATGACCTACACAATTAAGGTCAAGTTATTGAATTTTGCTAATATTGGCCATAACTTTGTTATTAATGGATTGATTTGATACGTACTAGGACAAAACAACACATGACAAAACTGACACATTGAATCATGCAAGTGTGACCCTGACCTTTAAATGACCATGACTGTCAAGGTCAAATTATTGAATTTTGCTAAAATTGGCCATTTCGTCATTTTTAGTTCTTTTTGATTAATACTTGGACAAAACAACACTCATGACAAAACATACATGTTAAATTATTCAAGTATGACCTTAACCTTAAAATGACCTTTACAGTCAAGGTTAAATTAGTGAATTTTGCTTTTATTGTACTAACTCTATCAATTTACAGATTTGATTCATACTTGGACAAAACAACACTTATGACAAAACTGACAGGTTGAATAATCCAAGTATGATCTTGACCTTAAAATGACCTGTTCTTCAAGATCTAGTTATTTTATTTGTATTCGATTCATACTTGAACTAAACGACACTTATGACAAAAAAAAATACATGTTAAATTATTCAGGTACGACCTTGAACTGAAAATGACCTATTCTTCAAGATCTAGTTATTTTATTTGCATTCGATTCATACTTGGACTAAACGACACTTATGACAAAAAAATACATGTTAAATTATTCAGGTATGACCTTGAACTGAAAGTGACCTTGACAAGGTCAAATTATTTAATTTTGCTTAAATAGCCTTTTTTTTGTGTCGCCCTTTCGAAGAAACGGCGAAACTTTCAAACTTTCAAATTGTATTGCTTACAACAACAGAGTAGAGATGACTTCTTAAGCCTAGAAATAAAATATTAACTGACATGAGATGGGTTAGTAATTCCCCCCTCCTCTCATACACCCCCCCTCTCCCGCGTACACCCACCCCCCCCCAAAAAAAAATCATTTTTTTTAAAATATGTAGGTACTTGACTAACCCCCCGTACTGGACCCCGCCTCGTGTTACAACCCCCCCCCCCCCCCACCCCAAAAAAAAAAAAATCATTTCTTTTTTTTAATATGTAGGTATGAAGTTACTTGACTCCTTTCCCCCCCCCCCCCCCCCCCCCCAAAAAAAAAAAAAAAAAAATAGAGTTCTTTTTTTCTTCTTTTTTGGAAAAGAATTTCTTAGGCTTTAAAAAATAAACTTACACGACATGTGTCAGTATTCACACCCCACTCCCCCTTGCATGGGGACCGCTCCTCTTACGTCCCCACCTCTATCCCACCCACCAAATTTATTTTGTTTTCATTGATTTTTTAAAAATATATAGATACTTAGATACTCGACCTCCACCACTACCGACATCAGACCCTCCCTCCCCCCTCAAATTTCTTTTTTCTCACATGAGTAACCCACTCCCTAGCCCAGCACTAAACTATTTATTTAAATGGGATGGGTAGGTACTTCCCCCATCCTCTGCATGGGACGCTTCCCACCCCAACCCACGCTCTACCCCCAGGAACAATTCTTTTTTTAATACATAGGTACTTGACTCCCCATCCACCCTCAACCCTCCCCCCACCCCGGGTCCGATTTTTTTAATACATAGGTTCTTGACTCCCAATCCACCCTCAACATCCCCCACCAGTTCCCACCCAAGCCCGAGTTTGTTTTTTAATACATAGGTACTTGACTCCCCATCAACACCACAACCCCCCCCCCCACCCCCCACCAAGATTTTTTTTTTCATCTTATATGACTAGGTACTTGCCCTCCTCACTCAATGTTTTTTCACTTGAGCCTCTTGTTTAACTTGGCTTATAATTTATTATCCAGCACTGAGAAAAGTGGAGCGTGCTGTCTTGTTGTACTTGGACTAGCTTGCTTTCTTTTCCAGTAGGCTCTTGTTTACCTTTTCAGTAATTCTAACAGAGTACACAACGCCGACACAAGTGTTCAACTGAACATCCATCTAGTGTTATTTATGGACGGATTTGATCTATACTGGGACAAAACAACACTGAGAATAAAACAAACGTGTTGAACAATTCAAGTATTACCTTGACCTTTAAATGACCTTAACATTGCTTAACTTTGCTATATCTTTGTTATTAATGGGTGTAGTGTCTTCATGCTTGGACATGACTAACTTTTAGACAGTACCTCCAAAGAAGGTTAAACTGAACTAGACCTTGACCTTTAAGGTCAAATGTCTGAATGTTGCTAAAAATTGGCCATAACTTCGTTATGTATGGATGAATTTGATAATTATATTTCCAAATGATGTTTCATTTGAATTCTCTTCACCACAATGTGCTACCTCTGATGTGTTTGCCTTTGGAAATAGGAAAAAAAGTCAAGTGTGGCCACAGCTTGCGGGGGCTCTTGTTAAATAACTTGGCATGAAATTGTTGAAGATTAAGACAATGTGTTGCACATGAGAATCAGATCTGCAGATCAAATGTCAAAGTTTATTAAAAAAATTAAATGTCTTGTTAGATCCCTTTTATTAATTTCTGTTCAGAGTTCATGTCTGCTCAGTATGTTTGTAATCTAATTGATAAGGCTTGGCATACATAATCACCAACTCATGATCTCAAGGATGTGTCACATTATAACATCAGTTTTGAATATTAGATCCTACCAACATCATCAGAAAGACTTTATGCATGATCCAGTATTTCTTGCATCAGATTAAATCATTCTTACTGAAACGCGGTTGAATGATCAAAGTTCTAATTATCCAGTCACCTTGATTCTGGTGGAGTTCTGGTATTAGCTAAAAAGCTTGTTTCTTCATTGTGAACAAATAGACAGTTTTGAAAGCAAATTTGTGCAATTTTATTAGTAGTTAATAACAAGATCAAATTGACATATCTATGCTATTGGTGTCTATAACTCACCAAATTCAATGAACCAAAAGGGAAAGTGTGAAGCTGAAGTTTTACGTAAAGTTGAACATAATTAAATGCTTGGAAGACCAACCACATATCATATGCACTGGGGATTTCTACCAAGCAATAACAGAACAATGTTCTGGTGATATAGCAGTGGCCTTGTCATCTCAAGGTTTTACTCAGAATGTTTCAAACCCAACACTTTCATCAGGTTCCTGCTTCGACCATTTCTACAAGCTAATCTTGAAGTTTTAGGCACAAGAACAATTGCGTGTTATTACAGTGACCATAAATGGGTCACATCATCAGTAACATTGAATAATGATATCATAAATCAATTAAAGAATCACATGTAACAATTTACTGATAAACATTTTTACTAAATATGTATCAGAAGAACAGACTACTAATGAATAAAGAAACATGATTTGTGTTGAACTTATAATTGCTGCAAGTTTTATATTTTGGAACCTGTTCAAGCGCTAAACATTGTAATGTGGCAAACAATGACAATTTATCCAACAGGAGCAGAACATCTGATCTCTTGTATCAAATTGATTATAAGAAAAATATCTAAAAAGGTATATGTTTACAAATTGTTTTGTTTTAAAATTTCAAAAAAAAAATACAAATCATTATTCTCAGACAGTTTTACACATGGTCCAAATTTCATTGCCATGGCTCCAAAAACAAAAAAAATAGGTCAGTAGGTCAAAAATATAGGTCATGCGATTACATTTTTGAAATTAAAACGAAAAACTGTGCACATAGTCCAAATTTCATAGCTGTAGCTAAACAACAAAAAAGTAGAACAGTAGGTCAAACATATAGGTCATGCGATGACATTTCTGAAATCGGAACAAAAAACTGTATGCATGGTCCAAATTTCATTGCCATAGCTCCAAAAACAAAAAGTAGGTCAGTAGGTAAAAAGTAAAGGTCATGCGATGACATTTTTAAAATCAAAACGAAAAACTGTGCACACGGTCCAAATTTCATTGCTGTAGCTAAAAAAGAAAAAAAGTAGGTCAGTAAGTCAAAAATATAGGTCAAGGAATAATGTTTTTGAAATCATCTTGAAAAAAAAGTACATATGGTCCAAATTTTATTGCCATAGCGAAAAACTTAAAAAATGAGATAAAAAATTTTGCGCCGGGGGAGAGGGGGGGGGGAGTGACCCCCACGGGAAGGGGGATGACCCCACTGTGGTCACGGTGTATACTACCAAATATCTAAGCTCCAGGCCTTGCAGTTTGTGACAAGAAGATTTTAAAAGAATTTACTATATAACTCTATGTAAAACATGTGACCCCTTGGGCGGGGCCATTTTTGACCCAGGGGCAATGATTTGAACAATCTTGGTAAAGGTCTACTAGACAATGCTACACACCAAATATCTAAGCTCCATGCCTTGCGGTTTCTGACAAGAAGATTTTTAAAGAATTTACTATATAACTCTATGCAAATCAAGTGACCCCGAGTGCGGGGCCAGTTCTGACCCCAGGGTCATAATTTGAACAATCTTTGTAGAGGTCCACTAGTTGATGCCTCATACCAAATATCTAAGCTCCAGGCCTTGTGGTTTCAGACAAGAAGATTTTTAAAGTTTTCCCTATATAACTCTATGTAAATCAAGTGACCCCCAGGGCGGGGCCAGTTCTGACCCCAGGGTCATAATTTGAACCATCTTGGTAGAGGTCCACTACATGATGCCTCATACCAAATATCTAAGCTCCAGGCCTTGTGGTTTCAGACAAGAAGATTTTTAAAGTTTTCCCTATATAACTCTATGTAAATCAAGTGACCCCCAGGGCGGGGCCATTTTTGACCCATGAGCCATGATTTGAACAAACTTGGTAGAGGTCCACTGGACAATGCTGCACACCAAATATCTAAACTCTAGGCCTTATGGTTTCAGACAAGAAGATTTTTAAAGATTTCCTATATAAGCCTATGTAAAATCAATTGACCTCCCGGGCGGGGCCAAATTTGACCCCAGGGGCATAATTTGAACAAACTTGATAGAGGTCTACTAGACAATGCTACATATCAAATCTTAAGGCTCAGGACCATGTGGTTTCAGACAAAAAGATTTTCAAAGTTTTTTTCTTTAAGTTGCCATAGCAACCAGAGTTCTTGATAGAATTGAATTCTTTGAACAACTTTGGTAGAGCTTCATGCAAGGAATATCCCAGGCGTGTTTCATCAATGTTGGCTCAGCGGTTTAGGAGGAGATGTTGTTTAAGTCCAATTGTTGACGACGCACGACGCACGCCGACGGACGCCGGACATTCAACGATCCCAAAAGCTCACCCTGAGCAGGCTCAGGTGAGCTAAAAATCCACTCAAGATAGTTTTGTGTCTCCTGAATCATCTTTGAGGACAAGCATTTATGTTATCAGACCAAAGAACGCATGTAAATGTCACTTGTTGTATGTTAGATAGTTATAAACTAGACAGTTAGTACTTCCAAAGGCAGTTAATGGTTCTCAAGGTGAACTTCTCTGTCTGTGGGCAACAATTAGCTTGTAAACTCTTTAGAGGAGACATTTTTTATCAAGCCTTAATGAATCTTTAGTCAGATGGCCTCATGGATGATTTCTAGACAAGTTTGAAACTAGGTTATCGGGGTGGGAGGCACCAACGCAGAAAATTAATGTTAGTCCCATTTTATGATTCAAGCTTTATGTTAGTAGGTCAGAATCATTGCATAGGGAATGAAATTTAGGTCACCAGCTTAATATAAGGAAAACCTTGAGAACATTTAACAGGATCACTAGCTTAGATAAAAAACCAAGGTTAGTTTTGAATCTAGTCTTCATGAAACTTGGTCAAAATGTTTGTGTTTAAGGTATGTTCTTAACATGTTTTAAAGCTGAAGTTCGGTCCGTTCCAAAACAAGGTCACACTATAGACCATTCATTTACGTAGTCACCATGAAATTTAATTGGAATATTAACTCAGATGACTTCTCGGACAGGTAAGAAACTGGATCATATGTAGGTCAGAACTCTTCAACAGACTAAAACACTGTGAACACTTAAGAGATAAAATTATTTTTCTAGATTATTAGCTCACCTGAGCAGACATTGTGCAAGGACACGCTTTTGGGATCATTGATTGTCCATCGGCATGCGTCGTAAACAATTTGATTTTTAATAACAACTTCTTCTCCTATACCACTAAGCCAACTTTGATGACACTTGCCCAGGATATTCATTGCATGAAGCTCTTTCAAAGTTGTTCAAAGAATTTAATTCCAAGCAGTACTCTGGTTGCAAAAGCAAAAAAAGGGAAAAACTTGAAAAATCTCTTTGTCAAAAAGTACTAGACCCTGAGCATTGAGATTTGGTATGTAGCACTAATGGACCTCTACCAGATTTGTTCAAATTATGCCCATGGGATCAAAGTTGGCACTGCCTTGGAGTAAGTTTATTTTACATAGGGAAAACCTTATAAAATAGTTTTGTTTGAAACCACGAGGCCTAGCACTTAAATATTTTTGCATGGAGCATCAGCTAGAGGTCCTCTACCAAGAGGTCAAATCATGCTCCTGGGGTCAAAATTGACAATGCCCAGGAGTCACTTGAATTTATATAGACATATAGGGAAGATTTCAAAAATCTTCTTGTCTGAAACCATTAGGCCTGGAAACTTAGATATTTTGCATAGAGCATCATCTAGAGCACTGTTAGAGCAAAGTTTGTACAAATTATGTCCCTGGGGTAAAAAATTGGCCCCACCCCATTGGTCCTATTTGTGCAAAATATTGAATCTTTGAAAATCTTCTTATGAGACATTGTAAATATTTGACCTGATATTTTTTGCTTGGAGCATCAGCTAGAGGCTCTCTACCGAGATTGTTCAAATTATGCCCTTAGGTCAAAATTGGTCCAACCCCGGGGGTCACTTGAAGAATTCAAGATGTCGGTTTTGTCATAATGTTGTTTTTTTCTAAGTATGAATGAATCAAATGCGTAAATAAATGACAAGGTTATGAAAATTTAAGAAAAAATCAATTACTTGACCTTCACGGTCATTTTAAGGACAATGACACACTGGAATAATTCAACATGTCGGTTTTGTAATAAGTGTTGTGGCCAATTTTAGCAATATTCAATAATTGACCTTAAAGGTCAAGGTCAAATAAAGGTCAAGGTGAGACTTGAATAATTCAACGTGTCAGTTTTGTCATAAGTTTTGTTTTGTCCAAGTATGACTAGAATCCGTAAATAAATGACAAAGCTATTGACAATTTGAGCAAAATTCAATAATTTTACCATGATGGTCATTTAAAGGTCAAGTTTTGTCATAAGTGTTGTTTTATCCAAGAATGAATTAATTCCAACTATCGATATAGTTATGGTCAATTTTAGCAAAATTCAGTAATTTGACCTTGAAGGTGGTCTATAAATCAAGGTCAAGTACAGTCTGGTCTGAGGAGACTCTTCTCGAAGGTCATGTCCAGAGGGTTGTTCTGTCCCATTATGAAGACAATCCATAAAGAAATAAAAACCCATGACCCTTGAGGCATGATCCGCGGGGCATGTCCAATTTTGACCCTGGAACAAGAATTTGAATATTCTTGGTAAAGGCCAAGTAGACGAAGTTTCATGCCAAATATCTAAACTCTAGCCCTTTGCCTTTCAGGGAGAGATTTTTGAAGGTTTTACTGTATACATAGAAGGAAACCCATGAGTCCCGGAGCAGGGCCAATTTTGACCCCAAGGCCATAATTTGAACTATCTCGGTAGAGGTCTACTAGACGATGTTTCATGCCAAATATCTAAGCTCTAGCCCTTGGAGTTTCAAAGAAGACTTTTGAAGGTTCTACTATATACACATTACGAAAACCCATGACCCCCAAGGCGAGGTAAATTTTGACCCAAGGACCGTAATTTGAACAATCTTGGAAGAGGTCCACTAAGCGATGTTTCATGCCAAATATCTAAGCTCTAGCCCTGTGGGTTTCAGAGAAGTTTTTATTATATACATATAAGGAAAACCCATTACCCATAGGGCAGGGCCAATTTTCGCCCTAGGCATAATTTGAAAAACTTTGGTACGGGATCTTAAGATGATGTTACATGCCACATATCAAAGCTCTGGGACCTGTAGTTTCAGACAAGAAGATTTTTGAAATTTGCATTTTTGAAACCCCTATTTTGGGCCCTGTGACCTACTGATGCAATCGACCGGAACCATTTGAACAACTTTGATAGAGGACTAGCCAAACATCATTCCTGAGAAGCTTGGTCAAGATCCAGTCATCGGCTTCAGAGGAAATGTTGTTTAAAGACATTGTTGATGACGCACGAAGACCTACATAAGGGGATTACAATAGATCGCCATGATCACGCTCAAGTGAGCTAAAAATGACAAATTGGATCAGTCGAATGCACTGTGAACTCGAAGGTTACATTTTCACCGAATTTCATAATATTTTGTGGGTTTGTTCTGTTCACCTCATATATGAGTTCGAGTCACACGGGGGCCATCACAATTGTACTTGTTTCACACATGTGAAGCCAAAAGGCACATATACCAAGTTAGATGCCTGTCTGAGAAAGTTTCAATAATTGCTACAATTCACTGATATGTCTTATAAATATTTATAGTACAAGTACAATTTCTTTACCCCAATTGTCTGTGATTGATAACCACAATATCAGATCAATACTTTGTGTACACCCCATTTGCTTGAATGACAACCTGCATGCGCCGAGACATACTCCTCACTAATTGTTCACACCTTTGAAGTGGTGTAGCCTCCCAACATTGTCTCACTTTGACCTCAAGCTCGGCAGCATTTCCATTTCTTAATGTTCGTAGTTCTTTCTTCACATCCCGCCACAGATTCTCAATTGCATTGAGGTCTGGTGACTGAGGGGGCCATACAACTGACCTAATGCCATGCTCCTGTTTCCAGTCATTAACAATTCTTGCCCTATGGCAGGGTGCACCATCATCTTGTAGCAAGAAATTATCACCATATCCAAGGTAATGGACTGAAGGCACGGCACTGTTGCTAAGGATATTGATGTAGCCTTCTCCGTTCAAGTTCCCATGTACTCTAGTTAAAAGCCCTTTGCCACGATACGACATAGCGCCCCGCATCATGATTCCTCCCCCACGAAACTTCACAGTCGGCACTACACAATCAGTTTTAAACTGTTCACCTGGTCGCCTTCGAACAAAAGTTGCCCATCACTTTGGAACATTGTGAAACGACTTTCATCTGTCCAAAGAACAGTTGACCAACCCACGCAATCCACCCAACTCCAGTATAAGTGTTCTCTAGCAAATGCAAGGCGTAGGCGACGATGTCTTGGTGTGAGAAGCGGCTTCTTTAATGTCTTGTGACCAAAGAGTCCCGCACCATACAATCTCCTACGGACAGTTGTCTTGGACGCTTTTACACCTGACTCCCTCCATGATGCCGTCAAGTCTGGCACAGTCAGCAGTCTGTTCTGGAGGGACTGTCTGACCAGCATGCAGTCTTGTCTCACTGTGGACACTTTTGGCCTCCCACTTCTGGTGCGGTCAGTGTGGTTTCCAGACTCTGTGTAACGAGAGTGTGTGCCTGGAAATATAGAAAAGGAAACGTTAAAGTCTAAGAGAAAAAAATTGTTACTAATGTGAGCTATTTTTAAGAAAAAGGAATTATTATTTTACTAATGGGAAGGCAGAAATTTAGCATAGACTCTTACCTTGAACATCCAAATTCTCTGGCAATATCGGAGATGTTCACGCCATGGTCTCGTAGCACTTTACAGGTAATCCCTTCTTTTTACGTGAGAGGAAACATCTTAGATACATCACAGAACTGACTAACTGATCAGAGTTGTTTATCCTCGGTACCGGCCTAGGCCATATGACCGAGCGCATATGTCCTCAAAGAAAGTTTCTGTTGGTGTATTTATTTGAACACTTAAAGACAAAATTGTCTGTAACCATTCTTTTTTAAAAATGGCTGTGTTCCTTTTGTGAAACACTGTGTTACATTTTTCATGTGTAAACAAATGAAGCATAATAAAATAACAAAACTTTGAACAACTTTGAGAGGCAGAACTTATACCATAATAAAAAGAGTTAATACACTTCAAACGATTTCTCACCAAGGTTGCAAGGTTTTAATTGAGTAAACCTTGTATAAAAAGGTAATATCATGCCTTTCGTGAAAAATATATAACCAAATCTGAGGTGTGAAGGAACTTTTGGAGGGCAGTGTATATTCAACTCCAATCTTCGACTACCTTTTAGTGTTGAAGATCTGAATAATTCAAAACCAAAGGTATTTGAAATGATACCCGCGTTTATTGAGTCGGATTTTTACTTACCAAACTTGCCCAAATGAGCTGAGGCAACAGCCCCTTTTTCTTGGAGCCACGATTAGTGTTACTTTTATGAATCGATTAAGCTATATACGTGAAACCAGAAACCTTAGACAGGCTCACGAAATGTCTTCGAAGATTAAACAGCTAATGACTGTAGGTGCAGAGTGGGTCAGAATGAAAAGATGAAATTGCTTTTTCAAAAATAAAATTACTGTCTGTTCACCCGTCAACACGTCTGTCTCGGCTAATCAGATATCATCTCATTAATTTAACACGTTTCAACTACCACAAGGTACATGTTCTTAGCTTTATGTCGTGATGCTTAAACAAAAAGTATTCAGTATATTTGTTACCCAGTCGTGATATTTATGTACAAATGTGCAAACCGTAGATTTCAGGAATTTAACTGAACAGTGTTTAGTCCCTAGCTTGTTCCGGTTTAGTAGCTGTCAATAAGCAGTATTATTCAGAAAACATGTTTAATAATTTTAAAAAATCTAAAATGTTTAAAGTCAACCTTACAATTAACAGTGGCGTAGCTACTATTAGGCCATGTAGGCTCGGGCATACCATTTCGTCAAGAAAATGACATTTTCAAAGTCCGAAGTTTTACTCTTTTGATCTCCGCTTGTTTCTGGCTTCTAGGGGTTGGGGAACCCTTCTATGGGCCTACAAATTGAAAAAAGCTGGCTACGCCCCTGAATAATGTCAGAATCAAATACGAGCTTTCCTAGTAAATTGCTCGCTTCCGAAGTCCTGGTAAATATACCTGGGATTCGCAGGTATGTAAAACACGTTTTGAGAAAGTCCCTAGTAAATGTACTTAAGTCTGATGTTCGACTCCGATCTCCTACTTTAGTTACACATGGTGAATATTCTTTTGGCCAGATCGTCAGCCAGCAGATATGGGAAATGTTTATAATCAAATCATAGAATGCCTTGTAGTGACGAATGTCATCGTTCCTGTAAAGTACCGTTCCGATATATTGTTAGGAAAATGCTTTCGAATTCTTTAGTTTATCGCAAACTGCAAAGCTTCCATAGCGTCCGTTTTTTCTAGCCAATATGGAAATACATGGCCGTTCTCGACCAACTAGACTAACAACCTACAGCCGTAAAATTTCTTAAAACGCAATGCACAAGGTAAGAATACTCGAAGCTTGTTAAGCACAAAAAATGTAGATATATGAATGATCTTAAGCAGAATGATGTATCAATATGCACCAAATAATTTGTGCTTAGCAAACCTTGAGTAGTGCTTTACAAAGCGTGGCCCAACGTTATAAAAAAAGAAAAATATAGACGTGTTTGTAATGCAAATTTTGATGAAATATTGCACGAAATAAGCAAAACGTGGACGGGCTGTTAATAGGATATCTGATCCCAACATCTTGATTAAATCTATTAATCAAGCTATGGCATCTAGGTATCATCTCCCTTGTAGCAGCTGACACAGATATTTGGTGACCCAACTACACAAATTAGTATTACATTTCTCTGTGAATACATTTATTATATGATACTTACTGTAAACCATGAAACTCTCTCGCGTTTTTCATACTGTAGAAGATTTCGCGGCGACATACTTTAGCAGAAATATACTGGCCGTTAATTGCACAGTATTTGCGTACTTATCATTACACATGAAAAAAAATAATATAAATTTATTTTCATACTAGTCCAATAACAATTAATGCTCTTCTATAGAAAGCAAAAACACAAACTTCCCTAGTCCAAACGAAGTATTAGACACTCGTATTTATTATATATTGACATAAAATGACCGACGACACGAGAAAAGGGCACTCGGACATTTGCCGTACTACTAAAATAAACTGAATTGAAAATCAATAAAAAACGCCAAATTTCTTTCATTTCTGTTTAAAGAATCATACGGAAAGCCAAAAAAAAAACAAAACAATTTCATTGTCATAAACAATAGCAGCAGCAAAAGCAGCAGAAGGAGGCAACTACAATGCAACTATAGTAAATTAATACCAGTAATAGTGATAATATAATGATAACAGTAAAGGCTTTGTTTTCTCGCTCTCTTGAAAGGTAGACCATAGAATTAAATATATAATATTTTCATGTAGGCACAGTTTGGAGTTCTAAAACACGGGTTTTCTACATTATTAGTGATGCACTTTTCGCGATAGCAGATATATTTCACGAACTCTGACAGTTTTCCCGAATGTTAGGAAATACTGTACATGTATATCTGACCAAAGAATCATTATGGCCTATGTGTAGGGCACGATTTTCCGCTTCGCATGCGCTTATATCACATTAAAATTGATGGAGAAATAAAATACTTTGCAGCAGTTTTCTCCTCCGAATCGAGGCAAAAGATGCTGCTTGCGATAGCTTAAAATGACGTCACATACCACATGGTATGGCCACCTTGTGTATGGGACTGAATGTTTCTGATGACCTCACTTTTCGAAAAAAGAAACTGAGTCAAACTGAAATCTACAAGATATATATCTTTTATTCCTCCAGTTCTGAAGAGCAACCGTTTTTATTACCAATAGCAAAATTAACTCAATAGCCAACTTTGTTTGGAGCACTTACACACATGTCATTACTTACTCAAATTTTCAATTTAATTGTGGCATGGGCAGCTTAAAAGCTTTTTATTCATCCCTGCTGTTAAGACGCCGAAAGATGTGAAATAAACGAGACATCGGCAGCAATTATGCAAGCAATAATTACCAACTTCGGATAGTCCAAATAAATGCGACTTCAGGCAGGATGCTGCCTTTACCCTGAAGGCGGATATCGACCATTCAAACAATAGCACGATATTCAACTTTTTGTGTACAATTATTTGGACAACAACTTCAGATTACTGACTGAAATTTACGAAGAAACTGTTATGTAGGGACCGACGATTTCGCTTCAGACTACTGATATTTCGGATTTCAACACTTCGGATTTCACCATTTTTATTTAGTTAAATTAATAAGGGAAAACTCAGGATCAAGAAAATTATTCGAACTAGCGATAAATTCGGATTATTGAAGTTCGGACTACTGATGTTCCACTGTACTAACGTTAAACCAAGAAATAATTAATACAGACAATTATTTGGGCAAATATTTATAGAACATTTATAAATAAGTCAATAAGCAGAAAAGAACAGAAAACAATGGAGACAAAAATTAGAAATAATAGTAGTTTATTTGTGTTAAGAGATAGGAAACATATGGGAATCCAGTCTGTTGCATGAGGGTGTCTCATTACACATTGTTAGTTTGTTTGTTTAATTGTTCGTTTTAGTAAAAAAAATATCAAAGGACTGAATGCCTTGGACAATTTGCGCTTAAAGGGATATACAGGCAAAAGTTTTACTGCTTTCTTTCTCATTTCTTCTCTCAATATATTATAACTGTGGTTGAAATAAATACAATGATCAGTCCCAGTAACAAAGATTTCCTCTTTTTAAATGAAAAACCGGGTGGTTTCCTAACTTGACCCACGTGGGTCAAGATAGAAAATTTAGATATCGCGCTAAATTTCTCAGTAAATGATTGGACGGATTGAAGTACCTGTCACGTGATTTACGGCAAAAAGCAACCCAAGAGAAACGATGAATGGTTGTTTTTGTCACGTGACCTTTTTAAAAATAACTCGGTGATTTCGTTCACGTTTTACTTTCTGATAAAGAACGTTCAAATATTTACGTTCAAGCCCGCATTTCACTACAAACATACTAAGAATTTAAAGTTCTTCATATTTAACGTGATTTGAGCAAATAATATCAGTTTTAATTTTTTGGACATTCATTTGCCTGTGTATCCCTTTAAATTTCAACGCTTTGATTAGATCTGATAAATTACGCGTCCGTTGTTCTTTGCGCGATAAAACTATTTTTCTTCGTGTATGTACCATTCGCTCCAAAACAGTAATGAATTCTGTATCGCTCGATGAGTTACAGGTGCAGTAGGTACCTTGCAAACTTGATGGACTGCTTCTTTAACAATTCTTTCCATAACTAATATCTTTTTAAATGATAGAAAAGATTTAATTCTATACACAGCAACTGATATTCACTGAATTATTGTACGTGTTTTTGTCATAAATGAACATAAAATGATATAAATATATATAGCCAGCTAGCTAGCTAGCTAGCTATTTATCAACCAACTAGACCAACGTATCAGGCTTTCACATGCAAAAACAAATTATGGAAAGTCTGTGGTAATTGCATACATGCATACTGTAAACATTGTTTTAAAACACATACAACAAGAACTGGGAATGTGGTGCAGGCATCATAATTATAATATTTAAAATGTAGGGATTAGTTATTTTGATTATAAAAACTAAAAGAACTTCAAACTGAGAATATATCTAGGTAAAGTTACAGAAAACAGCAGCCAGAAACAACGGGAAAAAACTTTTTTCAACATAGGGTTCATTTTAATAATATATTAAGTGTATCTATTTTGTGTAGCGAAACAAATCCAAACAAAAGTCAGTTTATATTAGAAATTTAAAACCAGTCATCAAAACTAATTTTGGTAACAAAAACACCAATATTTGTCATTAGTATCTACCCTATTCATCGGTTAGGGAAGATGATCAAACTTGAGAGAGAGAGAGATTCTTTTATTCCATCATTCTTTTATTCCACCATAAAACGAGGTTACAATTTTATGTATGAACAAATCTGTGAACATATATTGACACAATCATGAACAACATATATGATACATGATGATTGAAAATAAAAATATGTTAAGTATTTTATATATAAACAAATCTGTGAATTTGAATTACACACAGACAAAATATATGATATTAAGTAACTAAAAAATATATATAAGTATGTTCTAATATTAAAAATAAATATTAGATATACTAACTATAAAAAAGACGAGACTATAGTTAATGTAAATACTTCGAAAAAAGAAAAAAAAAAAAAACATATTTACATACTTTTTAGCATATAAGACGACATAACGTAGGTGAACTTTAAATAATAATAATAATAATAATTGACATGAAATCTTACAACCAATAGTATAATTTAGAAAAGGGTGTATTATTATACAAACCAACAAGATCTTTAATAATATTGAACAGAGTGTTGCCTAACCTGATCTAAAAATAGAACATTGATTATCAGAGAAAATACGAATTTTTCATGTTGAATAAATTTATTTTCAAGCTCCATTTGTCAAATAATTTAAAGTTTAATCTATTTCAGTCTTTAACAGAAATACAGATCTCAATTATATAAAGGCGATTTTTACTTACTTTTTCTTGCCGGACCTTGACACAAGATCATCGGAAAATTAAGGCCGTGTGTATTGCCTTGTTGGATGAACGGATTTTTTAAAGTTGCTTTATCATACTGTACTAATTAAAATTGTTGTAACCAGGTTTTTAAGAAGCTTGATATTTTAAGTTGGCAAAACATATTACAAAACTATTGTTCTGACATTTGTTGAATCGGGTTGCAATGTCCGTAAACAAAGCAATAAAAAACGTGGCCTTCGCTTTTAAAAAGTTATTAAATTTCCCATTTAATGTGTCAGAAGTTTTTCTTCGACAACGGTAGGAGACATTCGTGTATTGACTCTTGTTGATTTCTTTACTCAGTTTAGTGTATTTAAATGATTCATAGAGGTATTTTACGGATATTACATTGATATTTTAATCCCCTTCCGCAAAGCGAGGAGGGGGTTATAGGAATGGCCTCCGTCTGTCAGCCCGACCGTCCGTCCGTCCCTCCGTAACACTTTCGTGTCCGCTCCATAACTTTTAAACTGCTGAAAATTGTTTGAAATAACTTGACACAAGTGATCACCATTATGAGACGATGTGCAGAGCGCAATAATTGGGTTGCTACCCCAAAGGTCAAGATCACACTTAAAGGTCAAGTGTTAAAAGTCTACATTTCGTTTCCGCTCCATAACTTTTAAATCGCTGAAAATTTTTTGAAATAACTTGGCACAAGTGATCACCATTATGAGACGATGTGCAGAGCGAGCGCAATAATTGGGTTGCTATCCACAAGGTCAAGGTCGCAGTTAAAGGTCAAATATCCACATTTCACGTCTGCTCTATAACTTACTTACTTGGCATACGAAAAGATTTTTAATTACTTTGCACAAATGATCACCACTATGACACGATGTGCAGAACCCAACATCCAGGTTGCTATCCCCAAGGTCAAGGTTAAATGTTCTCCATAACTTTTTGACTTTATGGAAGATTTTAAATAACTTGGCACAAATAATTACTATCATGAGACTATGTGCTTATAATACGCATGGCACAACATCATGGTCATGGTTGGTTAAGGGTCAAGAAGTACACATTCATGCCCTCTGCGGAAAGGGATTTAGCTGTCTTTCAGACTGCCTTGTTACAATAATATTAATGTTGGCTGCTCCCAACTTGATTATGCAACCCCATGGAACAAAATTGAAACCCATTCAATACTGACGCTGCGTTTCTACGCGGTTTCAATCAATAATTATTACAGTTATCAATAACAGTTATCAGAAGCCCTTCTCAATATTACATTCGAGATATGAATATACAAAGTCAAATCATTCTCGATTCATATACATAAATCTACGTTTAATCACAACTCAGTGCAATTGTTAGGGATTTCAGTCCTTTGATTATGATGTGTTGATAGAAATTCAGTTTTGTTACAGACCCTCTAACAATGAGGAACGTTTTTAAGGCTCTGGTAGCCACTACCTTCTTTTTATTGGTTTTAATACTCTTGCAAGGTTTGTATGACTATTATTGTTTATGCAAGAGTAAAACTGTTTTAATATTTTGTACTGTAAATATAAGACTTATATAAAAAACAAATAAATAAAGAAGAAATAGCAATAAAAAGAAAAGGTACCGTATATAGCATTAACATAGATATCTGATAGGCATCTGTAACCTTTTTCAGCTTCCGTGTACCGTATAATATTATATGAACATGTCTCAAATGTGTAAAGTGAATTATTTTAAAATATTGTAAATGTAAGTCTGTTTGGCATTTTTAATTTTTTCTGACACGGTCTGTCATGTTAAAACAAATGTACTGACTTAAGTCCGAAACTTTTAAATGTTGAATGATTTGGTTATTAATACCCACAACTAAAGCTATTGTTAAATTTAAGAACAAGTTCATTGATGCAATTTAAATTGTTGAAATTCAGAACATGTTCATATATGCAACGTAAACAGAAGTTAGTGCAGATTTCAGAACATGTTCATATATGCAACGTAAACAGAATTAGTGCAAATTTCAGAACAGACTTATTGATGCCACGTAATAAAGTAATGTGCAAATATTAGTGCCAGTTAAACTCAAGAAATTGTCAAACTTCAGGACAAACTCATTAACGTCACTTGAGTTTGAGTCATTTTCGAATTTCGGAACAAACTCATTACCCTCACGTGAACTTAAGTTATTTTCAAATTGCAGAGCAAACTCATTGACGCAACTTATTCCTAAGTTATTGTATATTTCAGTTGACCTAATACATGTCTGGACAACCTGACCAGATCACATAACTTGATTTTTCAACCACAGAAGTTTTCTGTGTAAATATTCTCGTACTGATTTTTTCTCTGGTACAGACATTTTTGTTTATACTTAAAATAACCAAGGAGATAACAGTAAGAACTGAATATAGTAAGACCGAGCAATTATAAAAAAAGTACTATTTAATTTTGCCACATTATAACTATAGGTTATGATCGAGATCCTCGCCTAATTCCTGCACGGATATGTGAGTCATATAATCTTCCTCAAGGTGTTAGCAATTCACAGCAGCAGAGGGCTGACAGAGATAATGCATATACTAGGGAACTGTTGTATGAAGAACGCCGTGCACGGATAGAAGATGGATGCAGAAAAGTGAACAGTACGCCTGTAAAGGGCTCTATAAACTTTACGGAAATACTGGTGGACAAGATACATAACATTTATTACTGCCCAATAACAAAAGTCAGCTCAACATTCTGGAGAAGGGTGTTGCTCGCACTTGCGAGTCACGGAAAATTTGATTCACCGTTTAGTAGATCTTTTGGTGGAGTGAAACTATCGAAACTAAAACAACTTTCAGAAGAGGAAATAAGAAATCTGAGGGAATATGGAACATCATTTATGTTTGTACGTGATCCATACGCTAGGTTGTTTTCTGGATATGAAAACAAAATATATCATGCCAACTTAATGTTCTGGCAAATAATTGGCAGAGAAGTGGTTCATGTTATTAGAAGGTGCAGATGACGATATTTATAAAAACTACGGATTTGACGTAACCTTTCCAGAATTCATAAAGTACATTTTGTATCTAGGTGAGTCTGGAAAACCGATAAATGAGCATTTTTCACCAATGAACAGAAAGTGTGATCCGTGCTTAGTTGAATTCCAATACATTGGAAAGCTGGAGACCTTAGAAGATGATGCAGACTTCCTTATCTCGAAATGGAAAAAACAGTTCCCTGACATAACTTTACGCTTCAATGACTTCCAGATGGAGGCTGCGTTAGATACGGCAAAGGGGCGTGTTAACTTTCTATTTCAAACAAAGAAAATATTGGACGAGATTAAATTCCCTTTCATTCGAATTATGTTGCGGACATGGAGAGACTTACAAATAAGAGGTTATCTGTCGAAATACATCGACTTTCCTTACAAAGAAAGTGACGCTAACTCAGTAACAAAAGAAGAGCTTTTTGAGGCTGTAAAGAGAGCATTAAGCATTCCTGTTAACCGCACAGAAGTAAAACAACAACGCGAAGAAGCTTTCATCCAGGCATACAGACAGGTGCCAATTGAGGACTTGGAAAGGCTCAGAAATTACGTTCTAAAAGACTGTCTTTTATTTGGTTACGACGATCGACCAAAGATAATCTTTGATAGAACTGTTGATTTCGTAAGTGATTTCACATATCTTGATGGGCTTTAAACGGAATGAACTTAAATTTCTTTCTGTAACAGTACTTCCATATTGGAATTTTGAGGAAAGAAGTGAATACCAAATTTTGTATTCGAGTACTCGACAAGCTTTTGAAACAGTTAGCCGATTACTTGCTACATTTGGATTTGAGGAAAAATTGCAGTTCAAGTGTTTTGTAACTTCAATTGTTTAGCTAAAACATACATATCATTTATTCAGTAATATATCTAGCTTTCTCTACACTACATGACGTTGTAATAAACTAAATATATACACAAGAATAAGATAGCCGATGATAAACCTGATATAAAAGAAGGCGACTGCCCTAAAACATGATTTTCGAATGTTATTTTCATGCTTGCTGAACGTACATTTTTTGAAATATTTCCTGATAAATGTACACAAATGTATTTTGTGTTCGCCGGTTGTGCGTTGTTGTTATACAAACGAGCCATTGTGATAAAATTTCATACTGCCTTATTTGGTCAACTTTGACAGAAAGTTATCACTGCTTTACTCGACCTAGACCTAAATGTAGTAAAAGCGCTAAAACAAATAGTGGTGGTGTTTCATATTTTTTTAAAGAAACAATTATCTGGTCATATTAATTTAGTGAATTTGGATGATAAAGGCATTGTTTGGATTAAATTTAACATACCTCGGAACACTTAGAGGTATCTTTTTATGCTGCTGTCACATACCACCAGAAGATTGTAATGTTCATAAAGACATCTGATTTACCATTGTTAGAATTTTATCTATTCATTTTTTTTATACTTTAGAAGAAAACATCTGTCATTTTAGCCAGTTGGTTGATGTTTTGCTGTGTGGCGATTTAAATTCGAGGACAGGACATAGACGAGATTTTGTTGAAAATATCTATTTACAACGATATGTGAATATGCCAGATGATACAGAAATGCTCTCAAATTTACCATTGCGCACTTCTAATTATGATTTCTCAAATACTTTTGGAAATAATATGCAATGTTTGTGCAAACAATCAGGTTTATCTATCATGAATGGTCGTCTTCAACCAGCTCATTTTAACTGCTACAATTTAGTGCGAAATATAATGTTGCAGCTAGTGTTGTAGATTATGTTATCTGTAATAATATTATGAACTCATTATTTTTAAATATGCATGTTCACGAATTATCCGAACACTTATCCTATATTTTTCTCTCTAGGTTTACAAAATATGAAGGCTAAACAAATCAACCAAGATATTATCTATGATAAAATTACTTGATTAATTGTGAAAATGATGAATTGCTGACTGTTCTTAATAATAAGATGCATATTTTTGATAGACTTGTAGATGATCTTCCGATGGATAATATTGATATCGACACTTGCATATATAGTCTATCTGATGTTGTTTTTGATACTTCTTTTCAGTTGCATGGTCGATAGATTCATCTTTCTCCTTTAAATAAAGAAACCTTTGCCAAAGTCAGCATGGTTTAATGCAGGGTGATTGTAAACTGTACAGGAATGACTTTTTTTAGGTATAACGTTACTTAAAGCCATGCCCACTGATGAAAATAAGGTGTTATTTGTTAATGTGCGAGTTTTTTTTCCAAAGCTAAACGAGTTACTAAATGTGCATACTACAGTAAAGAAAAACAGACTCCCTCAAAATTAAACAAACATGACTCTCGAAAATTTTGGAAGCGCATTACAAAGTATAGATGTTCAAAAAATTAACAAAACAATGTCAACGTGGACGATTTTTTAAGACATTTCAAACATTTCTAATTCTCCTTGATGAATTCTATCTTGACATAATAACCAATGATAAGATTAGAAGAGACCCTATGTTCCCACACACTAGAAATTGGAAGTGGTTGGTATTCAAATATTAGAAGAAATGAAACCTACTATAATTCTTATTGACAGTTCACTTTTTATCCGTCTCGGTTATAATGACTTAAATCGAATATCATTGCTGCTTTAGAAAAAGAATTTCAAGATATATGTATATATATTTTACAAATACTTTTTGCAAAATTTTAAAATCAAATGACCCTGGAGCAAGGCAATGACCCCAGGGGCAAAATTTTAACATTTTTTGTAGAGGACCTCTAGCTGATGCTACATGTAAAAATCATAGCTCTAGGCCTTGTGATTTCAGAAAAGATTTTCAATGATTTCCCTATATAAGCCTCTGTAATATAAATTGACCCCCAGGGCAGGCCCATTTTGACCCAAAGGGCACAATTTGAACAATCTTGGTAAAGGACCTCTTGATGAACCTATATGCAAAATATCTAAGCTCTAGGTCTTGTGGTCTCAGACAACAAGATTTTCAAAGTTTTTTTTTTTCCTTTCTGTTGCCATAGCAACTAGAGTTATTGAAGGAATACAATTCTTTTGAAAACTTTAGCAGAGCTCTATCGAAGTTACATCCCAGCAAAGTTTAATGAACTTTGAGCTAGTGGTTAATGGTTAAGTTATTGTTTAAAAGAAAAGTTTGACACTACTTCATGATGCCCGACGAACAAAGGGCGATCAGAAAAGCTCACCTTAGGCATGTCGTGCTAAGGTGAGCCAAAAATATAAAAAGTTCAGATCATTCGAACACCTTTCAACGCTCCTCAGATCACTTTTTATTTCAATCTTCAGGAAAGTTTGTCAAAATCTCTGTGTTGATGAACTTTTATATGATTCAGAACCTTTGTTACTTGGAGTTAAAACTAGGTCACAAACACAGCTTACAACTAACTTTTATGAACACTTAACAGGTCACATACAGTAATTCTTCCTAACATTTTTCATCTAAGTCACATGGGGTCAAAAACAAGGTAATTGGGTCTGAACAGTTGAAAACCTTATAACATGTTTTTGCACATATAACACAATTATTTGTCAGAATGTCTGCAAATGGGTCACATAAGATCAAGGATAAGGTCTCAAACTTTGATCAAAGAAAGATCTCCAGCCTAACCAAGGGGCAAAATTTTTCACACCAGGTTTCATCAAATTTGGCTTCAGTTTTTTTTTTTTTTTTTTACAGTCTTTCAGATGATTTTATTTCCCAGACACATGGGGTCAAAAACTATGTATCCTCTAAAAAATGTCGCAATTGTTGTTTTTTACTAAATCTTCATATGAGTTAGTCATTTTGTCTTCTTGATATACAGGTTCAATTTAAAACTGATAGAATAGTGCACAAAAGCTTGTTCTTAAGCTGAAATGAAGGAAAACTTAGGCCATAATTATATAGTTTGACCAAAAGTCTAATAAACTTGGTCAGCATGACAAGATTTAAACTTCATCCTTGAAAACCTTGTGAACATGCACTCACAGTGACCAAATCTTGTTAAATGATAATGAAGTCCTATACAAATTAATAGATCATATTTATGGTCTGTAGTGACAGCATTAGTCTGAAGCGTGTAGCTGAATATATAAAAAAAACACCTCTCCACTTTTGCTTTGTCAATGGCAATTTACCTCTTTTCAGGTCATGTTTGCAACCTGAATAACTAGGTAGACTATGAAAAAGTCAAACCCCTTTTAAATTCATGTGAGATTAAATTTTAAGCTGGAAAAAATCTAAACTATCAATCAACTGACAGTTTCAACTGTTGTTGTTCAGTTAGCTGGACTTTTTCAAAACTGTGTAAAAGAAAAAAACGATGAGAAAGAATTTCAGCAAATGAGTACAAGACTTTTAATGTTTTATATATGCATATTTAAAAACAGAGACATATAAGTAAGATACAAATTGACACATATTTAACCGATATGCTTATATAAGTGGCAGTTTACGGAACACAAATTTTAGAAGAAAACAAGAACTGTCACTGTAAGATGACAATGCCCCCGAAAGTGGTGCTTTGACCTTAAAGCTGAGAACCAGACATTCAGGGGTCAAGGTCAAATAAATATAGGTCAGTGGGAAGGTCTTATCCAAAGGGGGTTGTGTCAAAGTATGAAAGTAACTCCACTTGCTAATAAGGAAGTTATGGGCAATGTTAAAGTTTTTGGACAACTGGATCTTCAAGGTAAAGGTCAATCAGGGGTCAAGGTCAGATAAATATAGGTCAGTGGAAAGGGGTTGTCCAAAGGGGTGTTGTGTCCAAGTGTGAAGTAAATCCACTCACTAATAAGGAAGTTATGGCGAATGTTAAAGTTTTCGGATGAACTGACGGACAGTTAAAAAACTACATGTATATGCCTCCTTTCGGGGGCATAAAAAATACAACAATGGGAAACAAAAAATGAAAGGTGGCATTGAAATGATCACCTCTTTATATTTTTCTTGTCAAACAAAGTCTGCAACTTCCAAAGCTTGAAATTTTATTTTTAGAGTCTGCTGAAACATTATTACATTTTTGTAACAAAGTCCTGCTTTGACATTTTTTTTAATAAGCAGCTATTATATTTTTTTTCAACACAAGACTAGCTTACAATCAGAATTCCCACGACAATTTCAAAAAATTCATAGTAACTTTTTTCTTTTTTATGCAGAAATGATCATTTTGTAACAGGATAATAAATTTCAAACAAGGACTTTTACCGGTTATTTAGCATTTTTGAAAAAAATGTTGACTTGTCATGTGATAAAAAGGTGTAGTCCACTGCTTTATAAAGGGGTTTCTAATCTGTAGTGGTTTAGGTCTTTGATTCTATTAAACCAATATTCCACTGGCTTATAAAGGGGTTTCTAATCTGTAGTGGTTTAGGTCTTTGATTCTATTAAACCAAACTTCAAAACATGAAGAGGTATAAAAAAAAAAATTGCAGTTCCAAAGGTGTGATTAAAGAAAACATCACAACATGCAGGTATTTACAGAGACTTGTCTCAAATAAAAGCTTCACAGATTAGTTTGTAAAATGAAAACAAAAAATAAAATCTTATTTTACAGAATCAAGATAAGTACAACTCATTACATTTAACATTTTAGAAAAGAAACATCTTGACATCCTACAAAAAATAATGAGAAAAAATCAAGTGTATAAAATGATCCAATATACTTTTGTAGTGAAAAATGACAAAATTTCAACTGCCATTTCAGGTAGTGAATGAATCAATGCTGCTTAAGAGGGACAGCTTCATTCTAGTCTATCAAATAGTGAAAACTCTTACTTGTTCATAAAATGTTTATTTCAATAAAAGCTTGAGTTTTAGACCTTGTAGAAAATTCTCAGTTTTACTACATATTGTAAAAAATTGTCTTAATTTCTTCTATTTCTGACATATTGGTCTGTTACACAGCATCTTACCTCCCCACTTGTTAAAGTTCTGTCATAACATACTGGATTTCATTTTGAAATATCACGAGTGAAAAAAATCAGAATAATATGCATGTTTGTAATAATGTTTATTATATGAAATGCAAAATGTACTACTTGTAAATGAAAATATCTTCTGTTATGTCAATGCTTTATCTTAAATTTCAATCTGTTTTCTTATTTTTCTTTGAGTTAGCACTTTTCTTTGAAGTTACTGGGGTGGGTGTCGGCACTGTTGCTCTCCTGCCTTGAGTTCTTGGCAAATACTCAGTCACAACTTGGTTCATAATGATAACTGCCATGAAAGATACACAGCCATAACACAGAATCCAAGGGACCCAGCCAACCTGTGATGTAAACCATGTAGAATAGAATGCCAACATAATTGTCGTCACAACAAGTGTGAATGCTACAAGTCCAGACGTTGCATGATAAATCTTCAGGGTGCCAAGGCTCATTTTCATCCTAAGCAACTTTCTTAACCATTCATATCTGACAACATCACCCCCAAGCGACTGCACTGTCACACATATAACTGTAACAAGACCAAACAGCCCATGCCAGGTTGTGAAGTGTGGCTTAGCATTCAAGTCCTTGTTGTAATAAATGACAATAAAACCAAGTATAGCAAAAACAACAGCTGCAATATTAAGGATCTGATGTATCAGGACTTTAGTTGACCTTGACACATTCACAAACAGTGAGCTTTCTTTGTTGAACACAAGGAGTCCTTCCCACATGCAAACAACAAACTGAAAGAGACAGATCAAGAGTGTACAAATATCAACAAATAATGAATTTTTGCTGTATGCAAACAAGTTTTACTTTTTCTCAAACTAATTTGATTCAGCAGTAATATTATGTACATTTGATTCAGCAATTATGATACAATTAAAGAACAGGGTAGTCAGAGTATTCAATTTCTTTCAAAACATATAAATGTGGACAATATAGAACGAATTATTACATGATGTCAAGGTGTCGGTTAAAAATTCTCAGTGCAACAGAAAAAATGAAAACATTAGATTTAGTCTGTATATCAAGGCTAGGCAGTTACATCAGTCACATCTGTTGGTTTTCAGGACTTTAATTTACCATATCACTGTCAGAGCAGAACTATGTGAATTTCTTTCAACTACATATTGCATGTCTCAAATAACTTACAATAAATGCTGAACATTTAATATCTAATTATGAAGTAAAAAATACAGAAAGTTTTATATGTATATTCTCTATTAGTATGTGTGCATGTATCTTACACATGTGTAATAAAGCCATATACCGATGCCAAGATGTTTGTGTTTAAATAATCTCAATCATGTTACCAGTTGCTATTGTATTTCTATGATTAATTCTATCCATGGCATTATAACAAGGTATGTAAAATAATTTATAAAGTGATAGTCATAATAATACTGTCAGAAAACTGAGTTAAGAAAGAATTATAAAAAAATATGTCATTATCTGGACTGGAGTTCTGATGACCACCATTTGCTGAAATTTTATGTTTTCTTTGCTAAAATATCTGCAAACAGCAGGTTTCATAGGCACTGCAATGTATCTGCTGATGTTGTTAGCTGTTCCATCACACTGTGTGATGAGTTTTGCCTATCAAGTTTTACATTCCAAGGTATTTGGGCATGTCTAACAGTCATGGTATTTAAAGTGGCCAAAAGTTTTAGTCACATACTGTTGTAAAATTATTTGTTTCATAAAGTACATTTCATAGCTGACTTAATCATTTATGTTCATGAATTTACAAATAAGCTATAGGGATAAACTTAAAAGATGGTTGTATAACTTTACTTACAGCCAGAACCATCAGTGTTGGATGCCAGGAGAATAAACCTGCATAACAGAATAGAAAATAAGGGTCAACCATACACAGTGTACATTCCCTTTCTTACAATACAAAATGAGAAACACAATTAAAGTCATCAGATTATACACACATTCAACTCATAAATTAACTGCACAGTCATCATGGTACTGTCTGTAATTGATATTTCTTCCACTATTCATAACAATTTTAACAAAATAAGTTAAAGATATAGCCATTAATTTTCCTTGCACTTAAACACAAAATACTCACTTGATCCTGGCCATGCTGTATAAAGCACAAATGCTGTTAAAACTACAGGTACAATATGGGCGACCATTCTGTCTCACAGATGTCTGAAAGTGTCGAAAGTGAAAATATGTTATATTGACGTGTCCTTTTTCATTCCGGTTTACCAAGCGTCAACTTTCAGTTTCAGTTTTGAATATCCGGGCATTTTCTTCCTCTATGTCAGAAAGATGGTTGATAATCGTCCAAAGACTGAGATCATATTAAATAACTCAACGTTTTTTATTCACGAGAAATGTTTTTCTACCACCACGAAAATGAATAAACGTTTTCTTTCTCTACCTTCCTTAAACCGATTTATCGCCCAAATTCAATAAAATGCACCATTTTCGTATTTTCGAGGGTGCAAAACATCAGAAAATAAAGTTTCTGCAAGAGATTAAACATGCGTATTTTATATATCTTTAGGCATTCAAGTCACCATTTCAAAAAACCGTACCTTTTTATTCTATCAGTAACTGTATTTAACCGTCTATTCATGAGCATAACTATCAATATTTCTTTATTGAAATTCACGTCTTTTATTTAAATCCTTGCTGTTTTTAATGGTCATGCAATTAAAGTTATGAACTTAAATGGGAGTTTTTCCTACCTGTTTAACAACAATAAATAAATCATGGGTAAAAGTTACTATAAGTCGTGACGAAACTATGATACATCCTTTAATTTTTCAAACCTTACAATTGCTACTGCTCTAAAAACCAAAATTTGATTTCCTTTAGAATTGAAATGTAAGTAAAAAAATGCAATATTTTGATAAAGAAGTGAAGAAAGACACTTGCTGCCGTCTTTTATTTGAGCAATAATAATATCTTTACTTAACAAAAGCAAAGATTATCAAAAGATTAAACTCTCATTGCTATACATTGCCTCTGATAAATACCATTCTTTGGTAACGTAAATATCCTAACATAAAACATAGAAAGACGATTTTTACACTGATGCATATCAAGTCTTAACTAAAAACGTACACTTGTGAACGACACTTTAAATCTGTAGTTACTCAAATGGCTTGTCATCTTAAAGTTCTGCTGGCAGATAACTTAGAATTTCACAAAATAAATTATGAAAAAATGTCTACTATAGGCAATCACGGAAGTGCAAACAACAAAAAAAAACAAACTTTTTTTCCACTTATATTTATAATAAAATTGAGTGAAAAACAATAACAGGTAATTCAATAAACGGTACTGAAACTCCGAATTTGCATAATACTGTTTAAGACAAATATTTCTTCGGTAACGTAAATATGTTTGAAATTGTTAAAGGATTAACAACTTGAGAAACATCAATACCGCAAAGCTTTGCGAGCAACATAATTGAGAAAATAAAAGAAGAAGTGGTAAATGTGTCACTACTCACTTCGCCTTGAAACAGTATCAGCCGAATCTTTATATTCATGGAAAGCCAATGATTTCGAAGGCCAAATATATCAACAATGAGATGAAGTATGAAACGGCTTGTTACATCTTTTAAATAATATCAAACTGTCTTCTACTGCAACACTAACAATAGCTTCAACAAAAACACACGTTATGGAACAAAACCCAGAATACACACTGTCTACCTGTCTTATTTTAGCGTAACATAAACATTTTTATGCATTACTGAAATTTTCAGTTCAGCCATCAGCATTGTAAAATATTCGTTCAATTTTGTCTCGGTCTTCCTGACTCATTTTAAAAAACCTGTTGGACTTGGCTGACGGTAGCGGCCTACTTATGCTGCAAAGAATGTCCGTCTTCATCACCCATAACTTATCAGACGGAGATGGCCACTTGAACAAATTTCGGGATGATTTCATGAAGTTCACATGGACGTCTGTGTCGTCGACTTCTAGGATCTGCCCAATGTACCAACACCCTTCGTAAATGCAAGCAACGAAACTGTCTGCCTTAATTTCCATGGCGTCCTCTTCATTTGTGTGCAGCGATATGTTGCTCAATATGTCTGAAAACAAATAAAAAGAAAATTTCCAATGCACTGTTTTAAAGGTCAGCTCAACAGGAACACGTGTATGAGTTATTTAGATATTTAGCCTGGTCTTAGACTCAAACCTAAACCTTCAGCACCAAAGTGTTGAAGTGCAAATAGAATGCCACAGACACTGCTGTACAAGTACATGTTTCATCGAGTTCTAATAAATAATTTGATGTAAGATGTAAAACTGAAATGTTTAAGAAGCTTATCGGCAAGCAAGATCCAATACAGTAGAAACAGTACCAACTTTTGTAACGTTTATTATGGCTCTGTGATGATGCACCTTTCCTATATTAAAGGTACGAGAAAAGGCATCGGATAGTTATCATGGTACTGTTTCAGTATTAGTTTTTATGTTTAAAAACAAAAAAGTTGTACCTTCACTTTTGTCTGGATTTCGGTTATCAGGCGTTTCATCCGTAACTGACTGAGTAATATCTCTATGTGAAATCCATGTTGGACATCTTTCACCTGACAGGCAGATTTCGCAGTAACATGATGTTTCTCGTGTATACAGACACGTATTCTTAGCACAGACCGAGTGAACTTTCATAGTTCCTTTCACACCTTGAAGCTGTAACTTAGATACGAGTTCATGCTTTTCTTGTGTGGTATCTATACTCAGCCAAATGAATTTTACTTGTTTCATGTTTGACGAGACAGCCCATCCGTAAAACTCCTTTGCAAGGGGTAGGACCTAAATCATGTAGCTCGATGCTTTAAGCGAGAAAAACGTGTAGTCTATGACTAGTGTCGTCAGTTTTCGCGTAAATATTCAGGAATTTGGATAAATTATCAACAGCTATTGGGATTTTCTTGGAATATTTGTATAATATATACGACTAGTACCTAGCCATATATGTATGCTAACTGTAGCTGCTATTTGACAGAAGAAGAAATTTGTTACAAAAAAGTTATTGAAGGGATACCAACAATATTGTCCCATTTTTTGTGTGATTCTGCAATAATTTGGTTAGATTTTGAACTTGTCAATCCATTCTGCGCCATTAAAACACTATTTTTAGTGAACAGGCACACAATTAAACATTTAATACCAGTTAGGAACATATATTATATATTATGTTCATTTTTTTTAACTTAAAGACAATAAACGTATAGTTTGGGTCACTTTAAGACCATATTGTGTAACCTCGGTTCTTTATAGGTGTTAAAGTTAAGTTTTTCAAAATAAGCGTATTGAAATATTTTATAAAGAGTTCTGTTTTGTATATTTAACTTTATGTTTCTGATAAAAAAAAACAAAGTATTTCCTTTTTAAGCTAAGATGATTCCATAAATGTTGCTATGAATTTGAACACTTGCGATTTTAAGGCTGGAAGGTTATGTGGTGCTTTTCATTGTAAGATACAAATACAATATTACAAGTAAATTTTAAACTATGAAAGGTTTTGACTTGATCACAAGTCTGCAGATTTTATTTAAAATTTCAAAACTGACAGTTTTGTAGATGTTACATACATGCAAACATTATAAAATCAAAAAGGACTTTCTCAGTTGTGCGAAAACAAATTGTCAACTGACAGACAGCCTGTGCCACACAGTTAAGTTAACTGTATATACTTGGTACATATAAAAAAATTCTTATGTGCTAAGCTCCATATAGTCATTCAAAGGTGAATGGTTCAATCCCTGGACTCAACAAAATATCTCTGCGACATTTATTCTTGGATGCCGTATCTAATGTTCATTTGCATCTTACCATTATTTCAGATAAAAGGAAACAAATTAGAGATACACGCAAATTTGACAAGTTAGATTTCTTAAATCATTTGTAGTTTTTAATGGAGTTTGAAAAATATTATCTTACTTCTTCCACAATCATATCAGTCAATATATTTCTTCCGCTTTGACTGGACTGTCATTAAACTTAAATGAAATAATGAACATAAAGTTCTATGGCAACATTATCATCTCTCCGTAAGCAAAAAAAAAAAAAAAAAAAAAACAGAAAAAAAAGAAAATTTGATGTAAAATGTATAAAATGTACTTGCATAATTAGTTGTTCAAATGTTGACATGATAACAAAGTTTTTATGAAGTCTTTGTTATCGCCGTTCCTGAACGGCGATATATACAATTAACAAGATTTGAACAGTTTTGCCTGTACACCGTCTGCCTTTAGCCAATCAAAGCAAAGCATTTCATATCACATGATAACAAAATGGACGTCAAAATTCTTCTGCAAGGGGTGCGAAATGGACTTGCCCAACCGCCATGTTTGTCGGGTTACTTATTCTTACAACTGAAAAATACCATCATGAATGTACGATCTCAGTACCAGTCTTCAGGCTCGTGTATGATAAACACAGGATAATCGCAATATTTTTTGCTACATGTCATTTTTAACTAGAGAATGTAGTCTAAATAAGAGTATGGTTTGTTTGTTTTTTTCCAAAACTTGCACTTAAAGAAAAAAAATAAATGCTTGCTTCCGGCCTGTTCTAATCAGGATACAAACTCCCCGCAGGGGTTACTTTCCCTGATTAGTACAGTAAAAGTTTAACCGGTGCGAGGAGTTTGATCAGGATTTTTATATTTGCTTCATTAGGGTTAGGGTGATATCGTATTTTTTATTTAAAATTTATTCTGTTAAAATTGTACATATAATATTCTTATGGTATTGAAGAACTGTATCTAGCTTTTGTTTAGTATACATTTTTAGTAATAAATAAAGAGAAAAAAATACGCAAATAGTCAATTAATTATGCGTAGACTGGTTTACAACAAAGCAATATTTACAAGGTTTAAATGCTGCAAATTTTAACATGATGTATAAAATTATTGGGATGTTTTTCATTAAGAAGCCAAATCGTCCGCTTTCAAAAATAGTCCAGCTACAATAAAATTACAATGTATATTTAATCTACTTTATAATTTCTGTGTGAAAATTATCAAATATAACTTCGCTTTTCAGTGCAAAGCATGTTGTAAGATTATCAAATTGAATGAAGAACATGAAATACATTCATCTATGGATACGACGAAATGCATGGCTGAACGGCGATTTCAAGCATTTTTGGAAATGCTAATACTTGTCTACATTACAATGCATTCAGAACAGCTTTTCATGACTGAAATAACTGGGTGAGAAATTACGTGTATATTTTCGTATTTATTCATAATATTAAAAACACAATGTCAAAGAATAAAGATGAAGTGAAAATCATTTTCTGAAAAAAAAATAGACCTGGCTGAAAAAATAAACCTCATCACCTTGCTTAAACTGCCGTTTTGCAATAAATTAAATTACGTTGCTGATAATTGTGGTTTTAAGGTATTTCCTGAAAGTATTTAGTCTTTACTAATGAAACTTGGAAAGGGGATGAAAATGAAATAGTTTGCAATAGGTAAAATTATCTCTGACTTCCCTTATCTTCAAGCCGTCAGGTATCTTAATACATCCGAAATTTGATTCTATATTTGTTAAAAAAGTAAGTTATCTTTGGAGGATCTATTTACTTCTCATGTATGGTATGTATGAATAGCTTGTAAGTATATGTCATAATGCTATTTTGCTATGATATTTTATTTATGAGCTGTTGCCCCAAGTTACAGAGTTTAGAGTTTATCATTCCGGCATCTACAATTTCAAGGCGAATTTGTGCTAAAATATTCTAATCTTTTAATTCTCGCTGGATATCAAACAAAATCTGATTATGATATTAAATTATTGCTTCAATTCACAACTATAAGAATTGTTTATTGTTAACATTTATTTAGCTGTCTGTAAAAAAGAAAACAATCTTGAGCGAATACATTATATTGAATGTTAACTTCGGTTGTATCAAAAGACATTCGATTGCTTTCACTTTATAAAATCACCATGTGTAGTTAATGTAATGCCTTTAAATTGGACAAACAATGGGTTTTGAGTATGATTATAGTACAAAATAACTGTTAAATTTAACCAGTATGCTAGTGACAGAAAGATATTTCATGTATTAGAATACCAGTATGTAGTTATGAAAGAACCGAGGTTACACAATATGGCCTTAAAGTGACTCAAACTACACGTTCATTGTCTTAAAGTTAAAAAATCGAACATAGATGCATTGTGTATGTTCCTAACTGGTTGTAAATGTTTAATTCTGTTCCTGTTTACTTAAAATAACATTTTAATAGCGCAAAATTGTTGGTCAAGCTGAAAAACCGAAGCAAAATATTGCAGATTCACACAAAAAATGGGACACCTTTGTTGGTATCCCTTCAATAACTTTTTTCTAACACATTTCTTCTTCTGTCAAAAAGTAGCTACAGTTAGCATACAAATATGGCTAGGTACTAGTCGTATACATTATACAAATATTCCTAGAAAATTCCCGTACCTGTTGATAATTTATCCAAATTCCTGAATATTTACGCGAAAACTGACGACGCTAGTCATAGACTACACGTTTTTCTCGCTTAAAGCACCGAGCTACATGATTTAGGTCCTACCCCTTGCTTTGCGTCTTGAATGATTGCAGCCCCACTTCTGACAGCTCCATCTGCTAAACGTTTTGTTGTTCCGCCTAGTCCCTTGCCATGTCCTGCTTCGAAGTAGTTCCAGACACAATTTACACCATACAACTGTTCAGCATTAGCAACAACATGGAAAATATATTTGTTGCGATATTGACTGGTAGGACTGTCAGTCCAGAAGTGTATCTTCTTTATACCTGGATCCATAGTTTTAAGCTCAGGAATTATGGCGTCAATAATAGCCCAAACTGTGCCAGCCGAGTGCGCCATTTCATCCGATATCACAACAAAGCTTTTGTGTTGCAACAATCTACCACTATCTCTATAATAGGTGACGACTGGGTGCAAAGTAACGGCTGTTTGGTGCCAATATGCACTTTGAACCTCATCTACAGATCTACACATATAGTTTTCAGCAAAATCCATCTGCAGCAAAAACTCATGTTCAGGTAATTTCTCTTTCAGTGTCAGGATTTCCTTATACTGTGTTCTTAGGCGTATAACATGATCGCGAAACTCTTGCATCTCAGAGGTAACTAAATGCTCAAATTCCTTAACTGGTATAATGGCATCGACAACTTTCATTCTTTTTACATTTTTGTCATCTGTGACCCGTTTCCAGACTTTGAACTTTACTTCACCACTGATGTTTGCATTTTCTATTAATTCACTCATATTCAGATCAACGGATTCTTCTGGGTTCGAACTTACAGTAACGCCAATTTTTCTCATAGCTTGCATTTTTAATGCCATGTTTTGGTGACGAATACACATACATGCTTGTCTTCCAAGAAATTGAGCTGTTATATAAATACAAATGTCCCTGCCGGGAATAAGTAATCCTATTTTTTTTTATTTATGTCTGGTGATATACTTTTCAAAAGTACATTGTATCTGTTACAGTATTTGCTATAGCTACTTGGAGGAGATTTTAACTGTGGTGGTGTTGACTGGGAGAACCTGTTGATAAGACTCTCGAGACACAGACAAGCAAAATTAATTAATCACAATTACTTGCTGCATGGTCAAGTCCTGGAAGCAGTAGATTCTGCTAAGTATCTGGGTGTTACTCTAACTAACACCCTAGATTGGTCAAAACATATAGACAGTGTGACTGGCAAGGCCACAAGAACGTTGGGATTTTTACGCCGTAACCTATCCTTTTCTCCTCAACATACGAGAGTTATGGCTTACAAAACCTTAGTTAGACCGCAGGTTGAGTATGCATCCCCCATATGGAACCATTATACTCAAAACAATATACAAAGGGTTGAAAAGGTACGGCAGCAAGGTGGGCTTGTAGAAGGTGGCGTAGATCTAGTTGTGTTGGTGACTTATTAGTAGATCTAAATTTGGATAGTCTGGAACACAGAAGGAAAATTAACAGTTAATTCTTTTTTACAAGATTCATAATAATCTTGTTTATATAGATAAGGAAAGGTATTTGTCTCCAATTACAAATAGGTCACTTAGAACCAGACATAGTCATCCATTCCAATATCAAAGACCATCTCCTCATACAGAATGTTTTAACTTTTCTTATTTCCCAAGGTTAATACCAGTCTGGAACAGCCTGTCTGAGTCAGCTGTCTCTATTGCTACAGTTGAATCGTTCAAGCAGGCTGTTAGGTCAATGTAATGATAATGAATTTGTAAATAGTTTTAACAGGTAAAGCCAGCTACCTTTTAAACTGTACACATGTTCTCAGAGCATTTACTTTTGGACTCTAAATTATTCTTACTGGTAGCTTACACAGTGTTTACAACTGTATATACAGTGGTTTCTTTTAAACCCATCTGGCTGTTAATTTTGCCACCCACATGACATAATGATCAGTTTTGAATGAAGTCATTAAAGGAAGAAAGAAAGATATTTTGTTAAGACGTATGACATATTTATTTTCACGAATAAAACAAGTTCAAGTTCAACTAATTACTGCCAACAGTCAAAGCTGACTATACAAGGCAGGCAAGTTCTTGCAACTGCTTCCTGGGTTCATACCAGTACTCACGCCGAAAGTGAGGACTGTGGAATGTCACCGGAGACTCTCACCTCTGGTGGGATTTGAACCAGCAACCTCCGGATCGGGAGTCCGACGCTCTAACACCTCGACCACCGCTTCTCAAAACTTTTTGTAAAACTATGTTCAATTTGTAATTTCTTAGACATGATGGACATCTCTTTCAGTCTTGATTTAGCTACACTGGTGGAAAATGTAACAGCTGACCGCTAACAACTTCTACACGTTTTTTAACGAATATTTTAGACAGAGTTCTGAGCATTTTATTAGTCTTTATAGAGAGCTTTGAAAGCTTGTTTTTGTCCAATTTTGAGATGCTGAAACTAAATATCCTGTTTACTGCCTATAAGTAACTTTCGAAATACACTTTGTTCAGTTAAACACCAAAAATAAACAGGAACCAGACATAAATCCTATTTTGACCTCTTTAGGCCCTGTAAGTAATATAATGACTTTAACTGGGCATGAAGAGCTCAAAATAGGATTTTCTACCTGGTACCTGTGTTCTCATAGAACAAGTAAAGATACAACTACAGTTTCTAGTCAGACTACACGGCAACATATATTTTTTTTTCCTCAAAGACCTAAAACAGTACTTTAGATCTTTGGTTATTTGCACCCCTCTTGATCATTTTTAAGAGGAAGTTCAAGTTGCTTTTGTAAACAGAATCTGTCTGCAGGCTAGAGAACATAAATCACTACTTTCACAGTGGCTAAGGTTCAAACCTAGAAAATTTAGAAATTTAGGCTAATTTGTAAACAGAATCTGCCTGCAGGCTAGAGAACATAAATCACTACTTTCACAATTGCTAGGATTCAAACCTAGAAAATTTATAAATTTAGGTTAATTTGTCAACAGAATCTGCCTGCAAGCTGGAGACCTTATATCACTAAATTCACAGTGGCTATGATTCAAACCTAGAAAATTTAGAAACTGAGGATAATTTGTTAACAGAATCTGCCTGCAGGCTGGAGAACTTATATCACTACTTTCACAGTGGCTACGATTCAAACCCATAAACTCTAGAAATTGAGGATAATTTCCTAAATCTCATACTTCAAGACATGAACCAAGCAAAGACATTTCATGATTTATTTCATATATTATTTTTCAACAAATCATAGATAATAAAACTGTGCAAATATACAAAACAATTGTGCTTTTTTTAAGGCACGAAGGAATGTATAATACATACATGAACATTTTAAAAAAATCAATACTGCAGTAATGCTTATAATTACTGAAAAGAAAAAAGTACTTTCTTAAAACAAATATCATAAAGTATAATTTATTAAATATCTTCAGACACCAATGTATACACAAGGTTTGGGCAATTTCTTACTTATATTTTCTATATTAAAGTTCAGAATAAACTATGACTTATTAAATATCTTCAGACATTGCTGCATACACAAGGTTTGGGCAATATCTTTTTTACTTACATTTTCTATATTAAAGTAAGATTTCTCTGGGTCTATTATCACATAATACTTTTTTAAGGGATGTCTTTTTTCCTAGTGGTTCAGTTATAAAATGAATATATATGTCTATATATGCAATATATACTGGAAGATAAATGTATAATTTGTGTTGAGGATAAATTAGATTACGGTAGCCAAACCAAGATCAGCTGAATTGTTACAGAACAAAATCATGGGATTCTTGGAAACACCTTTTTTAGGCTTTTTTTTTCAACTGGGAACACAGCATGTGATCCTGTGAAAATGTCCATGGCTGATTCAAAATATCATGTACGGTATTGACTAAATCAAAAAAATATCTTGTTGTGACATAGCAAAATATTCCAATAAACCCTTTAACCAATAAAAAAATCTTAACTGATATTCTTTGCAACAAATATATGTATCACAGGTTACTAGTATATAACATTGTTAAATTAAATAATCCTACATATATTCATGTTTCAAATAGAAATCAGAGCCATTAACCAGTAAATTTTACAATTAACATTCAACAAAAGCCACATTACTTGTTCTTTACTTCTCTTAACCCATTAATGCCTAGCGTCCACAAAATTAGACACAGGCAAACAGTACAGACCCAGATCAGACGCCGCAATATGTGTCTTCTGATCAGGGTCTACACTGTTTGCATAAAGGACTTTCTTCTCTAAACAGAATAAAACTGAAAATTTATACTAGAAACCCTTTTTACTGAAAATGGACTCGTCAAGCTAACAAGGATGGCATAATCTATTGGGCATAAATTGGTTAATTAATATAATAAATGATAATAAAACAATGAAAAAATGTATAAAACAACAAAAAACATAAGTTTAAGGACAAAAATGTGCCCTTTTTATCACAGATAATGCAAAAACAATTTTTATATACATATTTTTCAGTACTGCACTAGGTGTAATAGCTACAATTGTTGATATAATTGCTGAAAATGAATGTAAGAAATACTTTTAACTCCACTGTTCTAACAAGCATAATCAGTCATTACACATTGTTAAAGTGGAAAGGCCTACTGGCAATCATGATATATATTCTATTCCATTACAAAAATGTAATGGTAATGCATTAGTGGTCTATGTAATGTGATATCCATAAAGTTATTCCAAAACAGAAGTTTTCAAAAATCCACTGAGACATAATGGAGAATTACGAATATGACATGCCTACAACAATGAATCAAATGCTTCATAGTTAAAGAAATAATATCTATACAATATTTTCAGTTAATACTGATCACTTAAACATAAACATATCATAATGCTTTTAGAAGTAAAATTCTTGAGTTCGAATAAACCATCAAGTCTTCAGTTTTTGACAGATGCAACTGCAGGTTTACAAAATGTGATTCTTTGTCATATTCCTGATGGAAAGTATGAAAAATATGCAGCAAAACAAAGGCAACAGCTGATATACATAGTGAATAACCACACACCGTTTTGCCTCATGTCTGAGTTTTAATCAATTTTTATGGTCTTAAAAATGAAATAGAGGAGACTCTGCTATTAGAACAATTATGAGAATTCTCCACAAGGGAAATTTAGTAATGATGAATTTCTGATGAATATAATTATGCCAATACAGATTACTATGACATTCCAAAGAAGACACACTTCTACTAAGTAGGGCTGGCTCATCAGGGTAAGGTTATAAGAGAATTAAAATATCTTAAAGTATCAGTATACCATAACATATAACATGCTTCTAAAACTTCATACTATCAATCAGCAATGCTTTAATGGTTACCCTGTGCAAAGTCTTTCAATGCTGGTTTGGAACATGAAGATACACCACTTGCAAAACATTCCTCACTATTAATATCACTATAAAAAACATTGTACGTGTACATTTTCACTGCAGCTGGTCAAGTTAACTTCACAGCTGTGTTGTAATACTGCTAAACAAGAAATATTCCTACATGTTTATTGCCAACAAGTATCACAAATATCTATTAAATACTGGTTTGTACCAAAAGAGAAACATCTTGGTTTAAGCTAACAACGTCATAACAGTCCACAATGATTCTTTCCAATACTGGGAGTAGTGAGGATGTTCCACTGGTTGCTTGTGGTAGCTTAGATTTGGCTGACACTTCTCAAAGTTTCCAATGGTGTTAAGAAGACTGTGTTACACTGGTTGTAAGGGAATGGTGGCTATCGGTTGAGGCGTTAGGGAAGCTGGATGAAACCCGGTGGCGGACAGACTCATGCTGAGGTACTGGGCTGCTTGTAATCTAAAACAGATGGAAATACAATTTAGCATTCACTTTCTAAAATTTTAAGTAGAAAATAATCTTTGTATTCTAACACCTAAAATACCTGAATTCCTACTACAGTCAATTACTCAGTTTTTATCAGACTTGTCAAACATTTCTGAGATTTACAAGTACAGACAATAATTTATATACAGTGTACTAGTACAATATGACTGTATTTTGCTCCAATTCTATAATTCAGACACCACTGGTGCTTTAAATTTTGTCACATCCAAACATTATGCTTTACTTCTTGCTGTAAATCTACCAGTAGTAAAAATATTGTGGTCTAAATTTTATCTCGGAGTAATATTTGAATATTCATTGTTCAAAACTAACAGTATATTCAAACCTTTTATAGGAATAGGTCTTGTTACTAACTTACAACACCGATAATTATCAAAGACTTAATATACCATACGGTATTTTATGTCTTTGGAATTATTAATTATCCTGTACATGTGTAATCTGGTATGATGACATGACCTGCATGTGACATATTTCAGCCAATCACATACACAAATTGGAAAATATATAAAACTTAAAGCTACATCAAAGGGCAACAACCACATAGACAATATCAATAAAAACTGAAATTCTGAACATGACAAAAGTGGTTAAAAGACAACAAAAGCTAATCTCTTTTATGTTGAATTGGAAATTGCAATTTATTTAGCCATTTCCTAAACATAAAAGCATGTATCAAAGAAAACATTTAAATCCAAGTTTAACAAAAGACCATACACAATGTATCAAATAATGTCAAAACAGTGAACTGGTGAAGGGAAGTAGATGGTAAGCAGAAAACAATTTATGCCAAGCAGACAGAATAGACAACTTTTTGCAGAACGTGGTCAGCAGTGAAAATATTATCAGTGATTTTGTTAAAAATTCATATGAAAATAAAGTAACTTATTTGAATTATGTTGTAATAAGCATGAAAGGTTAAAGAATCTTAGAGAGTGATAAAAAAGCTACATTTGGCTGGGCTGGTCCAGATTTTGAATTATGAAGGAAAAAAATCAGAGTATACATCAAAATGATAATTTCAAATTTTGTCAAATAATTTGGAAAGAAAATCTTTTCATATGTAAAAGATCACATCAAAGTTTTGATTCTGTAGGCCTGCTGCAAAGCCTTGTAATCAGCTTTAAATTCTGTGATTGGCCACCATGTTGAACCATAGCTATCCTATAATTATATGATTTATATAAAATGCTCCAAAATTCAAAATTAAAAGAATTCAAAGAATATACCATAAAATTAATTGATAATATACACATTGTCTTTTATTGCCAATTAATCCATTAAGTTCACCAGTTGTACTTGGAAATTTTGTCTGAGACCATGACATTGAGTAATGATTCATTCAATATAATTCTTATTTTTATAATTCTGAGAGACATGGAATACTCTAAAATTTAGGGTATACCTCTGGTACAGTAACACTGGTACATGTAGAAGACAGCATTCAAAAGCTATAACATTCATTTCTCTTCATCTACTGGTATGTGTATGGGAAGAGGTTGTGATGGAGAATAGAACTTTGAAAAATTCCAGAATCACTTCATAAAGTTTCATAAAGGAATTGCTGCTGTACCACCAATCATTTGTCCAATCTACAACTTCTTGGTAATGTGCAAAGTTTTCAGATATGCTAGGTCATTGCCATTTTATTAACATGTTTTATGTTCTTCCCTGTTTCTTTTTCAACTGAACTATAGTTAACTGCAGTGAGAGCAATGACAGTCAAGATTTGCTTTATTAAAGTGACAAACACATTTTGTATATTACACACAAACAGGGACAAGTAGCACATATGTCTACACATATTTTACCTGTTTATTCTCGATATGTGGCAGAAATGGCCTTCTGCTTGACAACCTGCTAATGTATTTAGTCGATAACTTTTAGTTTCTTTAAGTTTATTACTTCCACCTTTTTTTATATCAATACATGTACTTAAGTTTTATTTGAGAAACTAATTTGAAAATTTCTAAAATTTATATAAACGTTAAACTGTTTAATTTAGAATTTACTGATATTAATTTTTGTGTTCCATACTAGCTTTTAAGATGTTTCACTTGAAAATATGAATGTTTTACTAATTGGAATATTCTAATAATTAAGTCTTTTTCATTTCTGATGTCAAACTGGTAAATGCAAGGTGCACTGTGATAACTACAAGAACAAGCAAAATCACCACACAACTTCCGTGAGACAATACTGCAAGCAGCTGATTTAAATCTGCAGATTTTAAAAATTCAGATTCATTATCCTGGTGTTAATTTGTGACAGTTCTTCATAATTTAATGCATATTAACCCAATACCCTGCTGGAGGCAATCTGACTCTGCCTTTGCAACCAGTGCAGACCAAGATCGGTCTGTACAAGCGTGCAGTCTGATCTTCGTCCGCACTATTTGCCATTCAGAAGTAAACTTTCAATAAGCTATTCCATTACCAATTAATGGATCTGTCCAAATTGAAAGATGGCCAAGTCCATTATAGATATTTAGCATGGGAAGGTTTAAATCTGGAAATCATATGACCTAATTTCAATTTGACACTGTAAAATATAAACAAATATAAACCATTCAAACAAAATACTCTACAAGAAGGTGTTGTCTGCCATGCCTCTAAACATCTCTTTTTTATGAAGTAACAAATACACAGCCAGAGGTATCAGTTATCTTGTAGGATGTACACCATATTTCATCTGCATTTTAATTATTTTTATGTATTTTTACAGGTAATAAATTAATACTCAAACAATATAAAAGAATGAATGCTTGCAGTATTGTTTTTCTAACATTCCATCACCACACAGTGCACTTTATTTAGAGAAAATGTGCCCGCAACCTTTCAGCAAAACTAAGACAAAGACTTGACCTAATTTAAATCAAAATCATGAAAAACATTTACAGCATCGTAGGGGAGGTAACCCATGGTTATATAAAATGAAATCGAACCCTTGAAAAAAATTAACATAACTTTCAATTTTTACTTTGATCTAATAACAAACTTGAGAAATCCCAATGGGCCCTTGATAATTATCTCATAAGAAAATTATCATTTATCTTAAAAAACAGAATCAGACACTTTCTATGTCATCAGAAATATTTCACCCTGGTTTCAGTCCAATTTTCAACTGGTTTTCTTTAGGAATCGAGAAGGTAAAAATGAAGAAAAAGTGATCTAAAAAGGACCAAAATAAAAGGGTCATCTTTATCCTAGTATGGTCGCCAGAGCCGAAAAAATCTTAATGTTATGTCAATTTGGCTTATAATTCAACACACTGTGCAGGAACAAGACTGACTGAGAAAGTGAAAACAATGGATGAGAAAGGGTGACTACAACAGCTCAAGGAGTCTGTGCAGTGTGATCAAATTAACAGTGATGAAACTGTGCAACTATTCTGTAATATTTTCTTCAACAATCGGATTTCTAAAAATATTTAAAAGAAATACTACAAAACTATGCTAATTGGTAGCATAATAAATCTGGTATCATGAACGGAAAGTGATGCTGAAGCAAGACATATGAAAACTCAAATATATACAAAAACTATGTACTTCAAAGTTCAAAACATGAATGTTTATATTCAGCTAGAAATAATTACAGAGTATCTACTATACAGAGCTTTTAAGCTACTTGTACATCCTTGCAAATAAATCTAGACTTTATTGAAGGAATACAGATGTTTCAATTTAGCAACAGCCTGAATATATTTCACTCGCAGAATACTGATGTAATATTTTTCACCACTGTGCAAGTTACCTGACCATGCAGGGTTAACATACGGTGCGTGTGACACTCAGGGAGTTTCGATACACACGTATACCTATTGCTAGGCATGCGGTAACTTAAGAGTGGCTTAAGTCGAACTTGAATTTCTTTATGGAATGGACCCAAGTCCACTTTCTCACTATAAAATGAGAATAAATGTTACATTACAATTTGGATTTTCGTTTTCACGTTTCTTTAGCTGGTTACATACTTCAGCAATATACATTTGCTGCAAAATCAAATCCAGTACAAAACAAAACAATTTGAACAAGATCTCAAGAAAGGAAGATTGATGAAAATTTAGTCATGAAACACAACAATTATGCTTGAAAAAAGAAAGAACATGCTTCAAAACATGGGCTTGATGCTTGAAATATGAAAACCTGCAACACTAATGAAAATGGCTGATGTTGAAACTAAAAGTAAATTCCTTATGTTTTACCCCTGCCCTGCTATGAACAACTTTCATCTTTGTACACAAGCAAACTTTTAATTTCTAGCGCAATAGTTAATGCTGTAAAGACAACCCTCATATGTGAATACTTCAACTAATGACTTTCAAATATGCGGACAGGACAAATAATCTGACATGTGACACACAACAGTATAAAACGATAAAGCCATTAATCAAATATCAACATTTACTATACCAAGATCAGACCAAGGGAAAGTAACTCTTTTGTGAGTTTTTCAAATTTGTTAATCAAGCAAACATCAAACTGAAATAATCATTTCACAATTTTTACAAAATTTCTAATCTGTATAAATAACAAATAACATATATAAAAAGCATAAAATATAATACTGTAATATCACTTATATCCAACTTCTGTGGTGTGCGACGATATGGCGCTGTCTGTAAGTGCAGTCTATAAAACTGCATTCGTAACCTCCTGAACAAGACACATTGTGAATATAATACCTTGATTTGTTGTAAAAAGACACAGCTTATTCAGTGATGTTTCTTGCATCTCAACTTAGACCATCTAAGGGACTGACAAAGTCATAATTTCTCTGCTATTACAACTGGTCAGTAAATTGTTAAATCAAAGTTTAGAAAAAACTGATTATAGTATCGATTCATTAACCTGTCTGGTAATCTGGTCATATTCTGCCAAATTAGATCATAATATGAAATCATGTTTATTTTTTTAATTATATTTTTCTGAGAGTAGTCTTAGATGATCTTAAGACTTTGGCTGTAAAGCTAGATGGTGAAAATAGTGATAATGGATGGATTGTGAGACAATGGATTCCAAGATAAACTGACTGAAAATGAATCCATCAGACCAAGAATCTCAAATAACTGCCCCTTCTTCAGTCTCAGTTGAGTAAAGAAACATTTTTTTTTCTGAACACTGCCATAAGAACAGTCAAAACAGCTGAGAACAAGGGATGAAAATTTATAGTTTTGTTTTCCTTTTTTTTTTACAAAGCTGTATTTACATGCGCAAGTTACAGAAACTTGAAATTTATGAGAATCATGTAGAAGACAACAGAAAAGAAACAACACAGATGCTATACAAATACAACACAGAAACAAAAATATAAAGACTGGGAACAAATACAGACAGACTAAAAAATATAATATATAGTATCTGCATGCAAGAGCCATAGAAAAAAATGAGAAAGAGGAATCATACTTAGAAAATTTTCCAGTTTATTTTGTTGTCTTGCATATAAAACAGACTTTCAATTTTAAGTTGCCATGTTATTGTTAGAAATTTACACCAGTGCCTAAAAACTAAAAACAATGACAACAATAAGATGATTATATGGAAGTCTATAACTAGGTCCAAAAACACTGATAAAAGTCTTGCACAAACAT
This sequence comes from Cyclina sinensis, assembly GCA_012932295.1. NCBI lineage: Eukaryota > Metazoa > Mollusca > Bivalvia > Venerida > Veneridae > Cyclina > Cyclina sinensis. Next base: position 14,280,001 of record JAAONU010000013.1, read on the forward strand.
TTTTTGTATGGAATGAAATACAAGTTTTGTATTGAATTTATCAACAAAATTGAGGAAACCAAAGTTGAATCTAATAATAGTCCTATATATTCTGTAGACTTAATATCATTCTGAAATTATCTACTGAAATGGCATAAAATTTATGTAACAGACTTATTCCACTTTCTCTAAAGACCGAACACAAAGGACATGAAACTGAACAGTACATGCATTAAAATCAAGATCCAGCTGTGTGTTAACTCTTGAAAAATGCTAAGGAAAGTTTTTAAAGTCAGCCTTTGATTGGCAAATGCTGATGTCAAGCTGAGACCCTACCTTAAGTCATGACACAAGACATTTTTGTATTCATTTGGTAGTCGGTATGTAAAATTAAACCAATTTCTTTCTGATTTTCAAGTTCTTTTCTCTAGACAATAAAAGAAATCTGCATGTGTGGTCAATAAGTGTTATTTGTAAATGTAGAAAAAAACTTTGTATAGCCAATGGCATCAACAAATAGTTAACACACAGTACAGGCTCTTGGCAGAAACTAAACAAGGGTTGAACAAATTGGGTAGAGTAGAAATCACTAAATTGTTTACTACCTCCTGACTAAGTTTGGTACAGTGTGTGTTGGTACTATAATCCTAGTATAGCTCGCCTAAATGGGTGAAAATCATAGCATTATCCAACATGCGTAATGCATATATTATGTTACATAAATAAAAGGGCCATGCTTCTTTGTGCATGCTTGTTTATGAACATGTGACACAACAACATATTATGACAAAACTGCACAACACAATAACATATGTACACTACTAGAGCAGATCTAGGGGGATGTACTTTGCTTTCTAACATTAACCAACTAACCAGTCAACTGATGGATGTAAAAGGTGCTGAGGTTAACCAACATGTGCATTGACCGATGCTGTTTTTAAGGTGTTCACTTAAAGACTGGTTTTCAGTCTATTCAAATTTAAACCTGAGACCTCCAGAGTAAAAGTCAGACATAACTGCAACCCCAACAACTGGAAGACTGAGAGTTATACATTGCAGTTTCTTAAAATTATGACATACGGACTGACATTATCATGATCATATACCATATAATGGTAGAGAAAATGATCACCCACCTAGATCTGCTTGATAAGTTAAAGTTTGATATATTTCACATAAACATAGTTAAAGCATTATACTTTCGGAGAGTTTTTCAACAATTTTATCTTAAAACTGAAGCATAATACTCCAGAATGAAAATTTGTATTTAAAAGTTGAGCCTCTGTAGATAGAAGAATGTGATATGCATAAAGAGATTTTGTGTGTTTTGTTTGAAGAAGTATATAAAACGACTAAGTATAAATACCTTGGCTTGAGACTACCAAATGTTTTGTCTAAATTTATTTATTTCAAATTCATTTAAGACCCAATGCAGTTAATATCTTCTTCTTCTAATGACTGTATCTAAGATTTCTGACCAATTCAATCAATGTAAATGAGACTGTGGAAATGACCGCTTTGAAATGCTACTTCAAATTGGACACTACCCCTACACCAAATGGGACTCCTCTAGGTAAGCAGGACAGCCACTTTATTCATTAAACCATAAATAATTCAGCCAGCTTCCAATTAAACGGCTAAAACTTTATGCAACTATTGAATAAAACAGATAGATAACTTCAGTACATGTTGCTTATCTGAATCTTTAGTAAAGTACATTTTGAAACAAGTTAATGAGTGCAATGAAATACAAGATTTTTATCTCCTAAAATGATCTACAATTTCTTTATTTCCCCTAAAACAAACACTGAAAAATCCCAGAACTATTGTGACAATGATACTTACTTGACGGCATCAAGATGAACATTTGTACCCAGATCACTGTTGGATGAGTCAGAGTTAGGTCTATGTATAGGTATAAGGTTGTTGTCCACTACGGTACCCGTACTGCTGTATTTATCCACGCCAGCGCCACCTATCTCCCCTCCCCATGCTGACCGCATTCCACTCTTTCCTCTACTTGGGCTGTATGTAATGCAAAAACACTTCAAATAAGATAATCAATGAATGTGTTAAAGGGGACATTACTGTGTTCAGTTCCATAACATGTTTGGAAGTCATTAATCAAACTAAGCACTTACTTTTGAATCAGCAGCCATTTTGTTCAACCACTAAAAGACAATTCATATGAAAAGTTGTAAAGGTGGTTCAAAATGTGAATACTACCCCTAACACCACAAAACTGTTATAATCTAAAAATCTAAAGCAAAGTGTGCTTTGCAAATACCTTAGACAAAGAAACAAAGAAAAAAAACATTGACTTCTTTGTAAGAAACCTCGAGAGTTAGCAAGATGTTTCTGTGTTTGCAAAGTATAGTTACCAGTATGCTAAATTAGTAAAGCCCAGAAGATTCAGTTTAAGTCTTAGGAACTTATTTTCACCACTTCCTCCTAGAACTCACACCAAAACTCATTCCAACAGAGACAAAATGTCAGCATGTGTGTTACCTGAATCTGAAATCTTTAGGAAGAGCATTGCCATGTATGGCATCATGTCGGGATTTCATCAATTGTTTCTTGAAGTCTTTCCTTGTGTTTCCATACCCATTAAATATATGGTCACAGAAATATAAGTTACCATCACAATATATCTGAAAACAAAAGGTAAATACCTCCTTGAAAACTGAAAAATGATACAAAATCATATGTATTTTAGTGTACTAATGATTCAGAAATTACTTACTTATTAATAAATTATGCCACTGTCACTTCTTACTATACAAGGTAAAGGGATTGAAGTTCTAAAGATTGGTTGCTTGATGTCTTTAGAATTATGTCCAACTATATTTCAGCTTTAAAAATACTTCAGACCAGTAAATCACTACTGAACACTTTATCATATAAAAGATAGGTAGTGGAGATCAAATCATTGTCTAACAGTAAAACTGTTCAATGTTTTGAAAGTTTAAGTGCTACTTGAACATAAAATTTGAAGATATTAACCAGAATCATGCCAGGAACCACATTATGTCTCATCATAAGGAGAGGTTGAGTATGATCTGACATCTCTGCGGCAGAGTTCACGTCATACTTAAACACCCGGAACATATCTGACCTACTCTGTACACATGGCCGTGTTCTGTTTCTGTTCTGATTGCAGTAAATCTCATTGAGCATTTCTTCTGCTTTAGTAATACCTGGAAACCTGTGAAACAACAAATATTTTTTTGCAAGTGTAAGGAAAATTTCTGACCAGTCTAAGAATTTTTTTCACTGAAATTACCACTAGTCAAAATCTATTGCTTCTCACTGGATAATTTTACTAAACCTAGCCAACCAGACAACAGAAATGTGAGACTGGTTTCTTAGTAAGATATACCCCAAATTATTAGCCAAGGACATTCCATTCTACATCAAAAGATGAAAAAATCTTGGAAGAGCAAAAGTTTTGAATTTAAATACAATATAAACAAGAACAGTGACAACCAGTGCTATTTGATTACTTGTAATAATAGCAAAGACATAAGACTGAGTTATGTTTAAAACTTATCATATCTACTTAACATTTAAGCACATTTTTTTTCACATAAAAGTAAAACAGGTAGAACAAAAACACAAACAGAGGAACCATTCCATATGATTGCATACATCAGAACAAGTTAAAACAAGAGCCGGTCGAACTGGGTGATGCTCCCCGAATAGGTTTTGGACACAGAATAGTGTGTCCATAAAGTCTTTGCCAAATTCAGCATAAAGATGTTATGTTATTGGTAGTTGCTGAAAAAAGGTTAAACTGTTTAAATATGCAATGAAGAATGTAAGACAGTTACCATTTTATTCTTTATTTTTCTATCAACTCAGACAGTGGCAGTCCTATCCAGACAGTGTCATGGTCACTGAAGTAGGCTGGTGACAGGTAAACCAGAGGTTTTTGATACCTCTTGTAGTTTCAGAGTTATGTCCCGACAAAGTTCAAAGTGTAAAAATGAACAAAGAGCAATAACTAAAAAATTAGGCGATGCAGAGTTATGGTTCTTTTGCACTGCACTTCTACTCAATAAGATCTATCTACCTACAAAGTTTCATGTTGATATTTCTTGTAGTTTCAGAGTTACGTCCTGGACAAGAAAATGTGGACTGATGGACAGACATACAGACATACGGACCTGACAAAGCGGCGACTATATGCCCTCCCTTTGGGGAGCATAAAAACACAAAAGGTGCATTTCAAACTGCTTGTGTATCAGACAAGACCTCTCATTTTTGTCCCATATAAATTAATCAAGAATGAACCCAACTGGAGTTATAATCCTGAGGTCAAGAGTTTGACCCCCTCCACTCCCCCTCCCCAAACAACTCCATCACCAAGACTGCAAACTGTCTATTGGAAGAAACTTCAAACCAAGGTCCCATGTATCAATGGTGTACACTGAGCATGTAAAAGAAAAAAAGGTGTCTCTGAAATGAGATGGATTCTGCATCTTGCACTATAACCCACAACCTAAATAAACTAAACACAGCAAGGGGTTTTGGTCATATGGGAAACTCGTAATGATGATAAATAAACTCAAACAGAGAAAATTATTAAGATGTTCTTTCTTATTCAAAATAAACTGAAAAGATCTCTGCAAATTAATTCAACTCCATACAAGAAACAAATGAAGAAACTGAAAAGGATAACTGAAATTGTCCCATGAAAGTTACTCTTTTTATATCCCACTGATATTTTTTTCTTTTCTAAATGACAACCAAAGCCAGCTTATATGGTGTACATAATAAAGCATTGATAAATGAAACATATGCTAAGCCAAGTATGTGCATTCACTTACACCCTGCGGCATGCCACACCCTCTTTGTTCACATAAAAATCATATCCCACTTGGCAGGTTTGATTTTTAATATTTTTCCTGTAGCAAATAAAAGCTTCATAGAAAAAGTCTACATGGACAAAATGAAAATAGAATGTTTTAACAGGCCCTACAGTACATGTGCTGACAGAACACATTAAATGCAACAATCATTCATATATCTGAAAGCAGCTAAAACAGACTCTCTATCTCTGAATATGTTGATTTTAAAAACACTGCAGGCCTTTTTTTAAAAAAAAACAAAACAAAACAAATTGTACAAGCCTTGTTTTGTTTTGCTCAAATCACTAAACATGTATCTCAGTAATGCTAAATGATCTATTACATTATTATTCCATCATAATTTACCACGTACAGGTAGAAGAAAAGAAATTGTTGACTGTCTCATATTAAAAGTCAGTGAAGTAGCCTGTTTCATATTAAGAACCCTTAATCATACAGAGCAACAGAGATATACAGGTTAACAAAAAGGATCAATAAACCTCAGAAATGTTTAAGTACGGTACTAAAATGAAATACGCCAGTGACATTTATACTCACAGTGAAGAGACCACCATTATTACTGTCAGCTGTCCTTCAGGGGTCTCTGTCTTTATAAAATCATCGAGTTCAAGGTCCATGACGAAAGGTATATGGTGTCGACTACATCGGCATTGGGGCCGTTCATGGCCGAGAATCTGTTGGCGAATTACTATTGGGCAGTGACTGCGTGTGACAGCCGGGGTGGCTGATGGGACACGTTCTGAAGGAGCCACAACTGTTGGTTGTTTTTCTGGGGATGAACTCCTTGCACTTGTGGCTCGAGACCTGGCTGATCTTCTGCTTGCAGTTCTAAAAAAATTAAGATGAAACTTAACTAACGGTACTAGATACAAAAAAGTGAATTTAAACCAATAACTTATTTAAGAACAGCTATAAAATGTGCTCAATAATTCAAATATAAAAGTAAATCTTAACTAGAACTGTGTCCATAGGACACGGATGCCTCCACTATGCATAAGTGCTCATAAACAAGAGCATGTATATCCTGTATGTAAGATTTTTCTGTACATATACCTAAAATGATCTACAGGTAACCTTATGTACATGTTAAATTAAATTACAAATGTAAAATTTATATGTTCAATTATTTATATGGTATATAGTGAAAAAATCAACAAAGGGCCATAATTCTGTTAAATATGGTCACAGCAAAAATTCCTTCCTTTACTACCATCTACACATTAAAGCTGTTTATCCCTGGAAGTTTAAGCAAAATCTGCCATCCGGTTTAAGAGGAGTTGCGTTCACAAAATTTCTATATGGTATATAGTGAAAAAATCAACAAAGGGCCATAATTCTGTTAAATTTGGTCGCAGCAAAAATTCCTTCCTTTTCTTCCATCTACACATTAAGGTTGTTCATCCCTGGAAGTTTAAGCAAAATCTGCCATCAGGTTTAAGAGGAGTTGCGTTCACAAAATTTCTATATGGTATATAGTGAAAAAATCAACAAAGGGCCATAATTCTGTTAAATTTGGTCGCAGCAAAAATTCCTTCCTTTACTTCCATCTACACATTAAGGTTGTTCATCCCTGGAAGTTTAAGCAAAATCTGCCAACCGGTTTAAGAGGAGTTGCGTTCACAAAATTTCTACATAGTATATAGTGAAAAAATCAACAAAGGGCCATAATTCTGTTAAATTTGGTCGCAGCAAAAATTCCTTCCTTTACTACCATCTACACATTAAGGTTGTTCATCCCTGGAAGTTTACGCAAAATCTGCCATCCGGTTTAAGGGGAGTTGCGTTCACAAGATTTCGGGACGTACGGACGGAGGTACGGACGGACGGACGTACGGATGGACGGACAAGTGCAACGCTATATGCTCCCCACTTTGTGGGGGCATAATAAACTTGGAAAAGAAATTTGAACAAGTCGTAATATGACGTTGCCTTCAGTATGTACTTTAGCAAAAGCAACACTGAATTAATCTAATACTTAATTACTTACTCTGTCAGTCTATTAATAAGAGCTGTTGCCATGGGAGACATGGTACCATCTCCTGTGGCAGGGGCTTTGTCCTCAAATGTTACAGCAGTCTGGTCTTGACGCGCACTCAGTTCTGCCTGGAAATCTTCATCCAGGAATTCATTACCTAAACCACCTGAAACAAATAGAAAGTACATTTTGTAATTGTCCTGTCTTATATCTGAATAAAATATAATCGAAGAAGACAATGACTGGAAGTTCAATATTAAGTTGTAAAGTTTTCAATCAATGTGACAAAGCAAACTGGAGACAGTGATCAGACACCTTTCTTATTGCTGATATCAATAACTGGTACATTTTCATAAAATCAATTCCTTGTAAAGCATCTTTCTTTTCAGCCAAAAGAACTGCGTCCAGCAAAGATAAAATGTTTTCATGGTATAGTTTGTTCTAAGGCAATTTGTTTGATTGTTTTTGACCATATTTGTTTATACCCAGAGGTGCTGATGGTATTCTGTTTTTCTTCTTTGGCACTTCATAATCGTCAACGCCTAGTACGGCTCTCCTGATCTGCAGTTGGTGATCAGACACTCGGGCTGACTTGATGTTACGATTAGCAATACTGTAGTTAGGCATATCACGGACACTTTGCAATGATGTGGAAACCAGACCAAGAGCTATCCTGTAATGTTCCATCCAGTCATCTACCAGATTCCTGAAAAATTTGAGAAGTGTTAACAACTAGTGCATCTTCAGTGAAACAAGCAAGAATAAAATCGTTCTCTTTGCTTTAGAACTTAAAATAATTAAATCTGGTGTATAGTTATTTAACTATAAGGTTTACTCTTACATTTCAGAATTGACAATTCAACTTGATGCACAGACAAAATGCAGGTGATCAGTCCTTCTGCAAGACAATTGATACCATCTTAGAATTTCATTTAGGTACATGCATTGTGATACAAGTTATCATAATTTATTTCATCTCCTGTGTAACTCCTTAAAGAACCCAATGCAGGTTATGACCTTTAATCGTGTATAATATTCATCTGTTTATATTCCAATCAACCTTTAACTTCCCATCTACAAAGGTAAGTCTCGGTTAATTATTAGAACGAAACAGTTAGTTACTGCTACCAACAACTGTTAAATCCCCTTTCTTATATCTAAGACATATGACCCTAAAGATGAAGGTAAAACAAAATTGACTAGTTACTTGGCTTTCCTTTGCAGTCTAGCAAGTTCTTTATCAGCTTCCAGTTCATAGTGAACTTTATCTGGGAAGTTCTGCAATAGCTTGAGTATTTCTGATGACTGACTCTTAGATGTTTGCTGAAATATATGAAATATAACATTTACAAATGAATAATGCAGTAACATGTTTTATGTTATGCTCTGTTAACTGAAAACAGAACACACACAAATAATATTTTATTTTCTGTTAAAATTTTCCTTTTGCAAAGCATCAAAAAACAATTACACTTTGTACATTCAAAATGTTTTGTCAAGTAAACTGATGTATTACAAAATGCTATTGAAATGTGTCTGCAATAGTAAATGAGCAAACTTTGTTTACATATGGCTTGCTCTATGAAAACCAGATTTGAGATTTTACATGTTTCAAATGTAGCTATTTCTATTACAAATCTATAGAGCAATAATCTTATAAACTGAGAAATTTATATGACATAAATGAACCTTAATGCTTCCTTTAAGTGCACTTTATGATACCTATGTTTGCAGCTGAAGGCAAATTTACTGTTTTTCTTAATCAAACATGCAACCAGTTCTTCTTGAAAAACATGTCAACGGAAATAAAGCAGCACTACCTTTTTACCAAGATTTGGGTCAAAAGTTTTTCTTACAGTTGTAATTTTAATTTTTAAATGTTAGAAAATATATACTTCATAAATAAACTTAGCTATCTATTCAATAAATTTGTAAATTATTACAGAAACTCAACCTTGTAAAACACAATATTGTTTCATGTAACATACTGAAACTGTAGAACTGTTTGCACCTAATGAAAGCCAGGGAAATATCATATTGAGGAATTAATAAATATTTAATCTCTCTAGTAAATAACCAATATTAGTATCTTTCATTTGTCTGAGGTTCAGAGTGAGTGATCCTGTTCAAGTGCTCTGCCTTTTTTTGCCTAATGCAATTGTCTGAGGCTAGAACTCATTATCCAAACCAAAAAACAAATAACTGATACTTTTTCTTGCATACCATATTTTTCTCAGAATATCATTAGCATAAAACTTTTCAGGTTGTTCTGTTTTCTCATAGAAACATCGTGGATACATACTATACATGGCGTGTGGTTAAGGGCAGAAGATTACACATCTAACACTTGCAGTGTAAGATCAGAATTTATCTTGGGGTAAAAATAAATCTGGTATGCAAGTTTTTTTTCTTTGACTGAACATTTTGTAAAAATAACATGAAATAATACAATTTTTATAAACAAGAAAAAAGAGTTCAAGGTCTGTATATATCAAAATTTCAAAGAAGCTGTATCCATTGGACACAGCTTCCCCCACATTCTGCTGTAGTGTCATAAAAAATCCTGTACAATTATAGGTGCATATAAACATATTGTCCTAAACATTGAGGGGTCTAAAAATGCTATTTCATGCTTTATCAGGGGGCATAACTATGTCGATCTCCAATAAATTTGTGTCAAAATACCCAGGTGTGTAAGTTTTCATGCTATCAACTATTCTTAGAAAGTTTCATGGCTCTAGCAGTTATACATTTGGAGTTACATGTGACACAAGTCTAAAAATGCTATGTTTTGCTTAATCAGGGGACATAACTCTGACCATCTCCAAATAATTTGCGCCAAATACCTAGGTGCGTAAGTTTACATGCTGTCAACTATTCTTAGAAAGTTTCATGGCTCTAGTTGTTTTATGTTTGGAGTTACAAGGGACTCAAGTCTCAAAATGCTATTTTTTGTTTAATCAGGAGGCATAAGTCTACAGATCTACAATAAATTTGCATCAAAATACAGAGATGCATATGTTCACATGCTGAAAACTATTTTTAGAAAGTTTCATGCCTCTAGCAGTTACACGTATAGTGTTACACATAACACAAGTCTAAAAATGCATTTTTGCTTAATCAGGGGGCATAAGTCTGCAGATCTCCAATCAATTTACGTCAAAATACCCAGGTGCCTAAGTTCACAGGGTGACAAATATTCTTAGAAAGTTTCATGGCTCCAGCAGATATAAGTTTGGAGTTACACATGACAAAAACCAGTGTGACAGTGGGACAGCGTGACAGCAGACAAGGGCAAATCTATATGCTTCCCCAACATCTCCCCCCACTCCCTGCAAAGTGGTGGTGGCATAAAAACAGATGTTTCTAGCTTTAAGAATCAGCTTGAAATTCTGAATATGTTATAGTTAACACAAAGAAAATGATGGGAAAGAAACACCATCTTATTCATCAAACACTGGACTTGTTTCTTACCACATGACCTTAGATAAATACAGGCCTTTTTACAGTGGGTGTGGAAAGAACCATCAAATTTGGAAAGTCAAATACTGTAAGCCAAAGGTAACTACAAAATGAATGGAATTCTAAATATGGTAACACAACAGTGAACATGAGTCACCAGATCTGCACCATCCTCATCACTGGTTTCTTCCTCTGACTCACTGAAGACAACGCCTTTCTTCTTCAGAATGTTACGCCTAAACTTCATAATGCATTGCATTATGGCTGAAGGGCGACGCTGTTTTCTCATAAACCCTTCCTCACCCTCATTTTTGTCACTGCCATATGGCAAGGTTGGAGACAAAGACAGTTCACTTTTTTTCGACTTTTTTATCATCTTCACATCCATTTTCAATTTCTGTGGTTCAGCTGGAAGTTTCTCTTTTCCTGAAGTTGTTGCCATACCCTCTTTTAGAAAACATTCTTGACTACCTTCAGGTGTTTCAATTACTATTTTTGGAGTACACTGTGGTTCAACTGGTGTTGTCTCTGTCATAACTTTTGGTTCCACTTGTTGTTTTTCTGTTATTACTAACTTTGTCTTGTCTCCAAACTTTATTTTGCCTTTCTTTTTGTCATCATCAGCAGATGCTAGCCTACTTTCATTTCCCTTTACTTCAGGAAATAAAGACGGAGGAGGCTTTTCATTTTCAACACTTTTGGTTTTATCACTGTCAGCTTTTACTGGCCTTTCTTTTCCTAGGTCCATAAGACTGCTCATAATAAGGTTCTGCTGATTGTGCCCTTTCACCTGCATTAACTTTATCAGTCTCAATTCGAAGCATAACTGAGTGACGTTTCTCCTACATCTGTTGTATTTGTATTTGTCAAACTTTTTACTGATTTTAGATTTAAAGCTGAGATTTTCATCATTGCAGATTTCTTACTTTTCTTGATGTGTTTCTGTTGCACTTTATCACATTCTTTTTCAAACTTTCTTGCCTCTTCATCAGCGATTCTTTTTTGCTCCCATTTCTCAGTGTACGCCTCTGTCTGAATAAACAAGTTACTCTCTTCTGAAATTTTGGGAGGTTCTTTCACCAGGTTTCTTCTCTTGGCAAGATTTTAAAGATTTACTTTGCTTTAAATGATTTACCTTTATGTAAGACCTCTGCGCAGACTGAGTCCTTTTTGTTTTATTATACTTTCTTCTTAGACTGCTCACTTGTTGTGGCTCTGGAGTGATGCATTGTCTTTTTAACATAGTCTTTTTCTTCTGATCAGATTTTGTAGCAGATGTTCTCGTCTTTGATTTGTACTGATCTGTTATCTCTTTCAATGAAGATAAGACATTGTCGTACAGAACAGTTGACCTTGTCTGTTTTTTGGGAGATGAAGGTAAATTCTTAGTTATTCTGTCAGGGCTTACTGACACAGCCATATTAGGGCTCACTAAATTCCTTCCACCAGTATCAGTATCATCTATATCAGACTCAGCTTTTTCAGAAAGTGAACATTTTTCTGGTGATAAAGATCGCTGTCTTAACCCCTTTAACATATTAGGACTCAATGGACATTGCTCTGCCTCTATGTTTCTGTGGAAACAAACTGTCTCCAGTCTTACAAGATGGCTGATCCACAAATGATACTTGCTTTTTCACATCATAATCTTCTTCACCTGTCTTACCTTTTTTCTAGTACAAGATCAAATAACATGTATAACGTATGACTTTGTTTTACAAAAGTTACTAAAGCCATGACAAAAAAGTATACCATAAGTATTAGCATTTCACCAAAACTTGCCATAAATAATGATAAATAACATGCCATTTGTTGGAACTGTACAAAAAATACGGTCATCCTTCTCCACAAAAACATTACCTAACTTATTCAATCAAATGTCTCCGATACAGTACAAAGGGCTTAAATATTAGATAAACAGTCTAAGTAACACACATGATTTGACATATTGTTTTAAAACAGAGAAACAGTTTTTTAGAAGTGTGCAACATTCATACCCTTCTACATATGTTCAATCATCTGAAGCTTTAATTTCCTCTTTTTCAGTATATATACTATTACACTGCCATTTAGAAAAGGAAAAGCTACCTTTCTCGACTTTTTCTTGTTCTTTTTGGCAGGTGCAAATATACGCATTAAGTCTTTGGCCGCTTTGGAAGAAAATGTGAATGCTGTAAGTAACTGGTCCTGAAATTGTGAAAAGAATGAAAATGTTAAAAAAAAATAACATAAGATATATATAGTCTGAAATTGAGTTAGTAAACTGTAGACATAATACAGCAGAAACATAATTTTTCATAATTGCAATGAACTTGATAAATTCATAGTAAAAAGTACTGAAAGAACTGAAGAATGTTTCTATGATACAGGACAATTTTGTTCCAATGCAATTCCTTAGACTGCATTTCAGGTGTATTTTCTAAGTTTCATAATTACAAGGTTAAATTTCTAACTAAATTTCTTTCTCTGTTTGTACAATGAACAATGAAGCTTATATCTTACTGTTTCTTCTACTGGCTTGTACTCATCAGCCTCTGGGATAAGTCCAACCCCAAATCTTGAGGATTCTCGCTGACAACTGAACACAATGGTCATCTGGGTTTGGCCAACACAGCGGAACATTAAATGGTTGTTTATCTAAGAATTAAAAATTCGAATAATATCATCTTACAGAAAAATTTTTTTTTTCTCATGAAAAATATCTGTTTTTGGCTTTACATTTTTGCTGCCTTCCTACTTAACTTTCTAGTCACTTTTCTATTTTAGCTTCACAAATCATAGTACTTTAATCAGACAATATAAAATAACACAAGCAATACAAAACAATTGTTTCTTTCATTTCATTTGACTTTTATCTATTTTGCTGAGAAAGCAAAAGAAAAGAAACAAAGTTTCATTGCTTTTTGCCAGTTATCTATTTAAAGATTTAACAATGAAAGGAAAACTGTAAAAAGTACCTGGAAACTAACTGGTTCTGTAATTTTTACATTAGCCTGAGGCCACTTCCATTTTCTGATCAGTTTGCCATTTGCCTCTGCTAAATGACCACCTTTCTCAGTGGCTAGAAATCTGTAATTTTATATCATTTTTCAACTGTTTCATCATGAAAATCAATCTTTAAGACAAACTGTCAGAGAATACCAAGGAAAAACTCATACATACGTTTCAGCTATTTAGTAGAACTATTCTATAAAGGGACTGAGAAGTTACACTAGGCTCTAAGCAAGTTAGGGTAAGATTAAATAGAATGACTCTTGTCATAAAAAACCACATCTTAAAAAGTTCTTCAAATCCCAGAATTTTCCGTAACTTTTAAAAAGGTACCAAGTCAATAACTTTTTCAATAATAATTCATATGGCCATATGATTACAGAAATTTAAACTAAAAATGACTTCTGACTATTCAAGATTTGTTCCCAACAGAAGAAACTATGACAAGTCTGAAGCACCTACCTAACTACTCCATTATCATAGTAGCAAACCCCACGACCACTTGGAGTAAAACACGCCAGCATGCGCGAGTCTATACCATCTTCATATACAATCGTGTAATATCCTGGCCGACCAAACCCTGCTGCACTATATATCACAGCTGGTCTTCCTGATGGGTAACTTTGATAAGTTAAGGTAGACCGGAAATCAGGCAATGAACTCTTTTAAACAAAAATATTGTTTCATTACAACTGAAATCTTGAAACAAAAGGTATCTGATTTGAAATGCAAGAATGTTTTTTTCTGTTACACAAGAGCTGTCACACAATGTTGCAAAAAGTCATGTATCAAATACAATAGGAAAGGCCTGGCTGAAAATGTTTGTCCAGTATTTTAAGTAGGTGTGTAAATTAACATAACATATATCAAAAGTTTAAACAAAAATCATTGACTGATGTAGAAACATTTCAATTTCCTAAACTCCTTGGCTTGTAGCTTTGTTGTGTAAACATGGCCTAAACGTGTTCATGATGGAATATTCATGATGTCAATATACTTAATATTTCTTCAGTCATTTCAAAATCCTTCAAGGCATTCAAAACAAATGGAGCAGATATAAAATGTGGGAGGTACAGACTGACAGACAAAAAATGTTTCATCTCTAAGCTGTAGGAAAATAAAGCCAGAATCATCAGTACAAAGGTAGATTCTCCCTAAAATAATTCGTAACATCAAAAACTTTGATGAGTGACACTTCCTACTAACTACAGAAGCAACTTCAAATCCTGTTTACTGGCATGTATTCTTTCCAAGTGAAAGGATACTATATAACAACACTGCCATCTATGTGTGAAGCTTGCATGAGTTTCTTCCCTTCATTCCTTTCATCTACTATGCTTGGTACTTTTGGTTTGAACGGTTTGTTCAAAAGACTGGGTGACAATTTGTTTGGTGATTTTCTATATTTGAGCAAGGTTTCTTTCTTTGCATCACCATAATATCGAACAATCACAGGTTTATCATACCCTTGATCGACCTCTTTATTTGCTTGGGCAGTGCTGCAAATACAAATCATAAAATTTAAGTTTTTGCAAGTATAAATTTAAGGTTGTAAGAGTTCAGAAATGCTTTTTAATTTAATGGTAGTTAGAAACCTATCACATCCATCCCACTGAAACTTCAAGTTTAACTCTTGATAGTTCCGTAGATACAATTATCAAGGAAGCAAATATTGTACCGGTAATTTTGTATCATGGCCAGTTTTGCAAATGCATACATTATAATTTGCAATAATTAAGATCGCAAAGCTCCCCTTCTTTTAAGTCTTAAAGCTTTTTTTTCTGGCAATTCAGATTCTGAAAATATAATATGATATGATCCTTAAAACTTCAAGTGGAAAAGGTTTGTATTAAATTTTTGAAATGTGATTAATACTACAGCACCGGCAAGCCTGTAACACCTTTTGACTATTATTACTACTGAAATGCTTTTTTAAACTTTATTTTACTGGACTTACATTGACTTTAAAGATTCTTGGAGACGCTGAACACAATATTCTAAAATCTGGTTCTGATCAATCTCTTCTTGGCGACCCTTAAGCATTATCCATCCTGTAATAACAGCAAAGTAATGAAAATCTCTTTAAGTCATCTCAAATAAACAGTATGATAATTGTGTGCATATCACATGACTATAGACTATGCAGAAAGTGCCATTTGGAAGACAAATATCGGATTGTTGCTGAGAAGCTACTTTGAGTTTGAGCTTATCCAACAAGAAAACATTTATCTCTATTAGAAGAATCTTGGTTTTGCAAAGTTTTTTTTTTTATAGAAGTGTAGCAACAACACAGGAGAGCAACTCCTCAATTCCTACTCCATCAGATGCCCTTTACTTTGATAGTTTTGTTATACATTCGGTCTGGAGAAGAGATAAGGAAACTGTATGGACAATGAAATATTTACTGCTGGTATATCAAGTAATAACCGATGTGCTTATGAGAAAATAAAAAATGCACTTAACCTTTGTCCTCAAATACTGAGTTTGAAAGCTGGAAGTTTATCGTTTGCATGTAGGACATTGGATTTGCTAAGTGCTGCAGCTGTAAAGAGTAACAACATTGTAATTCAAATAAGACACATGTACTTTATTTTACATTGGCATACATCAAATTACAAAACAAAGACTATGAAATGGTTTGACATTTAAATCAAAATATGATTGAAGATCTATGTTTAATACTTTCATACTTGTTACAAACTCTCTTTAAGAACTATTTTAATGAGGAAAAATATATAATGGTTTTTATTATTGCATGAGTAGATCAGACACAAATTGTTGTACAAAGACTTAAAACTGTGATAAAACACAGTAAGTTCATTCAAAGCAACTTAAACAAAATGGAACATACAACATAAAAGATATAAAGAGAAAAGCACAAATTAAAATAGAAATAAAAATTCAAAATATTTAAAGATAAAATAAACCTCTGTATCTGTACTTTCTCCAGACCATATATCTGTCATTTCGAGCTGGCAGATAGTAAGTAATTCATGTTAGCAAGCTACAAGTACGTTAGTTAATTAGTAATTTTAAAGGCAGCCAGTTTAAGACACCATGTTATTCAATGCTCTGCAAATTTCTTACCCTGCAATGAAAAATTCTGTAACTTACAATCTGTCGGAGAAGGTGACAAAGAGTTTGCTCCACAAGAACAGGAGAGTGACTTCAGCAAAGACTGGCTTTAAAAAGCACAAGGTAAAGTTGCTTAACAGAGTGACATCTGAGAGTAACCTCAAACAGTTAGTGGTATCAAGTAACCTCAGTCAATATAGCATCAGCTGATCCATAACCAAGTCATAAAGACTTGCCTGAATTAGCTGACAATGAAGAACAGTCTTGAAACACTTGATTAATTAAGTTACCTCAAAAAACATCATGAAACGAGTGACCACCAAGAGCATGTGGGAAAAGATGATTTCAAAGGACACCTGGTAACAAACAGTGGTTTAAGAAGCGACAATTGCACAAGATGAATTTCATAATAACTGGACATGAGGTGAATGAAGCAAATAAACAGGAGGCAAAGGGTAACCTTTAAAAGCTTATATGGCAAAGAGTGAATTATAAAACTTTTTCTTGGGGAAAAATTTATATCAGAAAGCAAACAAATGCCTCATAGAACAATTATTGTGACAATAAACGCTTTTAAAGAGGCAAAAAGTTTTCTTCCACAGTATGTGGGAAGGAGTGGTCACAAAGAATAGATGACAGTAAAGAGTTATTTTAAAAAAGAGATTTCATGTTCATAAATAAGAATCTTTTATCTAAAAGAGCTGGCCGAATCCATTGGACTTAATAGCTGACATTATGAAGATTCTATTAATCTTATTTGAATAGATATTTCATAAACAACTTGCAATTAATATCAAGAGTAAATTGTGTGTCCTTCATGTATTAATCTTCATCATAAGCACTCATGGTTTATAAATAACTTATTATAAATTTATCTCATACATTTAGTAGACAAATCATGTGGATAAAAGCTTTTATCCATCACTATCAAATGACTGAAATTCATTAACACTCATGAATAATTACAGAAATATTAAGCAGCTAGCTTAATGTAATTGTACATTCATACAGTTCTACAGACATCAAAAATGTATGTATTTTGTAATGGCTTTTACTGGCAATGAAATATCCGTTTTAAGCAATCATATGAACATGTAAATTAAGGAATAATATTGTTGGTATTTCATTTCCTTTTTTGAGTTTGTTTCCTATTGTTAAAATTTATGTCTGATTATACTTCAAATGCATAAATTAACACAATGTCTAAAGATTTAAATTTTCAGACTGCATTATGAACAATGCATAATTATGACAGTCTTGTATAGCTGGATCAAATACACGGTCTCAGAGAGAGTTTTAACGTAAGCCCAAAGTAATTAATCTCTTTATGTTTTGTAACGGAAATAATTGTAAGTCATCGAAAACAAAAAGTACAGTTAAAAATAGGCTGAACTTTTAATAACAAAATCAATTACTGCTAACTGGTATTGCAGGTGCGGTGTAATGGAAAATTAATGTTATTTACAACTGAAAGGAGTTCTTTCAAGAAATATTGATATTCTATAAGTTCAGCTGACTGACGGCAATAGAAACTTTGTATAATTTGTTCACAGATTACACTTGGCATTATATCATTACTTTTAACATCGATAAATCAAGCTGGATCAATTGTTTCTTTCCCAAGGAAAAGCATATTGAAAATGAATAGTATTATTTCATTACAAAGTTTTACAACAATGAACATGTATGTATACATAAATTTACTTCAGACATAATTTTTCATATATCTGTTTCATTCATACTTGCTACCAATAACTATAGAAGTATTTGTGAAAAAATACAAGAAGTTAAACTTAGTAGACATAATTAAGTTGCAAAATGCAGTTATTAAATCTTGAAGAATCTGTTATCTAAGTCTAAACTTCGGTGAACAGATCATTATCATGATTGATTGCCTTTAAAATAAAAATCATAGTTCACATGAAAATTCAAAGCAAACTTTAAGCCATTTGCACCTGGCAGGTCACAATAATCAAAGCGAAAGTCTTAAGAAAGTTTTAAAGGGTCATGGTTAGGTTAAACCTATTTATTTTGTATCATCCGAAAAACTGAACTACTGATATTGCAATTTATATACTGTATTAACGTTTTTTTTTGTTATAGGTGAGAATATGTCTTGCTCTTCTGGTAAAAGAGTAGTTGTTTCTTTTTTTTCTAACTTGTCAAATGTGACTGGTTTACACAGAGAAAACACACAATCAGCCTGCCCAAATCATGTTTGGTCATAAATAAATTGGAAAGCAATGAGGATGAACGACCAAATTCATTCATTCATGCCAGCCTAACATACTCTTTGCAATAAAGAATTGGTCAGTAAATAGACAACAGTGTCTCATAAGCCTGAGAGGCTGGTTCTTTTATCAGGACTAACACTATACTAAACAAACACAACTTCCACTTCACTTCACTTTAAAACCTTTGTTGATTCATTTTCAGTTATCGTTAGAGTTATATTGGTGGTATACAATAGTTAGTGTTAAGCATCTTTTCTAATTCAGAGGATGACTATATTTAGAGTGAACATATCAAAGAAGATTACATCTAGTGAGAAATGGCTTTCAGGACTGGTGTAACTATACCCATAAACCACTCACATCGTGATTCTGATGGTGTTTCTCCTATTTGTGAAAAGGCATCGAAGTCCCGTATGCGATTTCTCATTAAGCTTGGTGACGGGGCGTAAACTGTAAATAAAAGCAGCAAAAAAACAACTACACGTGCAGCAAACAAAATAACTACAACGTGCAAGACACTAGCTACATATATATGGTTTACATAAAATAATACATACTACTACATACACAACACTAGATTTTGTTGATGCAAGACATACGAAATAAGAAATAATCAAACACATAATTCCAGCGGAGGATGGTCTATATACATGTAACTATAAGCGGAAAATTTTTAATGAATCTTGGACATTTTGTGGTTTCTTATTGCATACAGTTGTTTTGCTTTAATGTCATTTCCTCTAGAAGATGTCTGTTAAAAAAATATATGAAATGTGGTGTAGTTCAAAAGAAGACAAAAATTAAGTTTACTAAACCCTCTTTCTTACATAAAAAAAAAGATTAAAAAGTTGTTTTGCTTTCTTCCAAATTTTTTTTAATAAAATCGTCTAACATTTTGTACGATCAAAACAAGATTCAACAAGAACTGTCACTGTAAGATGACAATGCCCCTGAAATGGTGCTTTGGCTTTGAGCTGAGGACCAGTTATTCGAGGGTCAAGGTCAAATAAATATAGGTCAATGGGAAGGTCTTGTCCAGAGGGGTGTTGTGTCCAAGTATGAAGTAAATCAACATTTCTAATAAGGAGGTTATGGTCAATGTTTAAGTTTTTGGGTAGCTAGATCTTCAAGGTAAAGGTCATTCAGGGGTCAAGGTAAAAAAAATACAGATCAATGGGAAGGCATTGTCCAAAGGGGTGTTGTGTCCAAGTACGATGTAAATCTGCTAATTTATAAGAAAGATATGGTCAATGTTAAAGTTTTTGGACAATTGGATCTTCAAGGTAAAAGTCATTCAGGGGTCAAGGTCAAATAAATATAGGTCAGTTGGAAGGTCTTATCCAAAGGAATGTTGTGTCCACGTATGAAGTAAATCCACTTACTTATAAGGAAGTTATGGCCAATGTTAAAGTTTTCGGACGGACCGACGGACTGACGGACAGTTAAAAAATTATATGCCTCCCTTTGGAGGCATAAAAACAAACCAAATCAGTCAAAGACATGTTAAATGTTCCATCTTTTGTAGTATCACATCTTCTGCTTGTAGTAAAACAACCTCGAGTTAAATAGGGCACTGAAGGAAATAAGTTAGTCTATGAAAATTTCTGTTATCTGAACTATGTTTTCATAATAGGCGTAAAACAATTTGTACAGATTATTCCAACTTTGACTACAAGAAAAATATCTTAGACTTAGTGATTTCAATATTGTATCTCGGCCTGGTTAAGGTAGAATTCAGAACTGCTCTTTTTTTTAAATGGATCTTCACAAAATAAACCTGTATAACCTGTAATTTGGGGTAAACAATATTTCTGATAACACTGAGAAGAATGTTGATAATGAATTCTTCTTTTTTCCCCACTAAACAAAAAGATACAAGAAAGGATACAACATGAACATTTGAACAGTTTTCTTAACAAAAGTCCACCTAGATTGTTACGAAATTAAAATCTTCATAGAGAATAATTATTAGACATTAACACTAACAAAACAAATACAGGTGAAAAAGGCCATGTAAAAAGCATTAGATCTGTTGAACAAAAAAGACAAACAAATCTCACAGCACTAAACCATGCATTAATAGATTTTAAACAATAGAAGCAACTAAAACTTGTTGCAAATGCACTGTCTTCTACCACACTCTAAAAGATCAGTGCTTTCAGTGCTATGGAACTTACCCTGAACATTGCCTGTGATAAGCAGGTCAAAAGAAATTTTAATATAAATTCATACCCCAAGTTAATGCTCATCTAACATTGAGATGTCTCAATATGAATAAAATATTTCAGTAGACATAAAAAAGTTCAACTAGAAATGTGTCTATAGCCTAGGACATTGAAGCCCCCATTGCTTGTTCCTGTCACAGAAGCACCATGGCATTTTATGAATAGTATGTTTTGGTTAAAATTTAACTGTATGAAGAAGTTCACATTTTATAGTCAAGTATAGCAGCTTTTAGTTAGATGACTTACTTGACAGGAAAAAAATAAAAAGGAAGGATTTTACACAGGTCCTCACTGTGACCTGGAACTCTGACATATGACATACAAAATCCATACAATTATTGAACATGACCAGTAGATTACCCCTTCTTTTTTGATATTCAGTCTACCTACACACTAAGTTTCATTGCAACATAATATTCTGTATGTTACTGATTTGAAAATGTGGTTCTTTTTTTATCGTTAGCAACATTTACCTTGACTTTTAATGCAGACAACCCAAACACAGTCCTAAGAAACATTTGCACACAAGCTAGATACGAACCAAGTTTCATTTTAATATGACCTTCCTGAAGTTATTGTTTAGAAAAAGTGACCTTGACTTTGAATGCAGACACCCCAAAAGCAATCCCATTCTATGTTTCTATACATCCTAACTACATACGAAGTTTCATTTATGTATGGCAACATATCCTCTTTCTGTGATTTGGAATAGGTGAAAACCAACAGAAGGACCGACTGACCACATCACCATCTAACTGACCAACCCACTGACAAGATAATCTACATAATAATCTTACAAAAAAATAGGTCATAAGTCACAATCTACCCATAATAAAGGTTCAGTATTTCTATACCATAACACTAACTGATCTGAAAAAACAAAAGACACTTTAGCTTTTCTGTATTTTCCTAAACAATTATGAGGTTATGACCTTGAAACAGTTCTGACAAAAGAGAAATATAGAAACATCAGAAAGGAAAGAAATTTTACTTTCAATGAACAATTTCATGATATCAAACAGGACTACAACTGAATGTCTGTATATACACATCTACAAGAAAAATAGAAGTAGTATATAATATAGTGATACAGCAATTTATGTATATGGATACTAAAGAAAAGAAAATATCTTTTGATTGTAAACTGTATCTGGGTCACTTACTGCTTCTATGGGAACCAAGACCTAAAACAACACAAGAACAAATATAGTGAATTATACAGAAATATATATATATGACAAGACTATTTTAGTCTTCATTAACTAGCTGTCTTATATGTACCTTGAAACTGTTTCATTTTGGGCAAAATATGCTGAGTAGCTAGGATACAAGAACATAGGGATTAGGTATGTATGTGTGGAATGCATTTAAATGATGTAATAAAAATCTACAAATTGATGACAGGTGTAAATCATGATTACAAGAACGATTATAAATAAATGTCTCTGCTAATGGTCTATTTTTATCAAGTCATTCGGACAGAAATCAAGTGCTTCAGAAGTATACGGCTATATTTTAATGACTGATAATATATTGTTTACCTAGAACAAACATAATGTTTGATTTTTGTCAATGGTTAGATCGACTTAATGCAGATATGTTAATGTATTTGAAGAGCTGAGTCGATACGGAGGTGTCGGTAGCGAAGAACATCAAGCCAAGGTACGCTAGTGATAACAAGTACTGAAATAATCCTTATTTAAATATATCAAAGCCAACAGTCAGCATGGAGTATTTGTTCTCAACTCGTCTAATATGAAAATAGTCCTGATTTACAACAACTCTTGATTCATTTATCTTACAACAGATAAAAAAACGAGTGAATGGCTTTAGTTTTAAGATATTTGAAGGAATAACCTAAAGTGATCATGCAGATATCGGGGGAAAAACAACAATACAATAGTTTCTTTGAAAATAGGACTGCCTCCTTTTCCTTCTATAGAAAGCATAACAATAGAAAAGATAACAGATTTTTGTCACTTTTTTCTTTGATGTATATAAAATCCACAGTTTATCTTAGTGCATAAGATTTAGCCCTGATTGTCCAAAAAATAAATAGCATTACAAAACAGTAATTTGTGTGTCAGTAAAGTCTGTTAGAAAGGGACTTGTTTAGTGAAATATTCTCTCATGAATTATGGCCTTGACACTGCAATGTGATCTTGACCTTTCATGATGATTGGACAAGAAGGGTACTGTTCCCTTGTTAGAGTAAAAGGACATTATTTCTTTTAGACCTGAAAATTAAATTCACGCTTTCTGCTTTGAAAACTGACATTATTTAAAAGAAATCATCAGTACGGGTAACCTCTGTATTAATCTTGCTATGAAAAATCAATTTACAATGTTTGCTTTTGGACTGACTGAAGAAATCAATGTAAATATCTAGTATGAATATAATCTTTTAACAGTTCAATATGTTTGCTAATCTTTATTCTAGTTTGATATGAAAAGTCAGGCCAATATTTTCATCTTGGGATACATCTTATACTTGGATTTGCATTGTATTTCTCTGAATGCATATTTTAAAAACACTTCATCATGATACAAATTCTCAAAATGAAATATATACCCCTTGAGCAAAAAAAGGCAATAAAAAGTCCCTTTTGACTCTAAAGCATTTCTTTTTTTTTCATTCTTGGCATTTAGGTCTTGAACCAATACGACATTGAATATATCTATACATGGTTATATAGTATCTGTGAAAATGATATGCTGAAAAACAAGAGTGTATTTTAAAAGTTTTAGAACAAGACAATAGTGTTATTTATCTGACATAATTCAAATAAGAAATAAAAAAGAAACAAGAGATGTGTCAATAGGACACGGATGCCCCCACATTTGTGTCAAATCCCCAAGGTGCATGACTTATAGGTTTGGAGTTACACACGACACAAACCGGTCAACATACGGACAGCCAGATGGACGGTCAAATCTATATGCACCCCCCACCCCGCAAAGTGGTGGGGGCATAAAAAGCATAGGTATGCAACAGGTTTCAAAACACTATAAAACAGTGTTTTGCTTTACTTATTCAAAAATATTTTTCTGTAGCTTCCATTAGAGCATCATACAAAAGATATAGGTGATTGATGCAGAGCACTTAAAGAGATACATTAATATTGTGATGACCTAGTTCAATACTTTTGTAAGTCAATATAGTTAATGATATAATGCTTGACCAACAATATGACGTTAGACAACTAAATTTTCAAGCATGCTCAAGTTATGATCCAGACAAAAATTAAGTACGAAAGTGAATGAAGGTTGATAACTCTTAACAAGAGCACAAGAAGAGCTATGGCTCTTGCATACTGCATTTTTTCATATTTAGGTCTAACCATATTCTAAGTGTCATTTCATTTCAATGAGAACTTTCTGAGACATGAATGGGACAAAACTGTGACACATCTGTGGAAAAAGTGGCAAATTTATACATTATGCTCACTCTGCAAGCTAGGTGCATGTACACCGAACAATTATTTTCATAAAATAATTAATATAAAATATACATAGAGAGAGACTGCAGTAATATTTTAATTCTTCTTTGTTCAAAATTGTTTATCTATACTAGAAAGGGTTTTTGTTTTTCTATCAAAGTGAAATATAGTAGTCACTTAAGTGTTTGTAAAGGAACTTGACTGATAACACAAGTGTCTACACAAAAGTACAAAACTTCCTGTATTAAGTTAAACAGATGTGACAGGGCTTGTCTTTTTCAAAGTAAGACCCTAAATTTCATATATATCTGATCTTCTTTACAAAAAGTTTTCAATAACTTAATATTCATACTGTCCTTTTTAGGATACCATAATTGAAAGATTTCCGTAGTTTTTTCTTGCACTGTCTGAAATAACAATGAACCTATTACTTTGTATTTGTGCGAAGGTAAATTTATCTACTACAGTTTTATATGAACATTTCAATACCGTCCCATTTAACTTGACAATGCTAATATCTGCCTTCCAGGTGCATACTTTAATATGTGCTTCATTTATCAAAATTTCGTTTTTCTTTTTCTCAAGTTTTACATTATAGCACAACTTCTATTGATTTTACTTGAAGTTAATACAAATTAATTCACAAAGTTTATATGTTCAAGTTGATTCAACAGTTTTTTAACAATATTCCATGTCTATTCAGTACTTGGTTTAAAACAAAAGAGCTGAATTTTAACACCTTGAACTCTGTGACCTTAAACCCATATAATATATTCAATATGCATTGGCACAATAATCAAGTAATTAAGTAATAACATAAAGTTGTCCAAAGAACTACTGAACATACAATAGGGTTATCTTTTCAATCTTATATCAAGTTATCAGACAAATTCTGAAATTACATAAATTATACCAGATAAAACAAAAAGCAAGGATTTAGTTATTTAAGACTGGCGAAAAAATCGGTTACTTTGTCTCTCCTGCAACTAATCTTTAAAGTGTTTCAAAGCAGCCCCAGTAAAATTTGTACCACACTAGTCCCTAGACTGTAGCATTCTCAGGTTAGAATGTGTAAATTTTATGCCATCACCAAAACTTAACTGAGTCAAGTACAAGTCCATATAATTTAAATTTCTAAAAGAATCTACAGTGTAATCCTCTGCATCACAAAACCATATCAGTCGGGAAAAAGTATGAACTGTGTTACAGATTGTTGGATTTTTCCCCTCAATAATGCTTGCTTAAAGGATGTGCATCTTATACATTGACGTTTTTTCCTTAATAATAAAACTGGACAAATACCGGTATCTAGATTTATGAAAAACATCTCAAAGAAATGCACAAAAGTTCAGTTATTGTGTGTCTACATGTAAGAGGACAATAATGTCATATTCTTTAAAAAAAAAACTTGCATTTTTGTTATCTTTTAAGTGCATAAAAATATTCATACACAAAACCACATCTGTAAGAAAAAGTGTTTTTTCCTCACAGAAACATTTCAAGCAGCAGGTGCATGAAACTTACTTAAGTGAGACATTCTTCCAATCACAAAGCTCATCTCTATTAAAAGAAGGTGAAAAACACATCATTAAATCTAAAAATAAAGTCCCTTTTCATTTGCTGAAGCACCATCATGTGGTTCATGATATATCATACTGACTCCAAGGCAGAACCAAAAACATATATTGACTGATGCAAAGTTATTCATGCACAAAGTTCTAGGATGTCACAGTGATGTCAATGTGACTGCTGTCAAGTACCCCTGTAGAAAACAGTCAATATTTACTACATGTAGATTACAAAAACAGTTGTTGCCTTTTAACTTCGGTCAATATGAGGATTTATCGACCTTCAAAAATTGGTATTGACCAAGGGCATATCCACTTCACTAAAAGGCAAAATCTGTGTATTATCTACATGTAAACAGACTGAGCATTTATTTTGACCATTTACAAATTACTTTACATATTTGTGTTGAAAAAACTAATTCTTAAAATCACAAAAACTCCTTAGCACACTTCATACGTCATCTGTTATTAATAAAAATGCACTTAGCTCAACAATGCACTAATGAATCTAGCTTTTTACAGAATAATGTAAGATGGACATTTCTATAAATTTCCTAGCAATATCAATAACCTCATATTAACTTTTCACAAAATTAAATTTAGCAAACTACTTTGTTAAAAGAATTTTTACTTTCTTTTAGTTATATATAGCTTATATGTAACATGATTATTTAAAATATGATTTACAATACTGTAATGAATTGTGATTTTTCTGATTTACTTACTAGAGCCTCCTTTACGTCTGCTCCCTAACCGACTTAAATTTCCTGCATCAAGGTTAGGTCTAAGCTGTGAGCCAACAGATATTCTACTATCACTGCGCTTTCCCTGACGAGATTCAGACTTTGGCAGTATACTTTCAGTATCATCACCCTGGTCTATTGCTCCAAGTTTTGGTCTAGTTTTCTTAACAGATGTTTTCACACCGAATTCACTTCCAGACCGTTCTGTTCCCAGTCGTGACTTTGATCTACCAGTTAATATGTTTAATTCATTTTCTGAAAGTTCTTCTTCACTATGAGCATTCAGTTCTTGCTGCTGTTTTGCAATGTACTGTTCTTTCATTTCCTGGGTCTGCCATTCCCTTGGTACAACAACCACATCGCTAGTAAATTCATTATACCCAGACATTAAATGATATTCTAAACTTTTTGGAACAAATTTAAATAAATCTTCATAAAAGTAAATAATCTGTGACAACTGATGTAAAATAGTGGTTGCAGAGAGCTTTGCCTCTTCAAACAGGTATCTCTGTGAGTCTTCATCATTAGATAAGGCACTATCAAACTGGTTCCTTACATTTTGGAAAGCCGCATTGATGTCAGGTAACAAACTCTTCTTCCCAAGTCCATCACCAAAGGGGTCTTCACTATCAACTTTCTGGCCACGTTCCTTACTTGCCAATAAGGCGGCAACTTTTGGATTCAAGTGAGCAAACCGAAGACTCTCGGGTAGATCCTCGGGCAACTTCCGGTACCTCCTTGAGACCTTTCTTGTCTCGCATTGCTCAAAGAAGTATAAATCTGAACCCATGATATTTTAGCTGCAGAGATAAAATGGGAAATTAAGTTTTGGTTTTACACAGAAGTTTTTGCCAATTGCAAAGAAGTTTTAGTTTGAAAATTTATAACTATTTTTCATTCATACTTTGCAAAAAACAGTGAGAAATCAACAGTGAGTAAATGAATTAAACATAAAATGATTTAAATTTCAAAGTATTTTAAAATTCAAGAATAAGCAGTTATAAAAAACTTAACTTTCAGACTTACCATCATTTCTGCATTATTTTTCTACTGTTAACTCAAGGTGTATTGCAACACACACAAAAAAAAAACATGAAAACTATTCAGGGTAGAATCTTTGTCTAAGTCCTGAGAAATAAAATCAGGCCAAGCCTTATTTAGTTGATATATTCCAACCAGAACAGATTTTGGATAGTGTTAAAAGCAAACTCTCTTATCATTCAAAAAATAGTGGTGGAAATCCCACATTTACTGATTTTTCAAAACAAATGGCATGTAAAGTGAGCATGGGAATTTTTACTGACTAGGTTTAAGTCTGCAGAAAATGAATAATTTTTCAGAATTCATTGAAACTTTTTAGTGTTTTGAAAGATTAATCATTGGTCTATTAAATTGCAATGTAAGTTTTATCAACTTTTGTTTTGTTTTTGTTTTTGAAATAACTATTGCATAAATGTAGTGACAAAAAACCTTTTTGCAACAGTCCTCCATTATGTTATATTTCAAATGTTAGATGCAAGTGGAGGTATTGCAAACATAAAATAAGCTCAGTATTACTTAATATTATGTCAAATTTGACTTGTGAATTACCAGAGTGGAAGTCTCAGGAAGCCTTTTAAAATTGCATTCAAAAATAGAAATTCAAAGTAAATGAGAAACAAACAAACTGTAAATAGTTGCGAAAATAAGCAAAATTTAAAAAGAAATAGGATCTGATTTCATTTTCTAGCTCCACTGATCACCTAGAGGCTAGATCTTAACTTTGTCAGGGCTTAATCTGTCATTAGCCATTTGCTTAAATTATCATTATTAATTTGGCTACAGAAAATATAATTTGGCTACAGGTTTTCTTGCCTTTGTTATGCTATTTTGATAAAATTTCACATGAAATCAGAAAATCAAACAAATTTGGCTAAAAGAAATTTTCAAATAGGATAGACCCTGTCTGTCAATGTGAATTTTCTTGAAAAGTGAACAATTTTGACATATTGTCAATGTGAATTTTCTTGAAAAGTGAACATTTTTGACATACTTCTTTTTTCTGAATTTTATGGAAAACCAAAAAAAAAAAAAAATGAATTTATTGGTCATTCTAACTGACAAACGTGAAACTTTTGAAAAGTTTTGACTCTTTCACACTTTTAATAATCAAATTATTATTTTATCACAGTTTTTTCTTACCG
This sequence comes from Cyclina sinensis, assembly GCA_012932295.1. Taxonomy (NCBI): domain Eukaryota; kingdom Metazoa; phylum Mollusca; class Bivalvia; order Venerida; family Veneridae; genus Cyclina; species Cyclina sinensis. The sequence continues at coordinate 14,308,747 of JAAONU010000013.1, forward strand.
TAATAAACTATTGCATTAGATCCGAAATAGAGACTTCAATATTGATTTCAATTAAATCCATTGACAATCACATCACAGTTTATTTGTGTGCGTTATCAAAGTTTTGTTGTTTGAAACACGAGCGCACCTGCCCCATTCGTCCGCCATCTTGTTTATAACGCCATGCTTCAGTTCTCGCCCTAGCAACACGTCACGAATACCGTACTACACCGATACCGTGAAACGATGCCCGCTGTGTGTGTGTGTGGTCGATAGGAGTGAGGGAGCCTGTTCGAGCATTACAAATATGAAAAGATAACTTCTTACTTACCTTGGAAAATAAAGAATAAGTTCAATAGTCCATTAGCTCCAATACACTTTAGCAAAACAGGGAGACAACTACAAAAAGGAAAGGTCGGATAAGTTTAGAAGTAGTATCACTTTTTAAATACTATGTTCAGAAATTGCGGTAGGTTTTTTTTTATTTACTTCGCGTTTCAATAATATTTGTCAAGTTTTTATTCAACACATAGCTATATGATGTATTTTTTCTGACGACACAATACCTTGCTATTAAACTTGTTCCCTTTTGTGTTTGCAAGATGTCAACAGTTTTTAAGGTCCTGTGTTAGCCTAGAACACGTTTTTTATTTTGTCTTTTTTGTTGTTGTTTCCCTCAGTGCAGTGAACCTTTCAGGATTTTGTTTTGTTGGGATTTTGGAGGATTTTGAAGCATGAATAAACCTCTTATGTGTGAACATTTACATAAATAATCTAATTACTTACATTTTTAACACGTGGCACGGGACCTAAATAAAATTGATCATTGACGCGTTTTGTCGAATGATCCTTTTTTATCGAAGGAATTTATCTATATGATGTTGAAAGAGAGGATGAACTAGAATGCATATGGGCATAATGTCGAGCCCGCGAATGGAAAGCCGCCTATTGGGATGGGACAATGAAACTAGAGATCTATTCACACACCAATTTCGAAGTCAATACCTTTTTGAGTTTTAGAAAATCTTCCCCACACTAGATAGAATGACATAATGATGGAAGGAAAGGCAGGCCTATATGATATCTCTTTTAGGGAGCATAACAAATGTATCACAGAATTTTCAAATTCTTCCATGCATGGAGAAGTAATGGCCAAGACAAGGTCTATCATCAACATTTTGGACCTTTGAGCTGTCACTGCACGACCTTGTCCTCTGAGCTAGGAACCTAGGTCTTGCACGCGACACACCATCTAACCATGGTGAACAGATGTGCCAAGGTATGTCAAAATCCTTCCTTGCACAGAGAAGTTATGGCCCAGACAAGGCAATCCGGACGGACACACGCTCGCAGGCACTAACGCACGCACGCACTCACGCACGTACACCGAACAGCGGTGCCAAATGTGACAACTATGTCGAGCTATCCGCAATCGGGCTCGACAGGAATCATTGTTGAGACGCAAACGTGACCTCTGCGGCCTCGCTTCCGATGCCTGTTCAAAGATATGTTACACATACGTGTATGGCTGAAAATGACGGCAAAGAGTTGACATTAAATAGGGACAAACAAGTGATTTTACTGTCTTTTAACTAACAAAACTAATCATTGTCATTTACATTTTTAGATAAATTTTTGAAAAGGTCAAATCTGGAATAGTGTGTGACAAGAAGGGCCCTCGCAGAAGTGTTTCGAATGCAGTCTATCATTTTTATTTGAATTAATGAAATCATTGCAGTTCTAGAGTCTTGGACCCGTCAGTACCATTTGGTACGTTTTTAGCTTAATTAACAGACACTTATTAAAATTTGTTAATTCAAACAGTTTTCGCTCGGGTTATGTGTAATGCAGGGAAGGTCGCTTTCCGGACATTACCAAATGTAAGGAAAATTTCAATATGAAAAGGGTTAACAATCAAGGTCATACCCATCTCAAAAGATTGCAATTACTTATTTTTTAAAGATTAGACAAGTTACATATGTAAGCAAATAAAATTTAAGGTACGAAGGCAGACAATGACATCACATCGTGTCTGTTGGAGAAACAACAGAGAACATGGAGTGTCTGTGTATTTGAGATCATTTACTGTCTGTAACTGTTGTCCACATGATCTATATTCAAAACTCCACCCCTGGATTACAAGCTCTGTACGAAAACCACAGAACCACTGACGTGTCCCTTACAGAGTGTTAAAAGTGTAACATTATTAAGTATTTGCGTATGGGTCTGTCTTTAGCATCCATGTAGGAATTTCTGTCATTGGTATTCTGTAAAGCATGTTTCATTCCATATCACTGACGATATTTTTCTGTGAGCATCCTCGAAGTTTAGTACTTATTTAACTGTGCGATTCATGCATAGCATAAAAGAAAATGCTTGGAAAAAGACATCAGTTGAAAGTCAGAAGAAATATTTGTATCGTTATGTCAAGTAGCTTTCTAGAGCCTAGTAATAGAGAAGCAGAACGTGACTTTGGTTTATTCAGCCTGCCAGCTGCTGTGCAGAGATGTTCAATTTCAGAACCAGCGCAGCTTGATTTACAAATGTTATATTCAGACAGCAAACAACAAGACTGAATCTGCTTGGCATGCATAGTTGTGAGTAAGCTGTCAAGGCCAATGTTGGTCGCAGATTACTTTACACCCCTTTTTCTGTGGTGTGAAACAGTGACACCAGATAGAGCAAACTTACATGCTTAAAGCAGCCTGAAAAAATCAGACTTACATTAAACACCTTTATACACCTGCATATATATTGTTTCTTCAGTATATATGAATTTATTAATGATTGTTGGAGCTACTTTTTGTATTTTATAGTTCTGTATTTTTTTCTTTTCTTTTTTATCGGTTCTATGCGGGCTTTATAAGTATCTTACTTTCTTGCGGCAACTCATTCTCATTGGAGGGAAATCAACTGCTGTGATGTATTTCTTATTTATAGTTATTGTCACTCGCTGATAAGCTGGTATCTGCTCTATTACTGTTCTCTTCCCTCCTTAATATCAGAATAAGTTTTCTTGCTTTTGGTATCTGCTCTATTACTGTTCTATTCTCTCCTTAATATCAGAATAAGTTTTCTTGCTTTTGGTATCTGCTCTATTACTGTTCTATTCTCTCCTTAATATCAGAATAAGTTTTCTTGCTTTGGTCATGCAAACTTTCCACATTATTTTTTCTCCATCCAATCGCCTTTTGTCTGCCTTCTATTTTTCTTTTCGTTTACTCTTCTTTTTCTTTTCTGTCTCGTTTCTTCCAGATGCCGTTTTTTTGTACTGTGTATAGTAACTTACAATGTTTAAGCAACACTTGTCTGATTGGCACATCATTTTCCTGTCCACTAGAAGCTTCAACACCATATTTAATAAGTCTTATGTGAGTTAGCTTTTCTTTTTAATTGTTGACCTTTCTTCAGTGACAATTTTCTAATTTTTGTGAAAACTTTACTCAGTGTTTCTAAGCCGTATGTCAAAAGCTTTGGTAGAACTGACAATACCAGCAGCAGTTTTGACAGAGAAAACGTTTCCCCAGTATTTGTCAACAACGACTGGTTATGTTTTCCTATTCAGATATGTCTTCTCAACCCATTTTATTTTGAACCGCTATTTCTGTGTATAGTTTTCATTTGTCAAAATGTAATGGAATTATTTACTACAACAGGGCTGTGAAGATCCAACTGTTTCAATCTGTTTTGTATGTGATTTTGACCCTAATTTCATTATGCAGACCTGACAGGCATTTCGATTGTTTATTCATATAAGAAGTCTTCCTTGTACATGCGCTTCTGCCTTTAAGAAAAAACTCCCCATTCCTTGCAAAGTCTCACTTTCTCATAAACACAAGCTGGTGCTAATTTGACTTATAACTGTTGGGGGCAATTCTCACTGATATGCTTACTGATAAGACTCGGCTCAAATTGAGCCGATTTTCTCCGGTTTTCGTAGGACTGTTCTGCAGAAATAACAGTTTTTGTAGTAACTCGTTTCGCGTATCTGGATCAATTTTTAACACTAGATCAGTAACGGTAACAGTTTTTTAGCCCAATATATGTTTAAGCCATAGCAGTTCAACATTTTCCCCCGCACATGCCTAGCTTTGTTGAACTTGTTCAACAACTAAAGCAGAATATCAGCAGGTGAGTGGTTCAGAGTGTAGACCATTGGTAATGTTTCAGTCATGTGTTTTTGGGTTATGCCCTTTAGGCATCACCCAGTATAGTGGCAATTTTTCTAACTGCAACAGAGCGTCTAACGACAAAGAATATGCAGCAGAGCGTCTGGAGCCGGAGATTTTCGGACATCCTTAATCTGCGGCCCTCCGATCCTATCTCCGACCCCATTTGCGGCCTTTAACAATAAGATATCATTAGATTTCTCTTAATGTTAACTAGCGAGAGTGCCAAATAATTGTTTGTGTTTGTCAGGTAAATGATGTGCTTAAATTTAACAAAGAAATTAATTGAATTGATTGTAATTGATAATGATAATAATTTTGCATAATTTTTAAAAATAACAGCCATAACATTAAAATTATTTACTGCAAGTACAACAACAGACTAACAATCTCTTCGAACTCTGAAAATGCCTATGATACCAGTAGGTGATGCGAGCGTTGCTAAAATAACTATGTAGTCCTCTATCTATTTGAACTTACGAGGTTGTTGGGGGATAGTGCACGATACAGAATGCTTCCCATTAAAAAGACACCTCTGGTTCTTTTCCGTGCTCAGTGAATAGCACTCATAAATGACTATAATGTACACTGAAAATCTAAGTATTGTAAAATTTAGAATTGTTATGTTGTTCTCTTTTTTAGCTCTATTTACAATACTTTAATTATTCTCTAAAATTAGATGGTAGTAGTTTATTTCTCAAAGATTAAATTCTATAGCGTATTCATTAAGCCCGTCTCACACATAGCACACGGCTTATACGGTTGGCCACCCGTGTAAACCGTACATACAACCGAACCAACCGTGGCCTTATCCGAGTTACACTCGGGCCATTCGAGTGTATCCGTGTAAGCCGTGAATGATTTTTAAAACTTTTTAAAAAACTGGCACGGATGTCATGTCCGTGTATGATCGTATAAGCGACCGTACAAGACCGTAAGAGACCGTATGAGACCGTATATACAACCGTATTTGAAGTCCACTCCATGAGTGAGCCCAACCGTGTCAAGATCGTATATAAATCGTATGGAATCGTTCGAGACCGTCCCCAAGTCCTACATCCAACACCCGATTAACACCCGAATGTCACACGATCACGGTACGATTCACACGAGTGCACAAACGGTTTCATACGATGGCCATACGACCAATACGGTCCAAGTACAAATCATACATGGCAGACACGGTACAGTACGGGTATACACGGTCTCACACGGCCTCGTACGGTCTTACACGACCACTACGTCAGCACGAACTGTACAACGAAAACCACAACTACTGTTTAGTTCGTTTAGCATCTAGTCTCATATAGACCAAACATGGTCCTTCTGTTGAGCCATTCTCTTGTCCAAACTTGTCTCCTTCTTCTATGCATTCTGTTGGCTTGATCTTGTCTCTCCTAACGCCTTCTGGCCAAAATAATCTCAATGTCTGTCAGTCTTATCATGATTTCTAATTCCCTTATTCTGTCATCTTTTGCATCTACCACTGTTTTTTATAAATATTTTTCACATATATAGGTGTTTCTTCGTTGAAAGTTCGAAAATTTATGAAGCCAAGCCATCAAACTGGGTCAATTTATATCAAAACATACACGAAGTTGTGATAATTCGAGCATAACTCGAACAAAAGTCGGCGGGACCCTATGTAAACCCTGTGAAAGTCGACTAAATCGAGTAAAAGTCGTGTTTAATCGTACCATACCATACTAGACCGTACGTGGAACCGTACAACAATCGTATGTATTCGTATGCAAATCATGTTCAAACCTTGCTTGACCGAGTATATCCGTGCTTTATTCGTATATACTCGTGCTACATTCGAGTCTAACTCGTACCAACTAATCCCCAGGCACGGTTGGAGCTCAATACTCGTACCAGTCAACACGTGTATAACCGAGTATACCGTATGGGAACCGTGTGCCCAACTGGGTTCTGTGTGAGACGGGCTTTATATCCTGTGCTTGTATGGACTTATAATATTATATATTGTAATAAAATTACTTGCTAACTTTGTATACACTCAGACAATATTTACTTACATGGACAGGAACATAAAAGCAAGAACATAACTATCAATATTGCAAGAAATATTGCATCAAGTTGTGACCACATGTACAATCAATTATTGGGCATAACCCATTGAATGCTTTTTTAAGCAGCCAACCAGTTTTTAAAGGAGATACTCCTACATTCTCTATTTAAATAAAAGAATAATTTCAAAACAATGAACTGAAAGATGGACTACATTATCAAGAGAATGCCAACACTGCATCTATTTGTTTGAATAAGTGGTTCTTAGTATAGTATTTCTATCTTCATTGAAAGCAGACACGTTTTATTTTTTTGACTTTTTTGACAGTGAAATGTCGGTAAATAAACCATAATTCGTATAACTGGCAAGCCAGGGGTCTAACTCGCAACTGCCGGTCAGTCTATTTACTCACAGGACACCCCAGGACAACCCCAAGACACATAAAATGGTTTATATACGTTTAATTTTTATTGTATATATGTCAGTGATAATCATTTTAGCTAATATGTACATGAATGAATTAACAGTTTGAAATGTCATCGTCCTATTTATAAACTGCTACGTTTCTTCAATTATATCAGTATATACATTTAATTGTCTGCCTTAAGTACCGGGATTCAAGAGACATACGGGTAAATTCTGATTAATAATATTGCATATAATAATAATAATAATAATAATAATAATAATAATTGAATAATCAACATAACAAAATTTCTTGAATCCATAAAAAGGGAATATTGATCGTCTCTTTTCTATATATGCTGCTTAATCTCATGACAAGAAATAATCAAAACACCTATATAATTCTGAAAAATCATAACGAAAACAACAATAATAATAAAAGAAAAAGAAGAAAAACGGGCAATGGAAGAGTTCCTCCACGCCGTGTGGCCTGGATGCAAATGGGTATTGCAACTGCAACATCATTTATCTATAATAAAAATGTTATTAACTTATATTAATTCTGCAATTTTAAATTACTGATTTTCGATATATTACACTTCTGTATATTGAAAATTAAACAAATATAACACCTTATAGGGGTCTTGGAGTTGTCTTGGTATCTTGCGGTAAACAGACTTACCCCGCTACTGCTGCTGGTATACCGCTTAAGAGATGATTTCACCTGAAACTGGATATACTAGTTCGGACATTATCCACAATTTGGAAAAGACTTAAAACCTAACACCTGTTCAGGAACAGACAAAAGTACGAATGGAAACATATATTACACTGTTTCCAGTGTTTATGTATTCACCAATGAATTTATATCGCCTTTAATATTGCCTTAGTTACAAAGTTTGTTATCTGATGAGTGAACCAGATGTCTGGTCACACGCACATATTGTCTTAAGAATGGTTTAATACTGAGTTTAATGATACCATGTATAAAGGAATGATTTTATTATTTATTTTGAAATTTCTCTGTGCTGATTTAGTACATTCAACTTTTCTAGTAAGTATACATTTTTTTCTGTTTACTAATGTTTCACTCCTCAATTATGCGTTACCCCTCCATTAATCAAAGCGCTGATAGCGCTGAAAGAACAAAGTTTTGTGAAACGACCAAAACAACAGACACAATGATGTCATTTTTATGCTCCCGGAGGAAGGGCATATTGTTTTTTGACTGTCTGTCTGTTTGTTTGTTTCTCACTTTAACCTTGACCATAACACAGAAATCCTTCCACCTACAGCCTCCAAACTTCACAGGTGCATGCACCTTGATGAGCTCTACCAGCCACAACCACTTAGAAGTCACGGAGTCAAAGGTCAACGTCCCCGGGGAACGTGGCGTTCATTCGAACGTAGCGCTCGTTGTGTATGGAAATATTCACCATTCTGACCAAGAACAGTTTTGTATCATACATGTAAACTAGGGAAGAGATTATTGCAAAAAAAAACAACGCCAGTTTGCTTTTCTGTAAGCCAGTTACACCTACGCTGCATTTAAACGTATTTGGTTATGACTATCGTTATACACTTAAAGCCGAGAAGTCTTTCAAATTGAGACCCATTTCATGGGTTTTGAACATATAGACGACACACTAAAAGGTAAATGTAAAATCAAAAATCCTTTAAAACTATACATGACGAAAAACAATAAAGCACCAAACATCCGTTTTCTTATTCACTCCGAAGTTATTTCGAATCATACACTGTTTCATTCTATTTAATGGTAAGATATTTTTATTGTCATAAAGGGCTTTGGAGTCTAAATATTAAGTGTAGCATTGCCTAGTGAGGCTCTACCAAGATTATTTAAATTATGCCCTATGGGTCACTATTGGTCCCGCCCAAGGGGTCATTGTTTCACATAGCCATAAATAAGAAAAACTTTTAAAATCTTTCTGTCGTAAAATGCTTGGCCTGGCGTCTGGAAATTTGGCATGTAGCAGTGTCTGCTGAACCTTTACCGATATTGTTAAAATTATATCTCTAGGATCAAAATTGGTTTAACCGTCCTTTCTGTGGTAAATATTATAACTTTGAAAGGCTTCTTGTCAGAAACTGGTAGGCCTAGAAATAAGGTATTTGGCATCATCCAGTGGACCACTATCAAGACTCCATTGTGGTCACTTATTGTATACTGAGTTATGTATGAAACACTTTACTTTGAAAATCTTCTCTGAAACAGCAATTCTTATAACGTAGATATTGGACCTCTAACAAGTTTATTCAAATTATGTCCCTGGGATCACTATTAGCTCGTCCCAGGGGTCACTTGTTTTTACTTTAACATACATAGGGAAAACTTTGAAAAATTCCATGGCATCATGTCTAAAATTTAGCTTGTAGCATTGTCCTGTAAATCTTTTAACTGTTCAAATGATAACCCTAGGGTCAAAACTGACCCCACCCTAGGAGTCACTTGATTTTACATAGACTTACAAGGTACATAGGAAAAAACTCAAATCTTCTTCACAGAAACTATAAGACTAAAGCTTAGTTATTTAGTATGTGGCATTATGTTGTGGTACTCCACAAAGTTGTTCACATCATGACCTTTCCGTCAATATTGACCCCACCAAAAAGGTTATGTTTCATATAGACCTATTAAGGAAAACTAAATCATGTTCAATACTTTTGGAAGGGACCTTCATGCCCATATTTTTTAACGTTGACCTACGTGACCTAGACCTTTACCTTACCTTCTGACAGACTTCCTTGTTTTTGAGCTAGAGCATAACAATCGTATTCATATTATTTTGCATGCTGATTACAACGTTGTCTTTACCGTGACCTGCTGACCTACTACTTTCTGTTTTATAAGCTACATCTATCAATTTTAATCATATGTACAGCTTTGCATGTGGATTTCAACTTCAAAATTCCTTTAACTTTACCTTGACCTATTTCCTCGTTTTCTAAGCAAAAGCATGAAAATTTGAACTGTTTGCAAAATTTTGATTGCAAATTTCAATTTTTATCGGGTAAACCAAGATCTAGGATAGGGCCGTCCTGGGTCTGTTGTTTTTTTTCCTTTTCAATCTAAATTGTTCATGTGTAGTAGAGGACGAACCGTTAAATTTATCATCACTTCAAGTTTATATTGACTGGACTAAGTGACCTGTAAGGAAATATATTTTATCAATTATAATCTAAAAAAACTATCTTCCATTGTTATGGTAACACATTTCACATTAGGTAATAGATCAGCTAAATCAGTGCTTCCTAACTGATATATTTTCAGGTAGCATTAGGGGTTGAAGCATTATCAACATCAACACAGTTACCTGGTAAATATCTTTGATATCTCTGTTTAACGCTCAAACGTCATTTTTCAAGGCTCCACGTACTTTGATCTTCATATCGAAGTAGGTTACACTCTCCAGCTCTTAAACGGAATGTTTCGAAGATTGAGTTGGAGCTCTATACTCACTGCGATTACAAGGCGCTAATGTCAACTAGCATTGGCAGCTGTATATACTCATTTTAGACCCCGGTATGGCTAGAACATTGCATAGGTCAGAATTAGCAAAAGTACAGCGCATTTATATTGAATCTGCGTCTAATTGTTTGTCAATCCTGATATTAAATAACACATAATTTTTATTTTCTAGATTCTCTCTTTTCTCATATACAAGTAATAATCAGTTAAACACTGTTTTTGTACATGAAAAATCCACGGGTCCAGGGTCGTATTTGCTTAAAAAAAACGGATCCAGGATGTTTTTTTTCCAAAGGTATCGGAGTGTGGGGTAATTGTTTGAAAGTTGATATTTCGCTGAAACAGGACTGATTTTTTATTCTTCTGCAAGGGGAATCGAGCAGAATACCGCCAAAAGATACGATCCTGACCCGTGCTCCTATTATTTAACCCCGTAGTGAAATACTCTAAATACTTTATTTCCTTTTTTCTGTATCGATTATTTCAAAACAGTTGTCATTTATGACAACACCTGTTTGTGATTGAGGTAATATTAGTCACGAATCGAAAGCCTGATTTCTCTGTAAGAATGTACTTGTACATTAGCGTCAATTGCTTTGAATGATCTATTATGTCCTAATAGTAGAACATTTAATTTTTTTCATATACAACACAGTTTCACATTTTGACTATTTATGCTCCCATAGGTGAGCATATTAAGTTCGCATCGTCCTTCAGTTTGTTCATGTCCGGGCTGTAACTTTGTCATGCATGAAAGGATTCTCATATAACTTGGCATAGGTTTTCAGCACATTAAAACAACGTGTTGCGTACAGCACTTACGTCCCTACCTCAAAAGTCAAGTCACACATTTATAATAATCCTGTATATATGCACATATTCATATCATATTCTCTTATGCACTGAAGGATTTTAAAACATATTGGCACAAGTGTTCAGCACATAAAGACGTTTCGCGTGTAACATTCACATCTCTACCTTAAATGTCCCTGGCATAACTTTAAACTGAATATATAAATGGATTGTGACTGTTCAAGAAACATAGCTGTCTTGTCCTAATTTTATCGTGCACGCTTGTGGGAAACTCGACATAGTTATCATTATTGGCACCTAAGTTCGTTGTAAGTGCATGTGTCCGTCCGTCTGGATTGCCATGTCTGGGCCATAAATTCTTCATGCATGTAAAAACTTTTGTTTACCTTGATAAGACGGCATGCCTTGAGGTTCTAAGGTCAAAGATTAAGGCCACACTGACAGCTTAAAGGTCAAAAATGTTTATGAAAGGCCTTTTCAGCATAATAATTTGAGGATTTTGAAAATCCTTGCCAGATTTGTTCAGCTTGATAAGATGGTGTGTAACGAACAAGACCCACGCCCTTAGTTTGGACGTCAAGGTCACAGCGACCATATTGTTTATATTTTTTCTGGACGATAACTTTTAAAGTATAAAAACCGCGGACTTGAAACTTTGTCAGTAGACAGATCTTAGTTAGACGGAGTACATTGCGTAAGAACCATAACTCTTCCAAATTCATTATTATAATTACTTCCATTTATTGATTTTCTTCTCTGGAGCAAAACTCAATAAGGGGGACTTTGTTGAACTTCACACAGAGATAGATGACAATTAAAGGAGGTGCAGCGTACAAGCCCATAACTCAGCCTGGCTTAAATTTTGTATTATTTCCTTTTATTATTTTTTTCATTTTCTAGAGCATTACTCTTTTTTTATAGAGGGACTTAGTTGAAACTTCTCACATGATAACGGACATTAAGTGCACTGTACATAGAGCATTACTCTGCAAGGCTTTCTTTTTTATTATTTCCCTTTATTACTTTTTTCTGAAGCACAATTAAATAAGTATAAGAGATTCTTTGCTGAAACTTCACACAGAGACAAAAAACAATGTGAGGAATTGCAGTGTATAAGACCGTTACTTATGCCTGCCTTTATAATAATTCCATCCATATAGGCAGTTTTTCATTGGCGGGCTTGACATGCTGTCCATCCATGGTCATTCTAGTTTTATAACCTCCATTGATTTTATTTTATTATGAATATTACATACAACTATTAAAGGTATTAAACTTTAAACTTACAACAGAGATAGGTACCCAAGTTTACATATTCTTACTGTTACTGCCTTGAAGTCGGGTTCTCATTCTCGCCAGTGCAATGCGGATTGTCAGTGATCGCAGATGGGACAGTTGGGTTTTCTCCAACGGTATAAAGTTCAATTTAAGATATTTATATTTGTCTTTACGACTACTGATTAAGTAGAAGTAGCAGCAGAAGTAGCTAAAAGCAATGGTATTAGTTTCAGCAGCAGCAGTGGCAGTTAGTAGTGGTAGAAGAGGGGACAGTATAACCTAGGAACTTGAGTCACATGAGACAAATATTAGTTCTCTAAGTCAATATATTCCATTCTGTTACACATTCGCAAGATATTGCCGCTGTTGACAATTATAACACAACTGTTGTTTAAAACTTACCAGTCCTAACAATGCTAGATTGAAATCGGGTTATCTTTACAAATTTGTAACAATCTCATCGAATAATTTAAAAACAAACATTAGTTTCCATGTGATTTCAATATTTTACGATGTTAGACATTTATACTTCCGCTTCAGATGTCGTGTCTATAGTACAATCAGCATTGTGGAATTTGCTTCGCTGTTTTGGTCCTTGTAATTTCCCCCCCAAAATGTCTGAATTATGTTTACGTTTGATTTTTCTAACTACATTTAAAGAAGAATATGTACTATAAATCAATGGGGGTGGTGGGGGTGGGGTGCGGGTCACTTTTGATTTATGATATTTTGGGAAATTATTTTGTTTGGGCAGGGTTGGGGGATGGGGGTAATAGGTTTCCTTACACTGGTGGTTTACTTGTCAAAAAGATATAAAAAGACACCAAAGACTAAATTGATTCATGTTAAGCTTTTGTTATCGCACTGTGTCCTTAATGCGCTATAATTCGTCCATTGTCAACGTTTTTCTTTAAACAACATCTCCTCCTAAACCAAATGGTCAGACTTGATGAAACTTTACGGAGATGTTCCTTGCGTGCAGAATTTTCAAATAATTCCATTCCATGTAGAGCTTACAACAACTAGAATAAGAAAAAATCTTCTCGCCTAAAACCACCAGTCCCAGAGCTCTGGACTTTGGTGTGTAACAGTGTCTTGTAAACCTTTACAAAGATTGTGCAAATTATATCCCTGGACTCGCTATTGACCGCGCCCAAGAGGTCTCATATTCTACATGGAAATGTATAGGAATTCTTAAAAATACTTCTTCTGTGAAACCACAAAGCAAAGAGTTCAAAAGTATTTAAAAAGTATTGTTTAAAGGACTTCTATCAAGATTATTCAAACTTCGCCTTCTAGGGTCGTTTTTTGTTTACCCATCCCCTGGATCAGATGTTTTACATACACTTATACAACCAATTTTTCAAATACAACAAATCTTGTCAGAAACAATACGGTTGAGACTTCTGCTAGCAACACTTTTTTTCAAATCATGCCCCTTTAGTTATTTTAACTGCAACCAAGAGGTCACATTTTACATAGAAATATACAGAAAATCTTTAGAATTTTTTTTCCTATTTGAAACCAAAAGCACAGTGTTCAAACATTTTCTCACAAAGCATTGGACTCTACCAAGATTGTCCAAACTTTGCCCCTGTGGTAATTTTCAAGTCCACCTGGAGATCAGATGTTTTACTTTGCGTTAGATCTATATAGACAAACTCTTCAAAAATCTTGTAAGAATCCAGAGATTGAGAATTTTAAATTTAGTTATGCAGCTTCATCTAGTTTATTTCTATCGAGAATATTCAAATTATGTGTTTTTTGTTTGTTTTGTTTTGTTTGTTTCTTGTTTTCTGTCTTTTTGTTTTGGTCGTCAAATTTCTTGTCACACACTAATAAGTGTACCTCTACCAAGCTTGTGCAGACTTTGCGCCTGGAGTTACATTTGACTCCTTACAGGGTGTCGGATCTTTTAAAAACTTTAAAAAGAGAAACTCTTTTTAAAAAATCTGAAATTTGTCATACAGGATTGTACAATTCTTTCTTTTATTTTGATTATAAATCCATTACGCTGCTTTACAAATAGGGAAGTATTACGGCCAGAACTGAAACAGTAAAACTTTTTTGCTGCAGACAACAACGACTCCTATGATCCAGACTTTAGTCCTGGCAACATCATCTTTGCCTTGATTGTACTGGTGGTAGTCCTGGTATCTATGGCGATTTTAGCTTTAAATATACGGTTTTCAGAGGTGAGAACTTTACCGAGCTGACATGAACAACACTCGTTGAGACGTCTGACAAACTACTAAAAGTATTCACCATACTTACAATCTGTAATGAAGCAAATCTGTACAAAAGACTGTATATTTTCAACAATTAAAATAAAGAAGCATAGAATATGTCTAAGTTTATCTCACTTGTTCAAACACCAAAATAAAACTTAGGTAAAAACCTCTTTGCTTGAACTTTTCCGTCCAAAATTTCAAAGGTTAATCTTTTCTCAATCAATTTTTCGCTAAAGTTTGTTTTCAATCGCACTAGTTTCTCCACCTTGACTATAAATCAAGTTCCCGATTGTTTATCGAATTTCTGGAAATATAAGAGACAAGCCTATTATTAATGAATTTTAATGACTATATAATATCATAAGCGTATGGCTCGTAAAATATATCGTACTTACAATGTATATATGACGAGGGATAACTAGAGCTATCACTGAATGTGATTTATATAGCCCCTCAATATCGCCTTGTCAATGGAAAATGAAAAGTATGAAACGCCTCACGCACATCTACACTTATTGGTGATCATGCGCACCAAGTTATAAATTGACAGTCCTAGAGATACGGAAGAAGTTCCCCTCACAAGATTTTGCTCTGGCAGGCCGTAAAACCGCAGAACTGGCATGTATGCATGAAAAACATGTGAGGCTTATTGGCACTTATTGGTAAACATGTACATCAAGTTTTAAATCGATAGTCTTAGATATGTAGAAGTAGTTCGTGTCAAAATAGTTTGCTATGATGGACCTTAAAACCACAGAGCAGGCATTGGCGTGCATGAGAAACATGTCACGCACATTGACATTTAATGATGAACATCCATACCAAGTTTCAAATATTCATAGAAATGTTCACGTAGTTCAGGTCACAAGATTTTCCAATGAAGGGCCGTAAAACCGTAGTGCGGGCATAGGCGTGCATAAAAAACGCGTCACGCACATCTACACTTTTCATTGGTGATCATGTACACCAGATTTCAAATCGATAGTCCTAGAAATGTGGAAGTAGTTCGGGTCACCAAATTTTGCTTTGACGACCGCGCCCTTGGCGGGCCAAAAATGCGTCATCGACATCTACACTTACTGGTGAACATGCACACCAAGTTTCAAATCGATAGTCTTAGAGATGTGGAAGAAATTCACGGCACAAGATTTCTACAACGGACCGACCGTAAATGACTCCTATATACCCTGAAAACAATGTTTGGTTCAGAGGTATAAAATAATACTATTGGAATGACCTGATCTTTATATATAGCTCCTAGTTTTAATCTTAACACAGGTCAGAATTAGGTAATTCATTAAAATACAGAATATTTAATTCAAATGATACTCAGTTTAAAAAAGCTACAAAGTAAGCAAATCCATCTTGCAACAATATTCATAATTGTTAACTTATAAAATAGAATCGAAATCGAGCGTCATAAAAACGAATTTTAATACAGCTGAAAAAAAATGTATAATTTCTTACAACCTTGACAAAAAGCTGTAAAGTTGAATTATCCAAGATATTGTAATCGGAAAGTGTTTGTTCTCCATTTAACTGGTGAAGACCATAAACCAAATGTTGTTTCTCTTTGGGGATGCCAGTTTTTGCTTGAATCTTTGCTTTAACCTCATCAATTGAGTTCGTCATATTGACATCGAGAGTACAAGTGTTCCTATCGCTCTGTCTTACAAAGATCTGGTGACCTGAAATAAAATTTAGGCATATCTTGAAAATGCTGAAAAATACTACAACTTCTTGGCTTCCGGGTAAAAGAGTTTTAATCATCAAATAATCTAAATACTGTAATGTGTTCGAATCCATATGAGAAATTATTAAAAATTATTTTGGTATTATTTCAGATTAAACGGCTACTAAGTCAGCTTTTTAAGACAGTGTAAATAGATATTATGCTGGAAAAATGTGATACATTCTTTAAAAATGATAGAAAAGTGATGATGTAGAAAAATGTAAATTCAAGTGTTTCATGTTCGCCAAAATGTTTCCGTGGAAAATGTAAGGTAAAAGATAGTTTAACTTTAATTAATTTTGAAGTTGATTTGTAGTGCATGTGATTTCCGAAATATTTGTGCTGACAAAGGGACAAAGGGCTTCTTAAAGTTGTTAGAGCATTTTTTCCAATAAGTTTCTTGTATCTGAAAAAATAGTCCGAGCAATCCTACCAGAACCTTTTTCCTCAACACTGGACGTATCTTGTTTATCATTTCTATGGTTCTTTACATCTATTGATGGCTGCATTTTTCTGATCCCGGCTTCATTTACAGCTATTGCTTGCGGTTTCTTGATTCTGCTTTCTTACGATCTCGCGTCTTCTCCCTTAACAGGCTATTTTGCTGCGGGTTTTCTTTGATCTCGCTTCTTAACAGCTATTGCTTGCGGCGTTCCTTTGATCTCGGCTTCCTTAACAGCTATTGCTGCGGTGTTTCTTTGATCTCGCTTTCTTAACCGCTATTGCTTGCGGCGTTTCTTTGATCTCTGCTTTCTTAACAGCTATTGCTTGCGGCGTTTCTTCGATCCCGGCTTTCTGGCTTCTTTTATCTTCATCGTCGGCAATTTTTGAGATGGTCCCAAAGGAGCAGCAGTCTTTAAGTTTCTCGATTAGATGCTGATTCGATTTAAACTCAAACTTCTTCAATTTACTGTACTTTTCTGCGGTTTCTCTAACATTGTTCTCGATTTCACTAACTGTTTGATTACAAGAAACAGCATTAATAAATAGCGCACTTTCTGTGTAACAATCTGTTTTTAACATTTGCTTAACACTGTCGATAGCAGACTCTGTACAAACGCATTCATCGGAAAGCTTTTCCACCAACCCTGCATTATCTGCGTGCATCTGAACAACATTTGCGATCAACTCTTTCTCAGCTATATTTAAAAGACCTCTCAGGTCAGAAATGAATGTTTTGATGTCTGTAACAGCCTTATCTTTCATTTCTGAATTACAATCGATATTTCTCTGAACGTTTTCCTTATTCGTTGATTCCAGAGCCTCAATTCTCATTGTAAGGCGTCTGTAGTAATCAGTGTTCTGAAAATCTGTACTCAGGTCTCGAATGTATTCGATTTTACAGCTTCTATGTCCTCCCATCAACATACATTCACCACAACCAACAGCATCGTGCGTCTGACAATAAAACTTAACAGTTTCCTGCTCATGTTGCTGACATTTTTCTGCATTATCGTCGTCAAGTCTTACGTTACTCTTTGCATTCGTGTTGCTTTCAATAAATTCGTGTCGTCGAAATGATTTGGTTTTAAGATGATGTTTGAAACATCGTTGACACATCAATTCCCGACACTGCTTACACGTACCTGAAGCTTTACTCTTTTTGTACTCGTTTTTACAAAGTTCACATAATGTAACTTCCGTGAGGTTATTTTTTCTAACATTTTCTTCATTTGTTTTGCCATGTACCTCCATTTTAAGCAAATATGCATTTCAGGTTTATCTCTCAACAGGAGTGAACTACTTGAATAGAATCGATCAATAAGATATTGAACGCAAAACATTCAGTGTAAACCTTTTTATCATTTAAACCACTGTCAACTACTGCAGACATAGTCACTATTGTCACAGGGGTGGCTATATGTAACAAACACCTGGCGTAGGTTCGTTCTATTTTATTTAGATTAGGAAGTTAGGAATTAAACCACAACACTATCCTTAAAAATCCCAATATAAATTAAAGATAAACACTGAAGAAATATTATAAAAAACTATATTTCTTCACTTTGATTTCATCATGTATCTCGTAAGAGAACGTTTGCATAACTGACCAAGGAAAGGAAAATGTAGTGCGCCAAAAAAGATTAGTAAAAGCGATCCAATAGATTTAAACCTCTCACTCAAGAATTCTTTCATACCAGTACAACAAACAACGACTGGACAGACAATGCAATTAAAATATAAACATACATGAACAGAGACGTGACAAGTGTTCACTAAGACTAACTTCATGGTCTGTCGGCAACTTCCGTCAAAGGCGTAAATTGTCGACGACTCCGAGTCAAGTCCGGAACAACATATAACAATAAACACCGAAAATTCCGAATTCGGCGCATGCGCGAAGAAAAGTGTCCTTGCACTAAGGAAAGCCGAATAGGTCTCATATAACTGATAAAAACAACCTGAAACTAAATCCAAATAATTCCGATTATATTGGCGGTAAGCTTATATCCAATTATATCTATCCAATTCAGACTACTGTAAGCGTTCGTCATTATTCAGCGTAATTCTCTTAGCTAATGGTGGCTGAGTTCTGCCTTTTCGTTTTGTTGTGTTAGCAGGTCGGCTGAGCGACAACACGACAGAGCGACAAATTTAACATTAGTCGTATTGGCGAGCATTATCATTCTGTCGTGTTGGCGTGTTGTCGCCCCGCCGACACAACAGAACGACGTTTTAGGGCGCCAATACGACATACCCACCAACACGACACTTGCATCTGTTGTTTCGACGATCAATGAATATTATGTTTGCGAACTGTTTTTCTGTCGTGCTGGTGCGATTATAGCATTTTACACCGACAGAACGACAAGTTGAGGCGCCAGCACGACAATGGCCTGACATTGTCGTTCTGTCGTGCTAATGCGTTTACTGGATTAAACCCCGATATAGCGACAGAACGACAAGGTTGGGGCGCAAACATAACACTCAGTGGTTGCCGGTACGATAAATGCAAGTGTGTCGTGTTGGCAGGTATAGAAATATCGAGTTTGGCGCCTTAAAATCTCTTGTTGTTGTGTTTGTAATACGAAAAAATACTACATTTGTCGTTCTGTCGTGTTTACGCTCTGCTAACCCGCCAATACGACAGAGCAAAATGGAAGAAATCACCAACGATACTTATCTGGATTACACCTGAGAGTCATCTTTTATAACACAATCTTATGGTGGCTGATTTCTGCATTTTTTTCTGTCATGTTGTCGCTCCGACAACACGGCAGAACCACAGATATAAT